>CM056049.1:119803203-120006815 GCA_029574335.1 Rana kukunoris | reverse complement strand
GCAGAAACCTGCACAGATGTCAATGTAACATCGCGCCCAAAATCGCAAAAGTAGTACAGGAACTACTTTTTTAAATCGGTGCAGCGCTGCAGATGCGGCGTCGCACTGACTAGGACGGTGCCTTTGCCGACAATTGCCGGTAAATGCCGCCGATTTGAGATGTGATTTGACATGTCAAATCTCATCTTAAATCGTACCAAATCGTACCCAATGTGAACCAGACCTCAATCCTCATGTCCAGCACTCACAGAGAAATATTATATCATTTGATGGCCTCAGAGTGTACTCCTCAGCAAATTATGGAATGGATGGGAGGTGTTGTTTAAGATTGAATGTACCTTGGACAAGATTCTCCTTTCCAACTCTGTTGATGGACTCCATCTCCAATCCAACAACATCACTGGTCTTGCAACTCAGTTTATTGAGTCTGTTGATGTCGGCTACCCAAAGTCTGCTTCCCCAACAAGAAACAGCATACAGGAGAACACTGGCCACAACAGACTCATAAAACACCTTCAGCACCGTCCAGCATATGTTAATAGGCCCCAGCCTCCTTAACCACTTAAGACCCGGACCAATACGCTGGTAAATGACCCAAGGTGTTTTTGCGATTCGGCACTGCGTCGCTTTAACAGACAATTGCGCGGTCGTGCGACGTGGCTCCCAAACAAAATTTGCGTCCTTTTCTTCCCACAAATAGAGCTTTCTTTTGGTGGTATTTGATCACCTCTGCGATTTTTATTTTTTGCGCTATATACAAAAATAGAGCGACATTTTTGAAAAAAAAACACTATTTTTTACTTTTTGTTAAAAAAAATCAAATAAACTAAATTTTAGCCAAACATTTAGGCCAAAAATTATTTAGCCACATGTCCTTTAGTAAAAAAAAAAAAATCGCAATAAAAAAAAATAGCTACCTAGCGGGAACAGCGACACTAATACAGCGATCAGAAAAATGATCGCTTAGTGACGCTGGCAATAGGGAGTAAAGGGTTAACTAGGGCGGTGATCAGGGGTTTAAAACTTTATTAGGGGGGGTGGGGGGCTATCCTGAACCTAACACTAACTGTTTTTTACAGTGCCTGTCACACTGACACTAAATGCAGTGATTAAATCACTGCCTTCAGTAACACTGTGACAGGGGGGTGGGGGGGGTGGGGGGGGGGCGATCACAAGGGGTTAATATGCCTATGTGAGTGTGTGTCAGTGTTGTGTTGGTGCACACTTACTTGTGATGTCTTCTCTCATCAGCAGCGCTGGGAAACAGCGCTGCGATGAGAGAATACATCATTTCCTCCTTC
The DNA here is from genome assembly GCA_029574335.1 of Rana kukunoris. Taxonomy (NCBI): domain Eukaryota; kingdom Metazoa; phylum Chordata; class Amphibia; order Anura; family Ranidae; genus Rana; species Rana kukunoris. Next base: position 120,005,514 of record CM056049.1, on the reverse strand, counting down.
CTGTGTAAACACAGGAGGAGGAAGTGACAGGCTGGGAGCGCGCTCCCATTGGCTGGGAGCGATCGCGGGGGGGGGGCGGATATCACGGACATCCGCCCGCAGATCCCGGATCGCTCCCGAGGTAGGGAGACCCCCGCACGCCGCGGAGGGGGTCCCGATGGGACCCCCGAACCGCACTCAGGCGGGGACGTAAATTTACGCCCTTGTGCCTGTACGAGCCATGTTGTGGCCGTATATGTGCGTGCGGGGGTCTTTAAGTGGTTAAAAAAGAGAGGCAGCTCTGGCCCTTCATATAGAGCAGTTCAGTTTTCTTGCTCCTTTCCAGCTTATTATCCATGTACTTCCCCAGATACTTGTAATTCTCCACTACGTCCAACTCAGCCAAAGCCGCAGATCAGTGCGATTTACACCGCCAATTTCATTGCAACTTGAGACTTCAATTTTTAGAAGTCTTTGCAAGTCACAATGAAATTTGGAAAAAAGAAATGCAGGAACCTTTTTCATAATCGCTACATGAGATATGGCGATGTGAGTGATTCTATTGCCGGCATTTGGGTGCTACTTGCCATGTATTTTGGAACTCTCAAATTACATGATAAATGGTTAATAAAAGCAATTTAAAAAACAAAAAAAAACAAAAAAACAAACATGTCAAACTTGCCTGCTTTGTGCAATGGTTTTGGCTCACTAGCTGTGAGAGCCAATGGCTCCCACTGCTGTCTCAGCCAATGAGGAGGGAGAGTCCATGGAGAGCCGATGCTCTTGTGCACATTGCTGGTTTGCGAAGGGGCTCAGGTAAGTATTGGGGTGTGTTGGTGGGCTGCTGCACAGAGATTTTTTTTTTAAGGTAAAATACCTTGACCCTTTAGAACCACTTTAATGTTAGTAAATAGGAGGAGTTGTGTTCAATTTGATGTGTTTCTTTATGCATGATTGGTTATTCAAAATGAACACAGCTTCACCTTATTCACTAACATTCACTTTGCAAAAGAACATTCATTTTGCTACATGAACGGACTCAACTCGTTTAGTAAATCAACCCAATTATATTTTTGTAGTCATGCATGTTTCCATTTTAGAATATTCTGGGTATTAGTTTGTCTAGTAACATGTCAGCTCATCTTACAATTATTGCAGAACTTAGTGAATGACACACAGTTCTGCACTTTTCAAGCTAAGCCAAAATATTCTGGACCGTTTCCACAAACTATTTTAAAGTGGAGGTTCACCCTCCAAAAAAATTCTAGCAGGGCATGGAGCCCACACACCCGACCGGCAATATGCCGGTGTTTTTTTTTTTTAATTTTCCGTAGATACCTTTTTACGGCCTTTCTTCCGATCCGGCGATCCCGCGGTACTGGGCGTGATTGACGTCTCCTCAGCTCGGCGCATACAGCGCATCACGAGATGCCGAAGGAACCCGAACGTCGGTGCGCAGGCGCCGTATACGGCCGCACCGACGTTCGGGTTCCTTCGGCATCTCATGACGCAATGTATGCGCCGGGCTGAGGAGACGTCAATCACAGCCGCCGGATCGGAAGAAAGGCCGTAAAAAGGTATCTACAGAGGAAAAAAAAAAACACCGGCATACTGACGGTCGGGTGGGTGGGCTACATGCCCTGCTAGAAATTTTTTGGAGGGTGAACCTCCACTTTAAAGTATAGTCAGATTTTTTTATATATATATTTCCTTCATAATATTTCTTGTTTTATTATTTTCATCATGTTAAAAACATTATAAACCATTATTGATGACATTTTGTGAAAGTTGTGTGTATATATATATATATTTGTCACTTTTGGTCAGAAATGTAAGTATTTTAATATAAGAAATGATTGCATGCTTCTATCAAGGGAGAATCTACTTTTTTGTTTCTGGCTTGCGTCTGATCCTAGAATATTTGCAGTGAGGTGTAAACACATTCTATTTCCCTTCTTGAAAGCACAATTTAATTGTAACAATATAGGTACAGTACAGTGCATTTTTCACAAGTATATATAGAATGTTATACTAATATAATGGTTTTGCCCAAGGGAATGAAGAGGACGTGAAGCTTGTCAAACTGGCAGCAGAACAGACATCAGTAGGTGACCCTTATAATGAATACATTAAATGCCCTGCGCTGAAGGACAGAAGTATAAAACTGGATAGACAAAAGTGAACACGCCATGGCTCTCATGCATTCCAATATCACTAGAAAGATAGAGGTTGGAGCAGTGACAGGCACACAGATTTATATAACAAGGAGACTGAATGCATGTCCCTCACATTCCTTACTATTTATCTCTATGCTATTTTATATATTATTCAATTTTGTTTACATGCTGTTCTACAAAAAAAAATCCAAATTTAATACAGCAAGTCTGATAGACCCTTGACTTTTGAAACATAGAAAGAATTATTTGGACACAGTCAATAGGTCCTATGTTTTCATTGAAATTAGATATTATTAAAGTTGTTTTCATTGAACTTAAGTGTATTATTAAAATTCTTTTGGGTGTAGTTTTGTGCTAATATACATTTTACAAGCCTTTCTTTATCACCCTAAAAAGTTATCTCTACTTTTATTTTTGACATTAAAAATCATAATCTGCAACTTTTTATTTTACGGTAATTTTAAAAATGCAACTGGCTTGTTTTTTTGGCTTGTTTCATATGGGAGCAGAGTGACATATGCAGCGTACAGACTCTTCTGTATACAGCTTGAGGTCTCTCTCAGTACATGGGTCTACTGCTAATATAGGACAGCTCACCGATGCATGATTATTGGCTGCAGGCTTTATATAAGCAGACAAACATATTTGAGAATTTTGAAAGAAGTATGAAACAGTATGGGCCTTTGCCAAACAAATGCTCCCTCAAAGTTGTATCATTATGAATTCTATTGATAGGGCATTAATGGGGTTCATCTTCAGTCAGGGGCTTTAAAGGAGAAACTCCCACTTTTTTTAGGATTACAGACCCCAATATGGACGTCCCCACATTCCCTTTATTGGACTGTCGAAAACATTGTCATTGTCAGTTAGGAATTAGTATAACTAAAGTTTTTAGTAGTTTGGTTTTCCTTTACATGTGGATAGCTAGTAACAAAACAGCTAAATCGAGAAAATCATAAGGCTTTTTATTATATATAGTCACAAAAGAACAGAAAATGGTAAATACACATGCTAGAGCAGCCTCTTTCAACCAGGGTGCATCAAGGTTTCTTCAGGGGTGCTGTGGAAAAATGCCTAAAAATGTCCCAAAAATTGTATACAAGCCGGTGTGTGGATGAAGACTGCCTTTTTAGTTAAACTAAATCACAGGTTTTCGTTATGCACGATTACAAGCGTCTAGCTGAAGGCGTCCTAATGACCAATGGCATCATCAGTTGATAAGGAGGTTGTCAGTTGCCTACATAGTGACCCTCCCCTGCTCCTCTCAATCAGCGTTGGGGTCACATTAGCTGAGTGATGGATAAAAACTGAGGGAGAAGAGAAACATTTGTATACCACTAGTCAGTACCAGTTTGTATGTTTGTTTTGGAAGAATAAACCACCTCTAAAGTTGGGTTTCCTACTTGGACTAGTGGATGTTGCTGCATTATCTAAAACTATTAGAATAACTTTTACATTTTAGAATGAGGTGTCTCAAGACTATCCATAATTTTTAAAGGTTACCTCTGGATTGTACAACATTTTTAAAGGGTGGCTTGACTGAAAAAGGTTGAGAAACACTGTCTTAGAGAGATCAAAAAATGAAATCTAGACACAGAAACGTTCTTTATTGCCTCATTTACCTATTTCTATGCAATTCAAAAGATTGGAGAAAGGAAGTGTTAGAACAAAATGGGTAGGTAAGTATGGCTTATAGGCAGTTAGGTTCATCTTCACCAGAAATCCTGATTAGGGGGCATTGATGGTCCATGGGTTTTGCAGAATTTGCAGGCAGAGGAATAAAATGAACTAGCCAAGGCAAGCTCCATAAATTAAGCAATTCTAAAGGTTAGCAGTGCATTTAACCTCTTACAAAGGCTTTAAAGGAAACCTGTACTGAAAGAATACGGAAACCGACACTGCTGAACTCTCTTTTCAGAAATACTGTCATGCTGATCCAATTGTTTCAGTACTATCCCTGTTACTAACTTGGAACAAGCATTAAGTTAAAGGCGTTGTAAAGGTTTATTTATTTTAATTTTTTTAAATAACAAACATGTTATACTTACCTCCACTGTGCAGTTCGTTTTGCACAGAGTGGCCCCGATCCCCCTGTTCTGGGGTCCCGCGGTGACTCTCGCGTCTCCTCCCCGCAATAGCTAACCCCCTCTGGGAAGCTGTCTCCCGAGGGGGTTACCTTGCGGCCGCGCTCCCGTGTCATACAGCCAAGGTCCATAGACGCCAAATGTATGAATCGGTCCTGCCCCCAGGTGCTGCGTCATTGGATTTGATTGACAGCAGCGAAAGCCAATGGCTGCGCTGCTATCAATCTATCCAATAAACGCTGAGACTCTGTGGAGAAGAGGACACCGGGGGACTCACAGAGCAGGTGAACAAGCTCGGGTAAATAAAACGGGGAGGCTAGGGGGCCCATAACATGTTTTCACTTTAATGCATTAGGTTAAGAAAACAAACCTTTACAGCCCCTTTATGGAGTTCTAAATTTAACAACATACCAATGTTTCAAAATGTATTGAAGCTATAAAAACAGCCAGGCAAATACCATCTTCAGAAAGGGATCAACAATGGCAGTCTACATACAATCCTTAAAAGGGTTTACTTGTGTATGTCTGTAATTGAACTTCCAATAAATCAGTTTGGAAGTTGCTTCAAGACCATCCTGTTGAATTAGGGTTGTTGATCATAAGCCTTGATGATTACTGAACACCACAGGCCATCCCGTTATAAATTTGATTTGCTTTGGATCTCTTTATGTTGATAAATGAAGGAAATCTACAATATGACCCCATGATCCCCCCCAGCTGTGGCATATTGTGAGTTGGTAATGCTGTCAGGTTATTGTGCATACAAACTTTGTGAGATTGACTGGAAGAACCTCAGTATTGGGTGTTGCTTCAGGCTAAAATCTCCCATGCTGTTTACACCAAACTAACACTGAAAGGAGCTGAACTCTCTCTTGATGGAATGATGCATATGTGATCTCTTGCTGTTTTTAACATCTGACATATCTATGTTTTTTTCTCATATATTCCCAAAGTCAGCTGCCATACATATTCTAACAGAATTTTGTTGCATAATGCGTCACGCTTTTAACTGTTCGTTTTACTCTGTGATGTCCACATGTGTAGTTATGAAATGTCACTCATTTATGATTTGTCACCAAGATTCCACTTGTCACTCTGTATAGCTTTCTTCTTTTTGATAAGGTCAGTTTGCTGGGAAGAACAAAGTACAGGCGTGTAATACATTACTCAACCACTTGTATACATACATCTATTTTTCATAGCAGGCCCCACAATCCAGCAAGGTGCAGACATGGCACCATGATAAAAAGGGTCATTTAAAATACTTTGCAAAAGCTCTGTACTGTGAAGGATTGAATTTTCACTTGAATGCCTACATTTTGACATTTTTCAGGCAAGAAATATTCTTTCTGAGTAGTAGCCTCAAACAGGCTCCTTTATGTGACCAAGTTCCTGTAAAACAGGTACACAATTGAAAAAATAATATAGAGCAAATGTACATATCTTGAAGTGATGTGTTCCATAAGCACATATGTTTAATATATGATCATATTCACATAAGTAATTAATGGTAAAAAAGATTGTCAGAAGATTTGAGCTAATTGATTCACAATATGCAGAATTACAAGTAAAGTCATAAATCTAACAATGCAATGAGACAGATTTTGCTGGTCTGGCACAGTGTGTGTGCAGGCTCCCGATAAATGAATCCTATTGCCGCAATCTTCTGATACATTTTGAGTTGACACATTGGGCCCGATCCACAAAGATGGGACGCCTGCGCTGCGTATCCCATTTACATTACGCCGCTGTAAGCCACACTGGCTTATGACGAATCCGGCGTAGCGTAAATGGGCCGGCGTACGCGGGTGTAATTCAAATTTACTAGTGGGGGGCGTGGTTTAGTATAATTATGAATAACCCAAAGCAAACAAAGCTTTTTTTTTACATGGGGAAGCGCCGGCAGTGGACGTACCCTAGTGCGCATGTGTGAAATCACGTCGCAAATAGTCAATGAAAACGACGTGTATGTAATATACGCACTTCCCTATTCGCGAACGGGTTACGCAAACGACGTAAACGATGTCCAATACGACGCAGTCCCAAAGTCCATACTTAACATTGGCTGTGCCTCACTATAGCAGCTTTATCTTTACGCCGTACAGACGCTTACGCAAACGACGTAAACACACTGCGCCGGGTGTACGTACGTTCGTGGATCGCCGTATCTACCTCATTTGCATATTTTACGCGGACGTGCCCCTAGCGTCCAGCATAAATATGCATCTTAGGTACGACGGTGTAAGAAACGTACACAGGTCGTATCTTAGCGTAAGTCCGGCGGATCTTGCTTTCTGTATAGAAAACAATGATACGCCGGCGGAAAAATTTGAATTACACCGGTGTATATGTAGATACACTGGCGTAATTCTCTGTGGATCTGGCCCATTATTTCTAATCAGATGTGTGCATTGTGACATTGTGAAGTCCACAGCCTTAGTTGTGTGACAAAGAATAATTCAAATTCAAATTTAATCACGTCAATGCTGTAAAAATGAGATGAGCATTAATGATTGCCCAAGTATACTTGTAATGTGGACATGCAGTAGAAACTCAGCCTAAAGTCTGATAGCAAGCACCATAAGATGCCAAATCATCCTGTAGCAACAAAGCAAGTTATACCCACCCCAGTAAAGTAGGTCTCCAAATAAACCATGCTTTCGGGTAATGGGAGAACAGATGTGCCCTCTACTAATTCCCAGTATGCAGTGCACAACTTAGGAATTTACAATGGCCTAAAATCCGATGGAATTTTTCGTCGGAATTCGGTTCACGCTGTCTTGTATACACATTGTCAGACCAAATGCTGACCGTCCAAAACGAGAAAAATGAAGTTCAATGCTTCCAAACATACGTCGACTTGATTCTGAGCATGTGTGGGTTTTTTTCTCCATTGTAGTCTCGATTGGAAAAAAATAAAACATGTTCTATTTCTAAACACCGACACAAAAAAGTCTGATGGGGTCCACACGCGATCGTAATCCGATCATGTGTACACGGCATTAGGCCCATATACATACACAGACACAATTATCTCAGGGTAAGACTATTTTTATATGGTGGAAAAAATGGACACCAATCACTTTAAGGATGAACTAGAATGTATTTATTGCAGTGCTACATTGAGGAAAGGGGAAGCAGAGTGGAGGGAGCACATGATATCTAAAGGATTCTTGGCAGAACACAAATTCTGGTCTTCTAGACCATGGGTGCTCAACCTGTGGCCTCCCAGCTGTGGCAGAACTGCAAGTCCCATCATGCCTCTGCCTTTAGGAATCATACTTGTAACTGTGAACCTTGCAATGCCTAATGGGACTTGTAGTTCCAAAACAGTTGGACAGAGAGAGAGATATAATTTTGCCCCTGTACAAATCATTAGTAGGAAATCATCTGGAATATGCAGTTCAATTTTGGGCCCCAGTTCTCAAAAAGGATATCGGGGAACTGGAGAAAGTGCAGAGAAGTGCAACCAAACTGATAAGAGGCATGGAGGAGCTCAGCTATGAAGAAAGATTAGAGGAACTGAATCTATTCCCTCTTGAGAAAGGGAGAATAAGGGGGGGATAAGATCAACATGTACAAATATATAAGGGGTCCATATTGTGAACTTAGTGTTGATTTATTCACTTTAAGAGGACAAGGGGCACTCTTTACATCTACAGGAAAAAAGATTTAATCTCCAAATACTGGAAAGGTTTCTTCACAGTAAGAGCTGTGAAAATGTGGAATAGACTCCCTCCGGAGATGGTTTTGGCAAATTCAGTAGATTGCTTTAAAAAAGGCCTGGATTATTTCCTAAATGTACATAATATAACTGGGTACTAACATTTATAGGTAAAGTTGATTCAGGGAAAATTTGATTGCCTCTCGGGGGATCAGGAAGGATTTTCTCCCCTGCTGTAGCAAATTAGAGCATGTTTTGCTGGGGTTGTTTGCCTTCCTCTGGATTAACTGTGGGTATAGGATAGTGTATATGGGATTGTATTTTTGATTTTATTTTTCTTGGTTGAATTTGATGGACTTGTGTCCTTTTTAAACCTGGCTAACTATGTAACTACTGTATTTGCTGGCATATAAGACTACCTTTTACAAAAACTGGCCAAAAAGCAGGGGTCGTCTTATACGCCGGGTCAGCGGCTCGGATGTCTGCTGGATTTGCGGTAATACTTTATGTAGCTTCAGCTAAATACAGTATATACCGCTTAGCCAATCCCGGTGAGCGATGTATTCAAATGAATACAGAGCCTGCTCTGATTGGAGTAATAACCTCTGCCAATCCAAGCAGGCTATTGGCTTTGAGAGTCAGAGAGGCATGGGCTGATGATGTTACAGCCTCTGCCAATCCAAACAGGCTTTGTATTCATTAAAAGAATACATCACTTGCCGCGATTGACTCCAGCTCCAGCAAGAAGGAAGAATAATATGGCTCCAGCTCCAGCAAGAATGAAGAAAGAAATATGAAGCGTTGGAAGTCTCGAAAGGGGGGTCGTCTTATATGGTGAGTACAGGCAAAAAATCGTAAAAAACTGTAAAATTAGGGGGTCGTCTTATACGCCCGGCCGCCTTATATGCCAGCAAATATGGTATGTAACTATGTAACAGCTGGAGGGCCACAGGTTAAGCACCCATGTTCTAGACGGTTTCTTCTTTCACAGGTTATTCTGGGTGGAATACAGACACAGAAAACTTGAATCCTTGGAGAATAGGTTCAGATTAGTACATAAATCCTATTCCAAGACTGGACAGATGAGAATGTTCATATGTCCTATATAATTTCCACCTAGGAAGGATAGTAAAATGGATGCTTAGGTAGGTGCAAGGGAAACTATAGTATATTTTAAGCCAGGGCTCAAAATTTCAAGTCCTGAGCTACTAGCCAGGCCTCAAGACTTACTCGCCACCAGTTGCCCCACCTAATTCATACACTGCCCTGCGCCTAATTGCACCTGTAAACACACCCTTGTAGATTATCTCATGGAATGACACTGTTTTATGCAGAATCAAGTTACAAAATGAAATATTACCAACAACAACTTTAACAAAATGGGACAGGGCACTGGGGGCAGACCAGAGGGACAGGGCACTGGGGGCAGACCAGAGGGACAGGGCCAGAGGGACAGGGCACTGGGTGCAGACCAGAGGGACAGGGCCAGAGGGACAGGGCACTGGGGGCAGACCAGAGCACTAGAACACTCTCTCTCTCTCTCTCTCTCAAGGAGAAGAAAACTGTGCAAACTGGAAGGCTGCCGCTCTCATTTAAGGGCAACTTTCAGTGAGCACGGCACTGGAGTGGTAATTTTCGCAATCCTCCACCTAAATCATTACTTTCTGCTCTCCAGCTACATTGGTCGGGGCCCAGGGGAGGGGGCAGGCTCAGAGAGGTCATACTGTAATAATTGTAAGGAGAGCACCTGTGTACTGCTCTGCCTGTGCGCGGCTCACCAGACTACTTTTCCCGAGCATGCACCTTTCCTCCGCCAAATGCTAGTAGGCGAGTGAAAATTTTGAGGGCTGTTTTAAGCTATTTTGGTAAAATAAATAAATTAACTTAATTAAATCATTTAGCTTCTAAATCAATCATCAATACATCCTTGATTGAAGCAAATTACAAGGTCTTGTTAAGATGGTTCATGGTTCCAGTCCGTATAGCTTCCTTTGTCCAAGGTGCTTCACCATATTGCTTTAGAGGTTGTAATACTGAAGGAACCATGTACAGTATCACATATGGTGGACTTGTCAAAAAGTGAGAAGGTTTTGGATCCGAACCTATAATTTTATATACTCCTTAACCCATTTAAACCTTGTGAAATCACCGCTAAATGCAAATGTAAAAGAAACATCAAAACAAATGGTAAAATTAATAACTTTCATATTTATCCCAGCTAGAATATCCATCACTAAATCCTGGAAGACATCTACAATTCAATTTAATCTATTGAAAACCAAACTGTCATGGATAATGATTAATGAACGATTGTCCGCTCTTAAAGACGATAAAAATGCTTGGTTTGATACTGTATGGGAACCCTGGATTAATTATAATATTAATGCTTAATGTTATATGACTTCCCATGTAGTTTGTTGTCTTGACTCTAAATTAAAGAGCACTATCTTCCTCCTACCCCCTCCCCCCCTTCCCCCCCTTTTTTTTTTTTATTCCCCCTTCTCTCCTCCCTCCTCCTTTCACTTTTTTTTCTATATTAACAATATATTCCTTCTTTACTTGAAGTTTAAAGTGGATGCTCTACTTGTTAGAATGGTCCTTAGGGCCATATTAAGACTTAATATTTGAATCCTAAATCTGACCTAAATAATGGTCACTAACTTTTATAATGCTATTTTTATTTGTTCTACATCATCACTTATGTCTAAACTTCTGTTTTACTGCAATATTTGATTATATTGCTTTGTTTATCTGAAAAATTTCAATAAAAACATTGAAACACATAATTAACTTAAAAGAAAATGTTGATGTTAATTTCATATTTTTACATTCTTGCTGTACATTGCACATTCCCAAGATTGTTCTTCATATACAGATTTGCAAATTCTCCTGCGATTAGCAGTAAACACCTGTGGAGTGGCAGATGAATTGTCAATTTTTTTTTCTATGTAACAGTCATATATATTACAATTTTAAAATGAACTAATAAAATGTATTTTTTATATAAAATGATTGTTGTGCCTCAAAAGTCCCATCTTGGTATTATAATATGGCTCCAGACGATAGGCTTCCTGTAGGGATGTGGCACTGTATTCTCTATTAATTATTATGGGATTTGATATTATCTTTATATCAGGTGTTCCAGTCATCATCCTTTCAAAACACCTGTCAAGATAAAATCAATTAGTCAGATAAAGAACCTGTTGTTTTCATTCACACATTGAGTGCCGATTCACACCTAAATCGCATAGGAAAGCGGTTTTTATGTATACATAAAAGGTTAGGACTGTAGAGTCCCATAGTGATTATTTTTATTTTTTTTTCCTTCCAAACAATCTTGAACTGAAGTGTGTTACTTTATTTGAACTAATCCTGATCCTTCTAAAGGTGTACATGTTTTGACTTAAATTGACCTTGTCACCATAGAACAAACATAAAATCAGTCAACAAAATAATATCTATTATAAAAGATACCTGGTGGGAAGCAAATAGCAATAAGCCAAACATACCCCTGTACAGTGGAAGCTGGTGTGTTCTTCTTTTGTGGGGCGGCAAACAAAGACCCCCCGGTGGCATGCAACAGCACTGAAACCCCCCCGAGTGGTCCGGCACTTACCCGCGGGGCTGTGGTGTCCTCTCGTTCTCTCCGTGGGTCTGCTCTTCTGCCAAAGCGCTAGGCGTACAAAAGGATCGCCTGAGGCTTTGGTTAATCGGGAAACAGGTCTCACAGACCTGCCTCCTGTTAAGTGGGGGAGGTACTTTAGTGTGAAAATAGAAAACAATTATTTGCTATGGTCACACAACTGGGTGGCCTCGGAGTGCAGAGCACTCGGTGATCACAGCGCCTGCCGCACACACCCTTCAGGGGCGCGCGGGGAGCGCATGAAGGGGAGGACGTCTATTGACATTTTGGGTCCATGCTGTAGCCGTCATAGCACGGGCGCCGAGTGGTTAAGTCGCATATATATGAATGGCTATCATTGGAAAACATAGGTAACAGCGCCCACAGTTATATGACAAGGGGCACAAGTGTGAATGGAGCCTTATGGCTTAAGTCAAATCATATGATTGTTTTCAGTACAAAAAAAAATTACCATATTCTTGAACAAAATGACAAATTGCTGCTCTTTAATGTGGCATAGGCATTCTTGCTAACATGAGCATTGTGAATATTTACCATCAGCAGAAATTGCAGAAAGTTTATTGATTTCAATCAGACAGGTTAAAGCAGGAAGATTCATAACAGTCACTATTGATTAATAATCTAAACTATCATATGTCATATATCATATATATATATATATATATATATATATATATATATATGTATATATGCTTATGTTTGCATGAACCCAAGTTCCCGACTGGGAGACAGTGTTTCCAGCCTACAGATTTACTGACACGACACCCATAATTTACTGGCACAACCAAGTTTTTACTGGCATTTCCAAAATTAGTTTTAAGTATTTAGGCTACAAACAAGTACAATATGGAATTACAAATGTGACTTAAGACAGATATTAAGGCAAACAACATATTTCCTATTTTATTTTCAATAAAGTAAGTAGCTATGGGGCAGGACTCAGGGAGAGCAAGACATTTGAATAGACACATGAAAATGACTCTCACAGTGACACTGACAGCAGTGTGCAGCAGCACGGATGATGATGACACCTCACCGACACAACATGTCCCCTCCTGAGTCACAGTGACAGTCTCTTTCCATGCCAGGGGGTCCCTTCAGTCCACTCCAGTTCAAAGAGCACTGATAGTCCTGCTCCCAGCTTGCCTTGCTCCCATCCCGCAGACCCGGACACAAGGCTCCACTCAGCTCCCTTGCACCATGACATCACACAACACACTCAGGAACTGCCTCTGCCAGAACCACCCCCTGCCAACACTACCTGAACACACCATAACAGGCACCTGGATGGTCTCAGCCTACTCTGAAGCCAAGAGTCACTGCTGTATTTTTTACTGCCAACCTGTCACTGGCCAAATATGGCTCAGGGCTTTAGCACACGCCCCACACTATATAAGGCCGCCTGCTGGGCGGCCTCGTGTAGTGTGTTGCGGTTGTTAATGATAGCAGTCAGAGAGACAGAGAGATAGTCTTTTTATATAGCTAGATAGAGCAGGCAGGCTAGTCAGTTTAGCTTAATTTACAGTGTGTAGAGGATATATATATATATTTTTTTTAAAAGGTGTTTATTTTAAAGTTTCCACAGAAAAGTACAAAACCAAACAATAGGCGGCAAAGTAGCCAGGATACACAATAAGATACAATAACAGCAAAGAACAATAAACAGCCGGACCGACAAAAGTCCAGTTTTGAAAAAAAAAAAAAAAAAAAACCCATACATCCGGTAACATCCAAGCACACCAGCAAACACAACGACGACACACGCACACAACCACACATACAGCGACAGCGACCGATCAGTATTAACAAAACCAAAGGTACCAGAAAAGAAAAACAAGCTCTTATAGTATAGGATCCGTTAGATCTCAACTACATCCAATTAGTTAGCGGTCTGCGAGGAGAGAACCTCCCCCCAGAAGTCCTTAGAAACCTCCAGCCACGGCCGCCACACTTTATAAAACTTCTTGGGGCACGCCCTACTAATATACACCAGTTTAAATTTAGGGAGAAGGCCATGAACCATATTAAGGAAGACATTTATCGAGAGGGGTCCCACATCCTTCCAATGAACAATATAGTTTTCCTCACATAATATAACAAAATGCGTAATAAAGTCCTGGGGTGTGCTCGATGAATGTGATCATTCAACACCCCTAAAAGTCCCACTTCCGGAATGTGAGGCACCTGCAAATGAAGCTTGTCAGCAAAGAAATGAAATACATCCTTCCAGAAAGTTGCGAGCCCCGGGCATGTCCAAAACATATGAAACCAATCTGCAGCCACCATCCCACACCTACAGCAGGCAATGTTCTGTCCCAGACCCATCCTAACCAGCCTAGCAGGAGTATAGTGAAGATGATGTATACATTTGAATTGCACTAAGACATCAGCAGTACTAATGATATCCTGAAAACACACCTCCGTGGCTTCCTCCCAATCCTCTTCAGAAAGCTCAGGCATGAAAGACAGCCATCGATCGTGAGAGTTCTGAAATGGATCGGCCCCTGCCCCTTGGAGGCGGCCATAGAAGGTCGTTACCAGTTTGGTATCGCCAGCAAAGGACAGTAGACCTTCAATGGAAGTCTCCGAAACCTCAATGTTTAGGGACCCAAACTGCGACCGAAGGGCATGCCTTAGTAGCAGATATTTGAAGAAAAATTTATTATCAAGCCCGAATTTCAATTTAAGCTTCTCAAACGATAGCAAAGTATTCTCCTCCACAACGTGAACAAGATGTGTTATACCACGCCGAGTCCACCACACCGAGTCCGGGTGATCATAGAGGTCTGAAAGGTTGCGGTTCCGCCAAAGAGGAGTCTGCGGCGACACCCCAATCGTGGCATGCGCCAGCAGTCTCCCAGGCCAGAAAACAGACCTCGACAGGAGAGAACCGGGAGCGCCCAGATCCCCTAAATCTATGCAATTCGTCTCTCAAGGAAGCAGGGGGGTCAAATAGAGATAGTAGGAGGGTAGTGGCAGGAGTCGGGGGGACAGAGTGCAACCACTCATGGACATAGGTGAGCTGGGAGGCTAAGAAATAATACCGTAGATTCGGTCAGGCCAAACCACCCATAGCCTTGGCCGCTTGCAGGGAGGATCTGTTGATACGAGGGTGGCAACTATTCCAGATGAAACCAAAAAGGGCCGAATCTAATTTCGCAAAAAAAATTTTGGTAAGGAAGATCGGGGAGGCGCGAAAACAGTAAAGAAATTTGGGTAGAAAAATCATTTTAAAAATATTAATACGTCCAAGAAGATTAAGGGGCAGCGACGCCCAAGTGCGAAATTTATCCACCATTTGTTGAAATATAGGGGTAACATTAAACTCTTCATATCTGGAAAGGTCGCCATGTATCTGAATGCCCAAATATTTAAAGGACTGGGATAGGGGAATGCCCGACCCCTGCAGATAATCTACAGGGGCTGGAGGACCAATCACAAGGGCCTGAGATTTCTCCCAGCCCACCCGGAGCCCAGAGACCACACCAAATTCCCCGACCACCTGCATGAGAGCACGAAAGGAGGTTTCCTTCCCATCAAGATAGATTAGAGCGTCATCGGCATAAAGAGAAATTCTCTCCTCAATCAGGCCAGACCAGATACCCCCAATCCCGGACGCCTGCCGCACCGCCAGAGCCAAGGGCTCAATGGCGAGCGCGAACAGGAGTGGGGAGAGAGGGCACCCCTGCCTGGTGCCCCGCCCCAAGGAAAACGGATGGGAGATATCTCTGTTCGTGCGGACCCTAGCTCTCGGAGCTGCGTATAATAACTGGGCCCATTTAATGAAACCGTGACCTATCCCCATACGAGCCATAGTTTCCCAGAGGAAAGGCCAGCTAACAGTATCAAAAGCTTTCATTATGTCCAAAGAGAGGACCAAACCACTACATTTCATGTGTGCCGCTCTATGGATATGCAAAAAGAGTCTACGTATATTACCATAAGTACTCCTGCCAGGCATGAAACCCGACTGATCAGGCGAGACGATAGAGAGAACAACCGTTTGAAGCCTAAGGGCCAGTATTTTTGCTCGAATTTTGGAATCATTGTTTAGAAGCGATATAGGTCGGTACGACCCACACAGCATCCTATCCTTACCAGGTTTAGGCAGGACCACAATAAGGGCCTCGTTCATGGAGTCTGGTAGCTTCCCCATTGCAAGGGAATCCTGATATAATTTGAGCAGTTTAGGGGCCAGTTCCTCTATATGAGTCCTATACCACTCCGAGGGGAGGCCATCCATGCCCGGGGTCTTATTCGGGGGCAGGAGGCGAATGGCCTCGACCACCTCCTTCAAGGTAATAGGCCTATCCAACGCAGATCTTTGAGATTCAGTTAGGCAAGGGAAGCTAAGATTTAAAAAAAAAAAAATTCAGATTCCGCCGGGGTCACCCCACCCCCGTAGAGGTCAGCGTAGAAATCCGCAAAGACCCGATTAATGGTTAAGGCGTCCGCAGTAAAAGACCCATCAGGGAGTTGGATTGCAGCTATCGAGGAGCCCTGAAACTCTGTATAAGCAAGGTAGGCCAGAAGCCTACCATTCTTTCCCCCATGTTCGAGTATGCGAGCCGACAGGTACAGTTGTTGTTTCCTAGTGAGGTCCAACATATGAAGCTGCAGTGCCCGGTGGGCATCCGTCAACATGCCCCTGGATTCGGAGGTGGGGGCGCCCGAATGTCGGGCACGAGCTTCCTCAAGAGCTCTTTGGAGGGCATCCCCAGCCTCCCATTTAATACGTCTGTAGCTATTTATGCGGGAGATATAGGATCCCCTAATAAAGGCCTTGAAGGCGTCCCATTCAGATCCAACGGCGGCAGAGCCCCCGTTAAGAGACCAGTAAACAGCCATGTCAGTTGGGATTGCCTCAGAGATCTCTGGCATAGAAATCTAGAGAGGGCTGAGCCGCCAGGACCGGAACGTCGGCCTATGGCCCAACTTCAAATCAACCTGCAACATAGAGTGGTCTGATTCAGTTCGGGAGACATACACCATGGATTGTACACAGGGCAAGAAATCCTCCGTGGCCAAGGCATAGTCAAGTCTGGAAAGCACTGCATAGGACCTGGACTGGCAGGAGTATACTCTATCAGTGGGATGTTTCCACCGCCACAAATCCACATAGCTATATGTAGAGCACCACACACGAAATAGCTTAGACTCAGATTGCAGAGGTTTCAGTCTATCTAAATCAGGTTGTAGAACAGAATTAAAATCCCCAAGAATGAGCATTGGAACAGTAGGCAATGTAGCAAAATGAAAGCTGAGTTGAGTAAAAACTGTAGCCGTGACAGGGGGAGGTACACCGTGGTCAGAAAAAAAGGAGTCCCGTGAATAGTAGCATGGAGAATAACATACTGGCCTTTGGGATCAAGAATAACTTGGTGACATGTATAAGGTAAACCTTTACGGATCAAAATAGCAACCCCCCGGGAATAATTTGAATATGTGGATTGATAATGATTAGCCACCCAATGTTTTTTGAGGGCCAGCACCTTGGACCCCATGAGATGAGTTTCCTGAAGGCATAGGATATGAGGCTTAACATGCCTCAGAGCCTCAAACACGGACGCCCTTTTAAACTTGGAATTCATCCCACGGACATTCCAAGAGCAAATTGTTACCCCAGCCATAGGAGCAGTAAAATCGCAAGGTCAGGGGAGGAGGCAATGAGGGGGGGAAGCCCAGGGGGAGCCCTACCCCCAGTCACGGCAGCAGGACTAACTAAAGGCCGCATCGCAGTACACACGATCAACCATCCACACTCCAGACATACCAACAGACACACAACTACATACAGCAAAACATTCAAAGCCAAAGAAACTAGCAACAACCCTGCCCAGCTCCAAAAAGGTGGAGAGGGCCTATACCCAAAACTTGTACAACACATCGGGCACATGGCCTATGGCAGCCACGGGCACAACCCAAAACTAGGGTAAAAAAGAAAAAAGGGGTTAGTCAACGTTCAGCAACATTGTTCCATGGTAGCAATCGAAAATAAAAAATAAAAAGTAAAAATAGAAAAATCGTTTCCTTTAGAATTCAGAGAGGAAAAACCACTCCAGAGCAGCTAGCCCCTAGTCAATGACCGAGGAAAAAAAAAAAAAAGACTCTCCCCATGAGAGTAAAAGTGTGTTCATCCGTCGACAGTAGGCACAAAAAGTAAGACCAAAAAGAAAAAATGAGAGTCACAAAACGATGTAGGCGGAATAAGGCAGGGACAGCATGTCCAACGACGAAACCTTCAAACTGCGCAGGCCGGCATCACACAGGAGATTTAGGAGGACGAGGCAGCGACTCCCACCAGGACATGGCGTCTTGCGAGGACTGGAAGAAATGGACCTTCCCCTGGTAGGCGACTCGGAGGGTCGCAGGGAATAGCATGGAGTAACGGACATCTTGTTCCCGGAGCTTCTGTTTAATACGCTGGTAGCCAGCCCTGCGGTCACGGACCGACACCGAGTAATCAGGAAAGAGGGACACCGCCGCGTTGTTAATGCGCAGGCTGCCCTTCCTCCTGGCAGCCTCCAAGATGGAGTCTCGATCCCTATAGTTCAGGAGCCGTATTACCATGGTGCGGGGGGGGGTGTCCCTCAGGCAGGGGGCGCCCTGGGACCCGGTGTGCCCTCTCAATAACGAAGCAGGCGGAGAGCTGGTCCCGGCCGAATTCTTGTTCTAGCCAGCTTTCCAAAAATGCAACCGGATCATAGCCCTCCACCCTTTCAGGCAGCCCGACCAGGCGTAGGTTGTTCCTGCGCAAGCGGTTTTCGAGGTCATCGACGTTGTCCTCCAACGCGGCAATCTTCCCCCCAAAGGAGTTAAGTTTAGGCAGGATGGGGGTAACTGTGTCCTCCAGATCGCTAACACGCTGTTCTGCCTCAGTAACCCGGCCACGTAACTTGTGCACGTCCTGTCTCATAATATTAAGATCCAGCTTCAGGCCATCCACCTTCCCCTCCAGATCCACATGGTTTACCTTGATTGTGGCCAGGACCTCCGCCAGGGTGGGTTCCTTAGCGACCGCCACTATCGTTGGATCGGAGGCTGCCTGAGCCCGAGCGAGGCCATCCTTAGGATCCCGGCACTCCGGGGAGGGCGACGGGGACCCGGTCTGGCTGTCCCCAAAGAGATCCGCTTTCCCATCCACCAGGGTGCTGTCCAGGGATGCCGGAGACTCTCCCCAGGATAGGAGGACTAAGATGAGGTGTTTGTCAGTGCTGGATGAGCAAGATGGAGCAGGATTTGCTGGGGAGAGAGACGGAGCTGCTCAGGAACACGTCTGATCACATCCCGTACTTGGCCACGCCCAGCAGAGGATATATATATACATAGGAGTTGTACATATATTTATACACTGTATAGCTTAGCTAGATCAGTTCTGACAGGTGATTGTGTTATTTAAAGGCGTTATCACAGGTATAGACACCCAGCAGGTACAATATTTAAAGGAATGTTTTTATTTTTTTTATTTAACCACTTGACCACTGGGCACTTAAACCCCCTTAATAACCAGACCAATTTTCAGCTTTCGGTGCTCTCACAGTTTGAATGACAATAACTCAGTCATACAACACTGTAACCAAATGAAATTTTTGTCCTTTTTTTCCCACAAATAGAGCTTTCTTTTGGTGGTATTTGATGACCTCTGCGTTTTTTTTTTTTTTTTTTGCTATAAATGAAAAAAGAACAACATTTTGCAAAAAATAATAATTTTTCTTCATTTCTATTATAAAATTTTGCAAAAAAAGTAATTTTTCTTCATAAATTTGGCCTAAAATGTATACTGCTACATATCTTTGGTAAAAAAAAAAAAAATGTTGGATATTATTTAGTCTGGGTGAAAGTTATGGCCTCTATAAGCTATGGTACCAATTACTGAAAATTGATCAATTTCATCACACCTGATGTATTGACAGCCTCTCTCATTTCTTGAGACCCTAACATGCCAGAAAAGTACAAATACCCCCCAAATGACCCCTTTTTGGAAAGAAGACATTCCAAGGTATTTAGAAAGAGGCCTGGTGAGTTTTTTAAAGTTGTAATTTTTTCCCACAATTCTTTGCAAAATCAAAATCAATCAAGAAAATCAAATTTTCATATTATTAGGTTATTTTTCACACACAGCATATGCATACCACAAATTACACCCCAAAACACATTCTGCTATTCCTCCCGAGTATGGCGATACCACATGTGTGAGACTTTTACACAGGGTGGCCACATACAGAGGCCCAACATGCAGGGAGCACCCAGGCCAATTCTGACATTTCTCTCCTACATGTAAAAATCATCATTTATTTGCTAGAAAATTACATAGAACCCCAAAACATTATATAAAGATACCTCACATGTGTGGTTTGAACACCGTTTTCATATGTGGGCTGGACTTGCGTATGCGTTCGCTTCTGCATGCGAGCTCACGGGGACAGGGGCGCTGTATGCCCAAAATATTGCGGAGTATGCCCAGAGTATTGCGAAGTATGCCCAGAGTATGCCCAGAGTATTGCGGAGTATGCCCAGAGTATTGCAGAGTATTGCCAGAGTATTGCCGGAGTATGCCCAGAGTATTGCCGGAGTATGCCCAGAGTATTGCGGAGTATGCCCAGAGTATTGCGGAGTATGCCCAGAGTATTGCGGAGTATGCTCAGAGTATTGCAGAGTATTTCCGGAGTATGCCCAGAGTATTTCCGGAGTATGCCCAGAGTATTTCCGGAGTATGGCCAGAGTATTGCCGGAGTATGCCCAGAGTATTGCGGAGTATGCCCAGAGTATTGCGGAGTATGCCCAGAGTATGCCCAGAGTATTGCCCAGAGTATTGCCAGAGTATGCCCAGAGTATGCCCAGAGTATTGCCAGAGTATGCCCAGAGTATTGCAGAGTATGCCCAGAGTATTGCAGAGTATGCCCAGAGTATGCCCAGAGTATTGCCAGAGTATTGCCAGAGTATGCCCAGAGTATGCCCAGAGTATTGCCAGAGTATGCCCAGAGTATGCCCAGAGTTTTGCCAGAGTATGCCCAGAGTATTGCCCAGAGTATGCTCAGAGTATTCGCAGAGTATGCCCAGAGAATTGCAGAGTATGCCCAGAGTATTGCAGAGTATGCCCAGAGTATTGCCCAAGTATTGCCAGAGTATGCCCAGCTGAGTATTGCCCAGTATTGCAGAGTATTGCAGCAGGGATGGCTGAGCAGGGAGAGAGGGATGGATGGATCTGTGACTACATTTGTCACAGATCCAGCCCGCAGCACTGGCGCTGCCATCCGCTCCCTCCCCTCTCCTCTCACACTGTACCGATCGGTACAGAGAGAGGAGGGAGGAACCGGCGTCAGCACATGACGCCACTTTGTTTACAAGTGGTCGCTCCGTCATTGGACGGAGCAATCACGTGGTAAACCGCAGCTATCAGTGGCGATTTACCATGATCCGTGATGCGCCGGGTCCTCCGGCCACTTAGAATTAAGCAATCACCCTGTAGCCGTACTTTCGCTATAGGGCGGTTGCAAAGTGGTTAAGCATCAATAAAATCACTGCTCATCCCTACTGGGGACTCTCTCTTATTCTAAAAGAAGCTTCCAGTTTCCAATAGGTTCCCCAGACTCTCACATCCACATGGGGGACAGAATGTGAGGATGATGCTCTTATCACTTTGTCACAACCCCCTGCATGGTACCCTCCCCAATGTCCTATATATTAGATATAAATCTCACTGGAAACAATGTGTGAGGGGAGAAGAGCTGGCAACAGTTAGTTACAGCTCTTTGTTTACACTTAGTGATCAGAGCTGATCACGTGGTACACAGCCCTGACCAATGGCTGTGTACCATTGTCGGTGATGAGCAGTGTTCCCGGGAACACGCTGCCACCGACGGGCATGCGTGACGCGATCTCGAACACACGCCGTGCACTATGGGGGTGTTGCCATGCGTGATCGGCCGTGACTTTATCGCGGCCGATCACGTGGTTAACAGCGCATCCGCGCCACTGTTCACCCCTGTCGGTAACAAGCGATGTCTCCGTGACGCGCCGCTACCGACAGTACAGGGATGCGCACATGCGATCGCGCGCATTCCCTATTTAAATGACTGGACGTCATATGACGTGCAGTCAGGAGATTGGAGTCCTCGGCCCGCCGTCATTTGATGGTGGGCGGTGAAAGTTTGGTGAAAGTTGGCTGAAAAAGTCCCGCCGTGTGTATGCAGAACAAGTTCACGGGCAGTGCCCATTCAGAGCAAAATCCACGGAAAAGTCTGATGGAAGTCAGATCGTGTGTATGAGGCTTTAGAATAACAGGGAGGTGAAGCCACCATCAGTCAAGATGTAATATCCCACCCCCAAGGGGAGTGGGCTGTCATTTACCACTGTGTATACACCCACATGTGTGACTCAGATGTGATAGGAAATGCTCCGGGCGGAAAATACACTGAAAACTGAGCATGTGCATTCGCTGCCAACACTGTTTTACAAAAAAATAGGGCTGTTACTGATCAAAATTGTTGTGTTCGATTAATCGTTTTTTTTATTTTTATCGATTAATCGACTAATTTCGATTAATTACAACGCACATACAGATTCCCAGTGCAGCTACCAACAACTGAAAAAATGGATAGCAGGATACAAAAAACACACAAAGGCAGCGCTCGATGGGAATAGCATTAAAACTTTTATAGTCTTCAAGTAGGTAACAGAATTAATATTGCACTGGAGATAAAATCGATGTAGCTACATAAACTGTAAATGGTGCGAGTAATACCAAATGGTAGCAAAAGCAGTCATAAAAACATGTAGCTAAGTATGATACTGGTATAAAAATGTGTACAACGATACCACTGCTGAATCCAGATGAGGAGGGGTTAACATCAGTCCGTCGGCATGTAGATGTCCCGTGAAGGGAACTATCACAACTCCCAGTGGATGGCTGTAGAATCCCAGGTTGATAGAGGAAAGTGATAGAGAGAAGTGTACCAGGCCTTGTGTGTGGCAGATAGTAAGGTCCCACCGGCATGCAGATATGAAGGCACAGCAAAGGAGCCCTTCAGATGATAACGGCAAGCCCCGCCGGTGTCCATGACGTTACCGGATCTCCTACGAAACTCCCTGAAGGCCCAGAAGCCCGCGGAGAGGTGAGTACCAATCAAAAGAATTTTAATCGATCAAAAAGATTTTGATCGATCAAAAAAATTCAAGATTAATCGATCAATTAAAAGTTAATTTGCACAGCCCTACAAAAAACCAAATCCAGTGGGGACATGGACAGGAGGGGAAGGCAGAAAACAGCAGGATCAACCAAGTGTTTTGCAAAATACAAAAAACAAATCCCATAGTGAATGCATAATTATTAGTACACACGATCAGTCCATCCGATGAGAACGGTCCGAAGGTTAACCGAGGAAGCTGACTGATGGTCTGATGTGCCTACACACCATCGGTTAAAAAAAACGATTGTGTCAGAACGCGGTGACGTAAAACACAACGGCGTGCTGAAAAAAAGTTCAATGCTTCCAAGCATGCGTGGCTTGATTCTGAGCATGCGTGGCTTATTAACCGATGCTTTTGAATACTAACGATCGGTTTTGATCTACCGGTTAGGCGTCCATCGGTTACATTTTAAAGCAAGTTCTCTTTTTTTGACCGAAAGATAACTGACCGATGGGGCCCAAACACGATCGGTTTGTATCGATGAAAACGGACCTTCAGTCTGTTTTCATCGGTTTTGACCGATCTGGTGTACGCGGCCTAAGACAGCATTTATTGATAGTTCTTAGGAGGGTGGGTTTAATGACACTTTAGTCATGATACACAGTTCCTTAGCAACTCAAATGTCATTCAGTTAGGTACTATATCTACTTAAAGCCTCGTACACACGCCCGGACTACCATTGGACAAATCCATGGAGTTTTGTCCAAAGGGCGTTGTCCGTGAACTTGTTCAGCCAACATACACCAAACCACATGGTTTTTCAGCTCTCTACTGCCACCCTTTGGGCAACTTCTGCTATTGTCTGATGTTTAGCATTGGTTCGGAGCAATGCGTGTTTGTACTTTGGATTTTAGTCCGCCATATTTGTGTACACACGATCAAATGACCCGACATAACGCATTTGTTGTCGGACAATTTGAGAGCATGCACAGCCAACATTTGTTGTCAGAAATTCCGACAACAATTGACCGATGGAGCATACAGACGGTCGGATTGTCCGACAAAACACGTCCGTCGGGCAATTGTTGTCGGAATATCCGATCATGTGTACGAGGCTTTAGGAATGCACGTGAATGCTACTGGGAACTTCTTATAGCCGTTTTCGTTGTTCAGGCGGCGTACACACGACCGAGAAACTCGTCGGGCGAAACACATCGTTTTCCCCGTCGAGTTCCTAGTTCGGCCGTTAAAAAACTTGTCGAGCCAAATTTTCCCATTGCCCAACGAGGAAATAGAAAACATGCTCTCTTTTTGGCCCGACGAGTTTCCTGACGGGTTTCTTGCTGAATTCTGCTGAGAAAATCAGTCGTGTGTACGCTGCCTAACTCTAAATTATTGTATTTAACATGTTTAACTGCACTCACAAGAACAAAGGTGTTTAGACAATTTTAACTACACTTTGTGAGTAAGCCAGTCTCTAAAAGCAATCAAATACTTGGTTTATCAAAGGCATATTTATTCTTATCATTTCAGTTCAGTCTACCTGAAGTCTTCTTGCTTTCATAAACATTCTTTTTAAATCCCTTTTACCATTCTCAGTGATTTCTATTTTTCAATTTGGATTGCCTATGCATCATTTAGAATGCCAGATTACTGTCACCCATGGCTACTACAGAGAATAATTCTTCTCCTCTATGCCGGTACACCATTAACGAGAGCCAATCTTTGTCTGCCTTTTTTTTTTAAATGGCAATATATCACATGACATGTAGAGTGGATTACTCGAGACAAACACACTGTGTTCTGGTTTCCTTTCACAGTCTCTTTTCTTCCTCTTCTGAAATGGACCGCACCATTACATTTAGAACATGAAAAGGAGATAGTAAAAATGTTTCTGGCGGCTGTGAGAGAAACAGCCCTGAAAATAATGCCTCTTTGTTGCCTGACATTGAACAGAAGCTGATTTACATCTGCGGCTGATCTTTCATGAATTGGATAAAAGGAAGGCAAACTCCAGCCATACCAAGCAGCCTCATATGTTGATGAATCCCTTGGCACATGTTAATTAATAGCCTTAGTGTGTCTGCCAGCTTTGCAGAAAGAGAATCCAAATAGTTTGATCTTATTTTATTTTTTCATTTTTATATACATATACGGTAATCTCAATGACTTACGCCCAGTCTTTTATATCATCCCCAGCCCAGTTTTCAAAATGTAACTATAGTAGACATGAAACAATAAAATGCTGATGTGTTTACAGAAAGCTATCAAAGCTTTCAAAATTGTTAACCATTTTTCAATAAAATGGCTGAAAAATATTCTCAGCTTAAGGTTTTCTCATGAATTTTTAGCCAAGGACATTAAGACGGCTTAAACTTGAATGAAAAATTGAGCAATTTAACCAATTTGCTCTGTTTTCTGAAATTTTACCACTGTTGTTCTAAAATACCGAAGCAATAATTTCAATATCCCATCCCGTGACGGGAATAAAATGACAAACAAATCATCATCTTGCCATTAAATCTAGAGGAGTTGTATTGCTACAACCTGACAGAACAAGCCTGAAGAACAAGCAAGTTTTTATGAATACCCAGGGTTTCTGAATCCTGGGGCTATCTTATCAACAATATTTGACACTTTTTGGCATTGTGGAGGGCTGGCAAAACCCCTTCAGCCTTACACACTTTTCTGTTGACCCATATCTATGATGAGTAGCTTTACTGGCAAACTAGAAGGTGTAGTAGATGGGCCAAGTCTTGACACTGCTGGTATGCAATTTGCATATTAGAGTGCATAAGGAATGATTTGTGGTTTCTACTAGGGTTGTCCCGATACCACTTTTTTAGGACCGAGTACAAGTACCGATACTTTTTTTTAAGTAAACGCCGATACCGAATACCGAAACTTTTTTTTAAATGTGTCCCCAAATGCAGCCATGTCCCCCCACAAATGCAGCCATGTCCCCCCACAAATGCAGCCATGTCCCCCACATATGCAGCCATGTCCCTCACATATACAGCCATGTCCCCCACATATGCAGCCATGTCCCCCACATATGCAGCAATGTCCCCCATATATGCATCCATGTCTCCCCACATATGCAGCCATGTCCCCCACATATGCAGCCATGTCCCCCGCATATGTCAGCCATGTCCCCCATATATGCAGCCATGTCCCCCACATATGCAGCCATGTCCCCCCACATATGCAGCCATGTCTCCCCATACCTAGATGGGGCAGTCGCCGCCGCCTAGTTAATCAGCGTGCGGGGAACATTACAGCTTTCATTTGAATAGCTGTAGTGTTTCCCCGCCGCGCCGTATAGACACTCCCCCGTATAGACACCCGTCCTCCCAAGGGGGAGTGCCTAGTATTGCTGGCATGGGATTGGACAGATCACCCGTCCAATCGGGACAACCCCCGAGCAAAAAGGGTTTGTAAGGGGGTATTTCAAGTGCCAATTTGGTAGTATTCAGCCCCGGATCTCCAAAGACCAGGCATCGGGGCTTTAACTGCATGCGCGGTTGCGGGCTCCCAAACAAAATTGGCGTCCTTTTTTTCCCACAGCTTTCTTTTGGTGGTATTTGAATCTCTGCGGTACTAAACAAAAACCCTATTTTGAAAAAAATGCAGTTTAGGCCGATGTATTCTTCTCATTTTTCGTAAAAAAAATCGCAATCGTTTATTGATTGGTCAAAAGTTATAGCGTTTACGCATTTTTATTATTATTTTTTTTTTACTATACCGATACTGGTATCGGTATCGGGACAACCCTAGTTTCTACGATGCTCAAAAAGGGTTTGTAAGTTCATACATTGTGTGTGTAAGCAGCTGTATTTCAAGCCTGAGCCCGTAGAACGGGCTCTTGCCGACCTGGTAACTGCGGCGGCTGGTCGGAAAGTGGTTAAGATCAATAAAAAACAAACATGGGTAGTAATTCTCATAACAAAAAAACCTGGGGAATGCCCAGGTAAAAACCAAACCTACTTACCGACCAGCTCGCAGAACAACCAATTAACCTGTCTAACAGTATGCGTTAAAAACAGGGGTTTTGTCTGCACGCATTTGCAAACGCATGCGTGAACCACAGAGCCGCACCAAGCCACCCTGTAATCTGTGGTCCTAACACTAATCAATGAGTGTCCCCACAATGGAGGCACATGCATTCTAATGGATAGGTAGGGGCAGGTGGACTTTTTTGTTATCTGCTTTAGCCTTCCAATGCTACTTACTGCTATGGCCAGCTGTAGATGGGGCGGTGGACACGTTTATGTTTCACCTGTGGTGCTTGTATTGGTCCAGCAACACACCAACACCTTTTCAGCCATTGTGCTATATGCTGGGTGTTTGGTGTGCTCCTGCACCTTTAAGAAGGGGTGGCTCCCCTTGAGTCCACCTGCCCCTATCTATCCATTAGAATGCATGTGCCTCCATTGTGGGGATACTCATTGTTTAGTGTTAGGACCACAGATTACAGGGTGTCTTGGCACGGCTCTGTGGCTCACGCATGTGTTTGCAAATGCGTTCGGACAAAACCCCTGTTTTTAACGCATACTGTTAGACAGGTTAATTGGTTGTTCTGGGAGCTGGTCAGTAAGTAGGCTTGGTTTTTCCCTGGGCATTCCCCAGGTTTTTTTGTTATCTTCTTTAGCCTTCCAATGCTACTTACTGCTATGGCCAGCTATAGATGGGGCGGTGGACACGTTTATGTTTCACCATGGGTAGTAATCCTACCTTACGCTACTTAAAACTATGATTTTTTTTTTGCCTACAGTTCCACATTATTGGCTAGATGAATTAAAAGCTCCAGATTTCTAGAGATCAACTAGTACCACATCTTTAACACAGGTGCTTACAGAGGTGCTTACAGGGTACCCGTGAATGTATTTCTATTGTATTATTGTACTGTGTAGCTATGCAGATAGTTCAGATTGCCTGGGATTGGAAGGGGTTAACTGTGTTTTAGATCTTTCCTGTTTTTTTTTTTTTTTCAGGAGGTTTTTTTGAGGAGGGGTAGAGCTTTGGAGTGTGGAATCAGATCACCCGAGGACCTTACCTGGGGCCAGGCCACTGTGCATTGAAGAACTTGTTGTCTTGAAGAAAGTATGAATGGCATTAGAGTTCTGATTGTGTGGAGGGTCTGAAATGTTGTTTATTAACCATAAGCATGGGAGTCCGTATATATACGTTGATTTTAGTACCCAGCCATTCGCGCCCGGAGTCCGAAGTGGACCGCGGGATCGCGGACCCGACTATCCGTTGGAGCGGAAGAACGGGGAGAGCCGTGTGTCACGGCTTCCCCGTGCTTCTCTGTGTCCCGCATGGGACCTTACCTGGGTCACACCTACAGCCACACCCCCCCAGGAAACCACCAGTCACACATCCCCTACAGCGCCATTGGTTAACTCCCAAACTGCAGCTGCATTCCACAGTAAACAAGCAATTTAAAATTTTTTGCTGAAAATGTTGTCTTGAATTGTCCGAGTGTCCGCCAAGTATGAACCTGGGCTATTAGTAGTAAAAAAAAAATAATTAATAAAAAGCAATAAAACTATCTTATTTTGTGCATGCGAAAACCGACCAATAGCTATTGCGATTTTTTTACCAAAAATATTAGGGATGCACTGTGTTTATTGTGTGCTATGTCATTGGATTGTGGGAAAAAAAGGACTGGGAGCCGCGCAACTAAAACGAAGAGTGCCGAATCGCAAAAAGGGGCAAGGTCCTTTTCATTTTGGTCCGGGTTTATTAACTGTCAAATGCCTAGTCTGAAGTCCATATAAAGGGTACATGGTGTATGAAAAGAATAGGGCCTGCAACATCATTGGGGATGAAGAGGAGAAGCAAGAGTGCCACCAAAGAAGGGTTATGCAGGGGAGAAGGTGGGAAATCATGTTTAACATGTGGTAGTTATGGTAACTAGGATTTGTGGGAATGCTAAAGCAGCCAGCAGAAGGGAGGTACCAGGCATGGGTGACCGGTCTTTTGGTTAGCGAGGGGATCAGTGCTTTGATCTCTTCCCTAGCGGTTGGTGCCTCACAGCATTCAGAAATGAACCCATGGCACAGAGATCCCATGGACCTGCGTACAGGTACGTGAGAGTGAAGGAGTTAATTAGTGCATACTTAGAGATCCCCACTCAGTGTATGGCGGGATCTCTGATCTGCCACTGGGAGTGAGGTGGCAGGGAAGCTGGGCTGGTGGAGCGGGACACAGGCGCCATGGTGCCCCCCTCAAAATTCTGCATTCAGAAGATAAGGTTTACAGTGTCACAGGCGAAGACTGCCTCACAGCAAATAGCCTCAAGTTTTATGTGCATCTGTGCAAGGTGAACGGCTCACTTTTAAATACGGGATGCTGCCTTAACGCTGATTTTCATGTGATCGCTGCCCCGCCTGGTTCCAGGAACTAGTGAGCATGTCAATGGAAAGGTTCTCATCTACAGTGTGAGTAGACCCCACCCCGCACATGTCTTCATATCCTTGTCAGATGAACCCCAAATCTCACACGTACATTATGTTCTTTGATGGCGAATACAGTAACTTCTGGCTCATATGCTGAAACTGCTGAGAACTTCAATATGAACTTCATACATTATTTTACATTTTTTAAATCAACTTTCCAAAACTATAAAAAAAAAAAAATTATAACCTAAAGTAAGTATGATTAAATTATTATTCACGTTAAAAGTGTTGAATATTTCATAAAGAACAACTATAACAACAATTAATATTATTTAACCCACAAGTTTTATACATAAAAATTATTCAATTTTTTATTAGCTTGATTCACTGATTTTCACCATGTCCTCTGGGCATGTATAGAAAAAGAAAATGGTAGAAACATCAAGCAATTGACATTAATATACACTATGAGTCGGTTCACACTGGGGCGACTTGGGATCCGACTTGAAGTCGCCTCAAG
This sequence comes from Rana kukunoris, assembly GCA_029574335.1. NCBI lineage: Eukaryota > Metazoa > Chordata > Amphibia > Anura > Ranidae > Rana > Rana kukunoris. Next base: position 119,975,913 of record CM056049.1, on the reverse strand, counting down.
TTGTCCTAAGTCGCGCTGTCCAGAAAAGCAATGTAAGTGAATGGGAGCCATCTTAATACACACTACTGAAGTCGCTCCGACTTCAGAAAAGGTTCCTGTACTACTTCAATCCGACTTCTAGGCGATTTGCACCCATTGATTTCAATGGAAGTCACCTCCAAGTCTGATCACTGTCTTAACTGAAGCAACTTTCCAGGAAGATTACATACATTTCTCAGGCAAAACTCCTCCCTCCCCCTCCCTCCCCTAGAGCTGATTGTTGTTTGATTGGCCACTGAAAAAGTCTCCTGTCCAGGAGACGACTTCAAGTCGTGTTGTAAATCGCCCCAGATCGCCCTGTGGTTCATGCTCAAGTCGTGTTGGAGTTGCCTCTGAAAGTCGTGCTGGAAGTTCGTGTCGCCCCAGTGTGAACCGACTCTACATGTGTTATCTACCAAAATGACTTTATGGCCACGCAACAGTTATTTTCACCTATCATTTGCTCTCTTTTCTGAATGACTAGTAACAACTGTGGTAGGTAAATATAGCCTTATATCAGTTTTGGGGGCTTCATTTCTTCTTTGGACACTCTCTGTAAGGAAAGCAACAATGGGGTCCCAGCAGTCAATATGCACCGATGTGCTAATGACCATGACCAATGGAAACAATCAGCACAGGAAACTATATATATATACACACAGTATCTCACAAAAGTAAGTACACCCTCACATTTTTGTAACATTTTATTATAACTTTTCATGTGACAACACTGAAGAAATTACACTTTGCAATGTAGTGAGTGTACAGCTTGTATAACAGTGTAAATTTTATGTCCCCTCAAAATAACTCAACACACAGCCATTAATGTCTAAACCACTGGTAACAAAAGTGAGTACATCCCTAAGTGAAAATGTCAAAATTTGGCCCAAAGTATCAATATTTTGTGTGGCCACCATAATTTTCCAGCACTAACTTAACCCTCTTGGGCATGAAGTTCACCAGATTTTCACAGGCTGCCACTGGAGTCCTCTTAAACTGCTCCATGCCGACATCACATAGCTGGTGGATGTTAGAGACTGTGTGATCTTCCACCTTCCGTTTGCGGATGCCCCACAGATGCTCAATAGGGTCTAAGTCGGGAGACATGCTTGGCCAGTCAAAAACCTTAACCCTCAGCTTATTTAGAAAGGCAGTGGTCATCTTGGAGGTGTGTTTGGGGTCGTTATGTTGGAATAATGCCCTGCGACCCAGTCTCCAAAGGGAGGGGATCATGCTCTGCTTCAATATGTCACAGTACACATTGGCATTCATGGTTCCCTCAATGAACCATCTGAACCAAATAAGTTGATCTTCGTCTCATCAGACCAGTTCAAGTAATCCATGTCCTTAGTCTGCTTGTCCTCAGCAAACTGTTTGCAGGCCTTCTTGTGCATAATCTTTGGAAGAGGCTTCCTTCTGAGACAACAGCCATGAAGGCCAATTTGATGCAGTGTGTGGCGTATGGTCTGAGCACTGTTAGGCTGACCCCCTACCCCATCAACCTCTGCAGCAATGCTGGCTGGCCTGTTCTGAGTGGAACCTGTCCAGTTATATCGCTGTATGGTCTTGGCCACTGTGCTGTAGCTTAGTTTCAGGGTCTTGGCAATCTTCTTATAACCTAGGACATTTTTATGTAGAGCAACAATTCTATTTTTCAGATCCTCAGAGAGTTCTTTGCCATGAGGTGCCATGTTGAACTTCCAGTGACCAGTATGAGAGAGTGAGAGCAATAACACCAAATGTAACACACCTGCTCTCCATTCACAATTGAGACCTTGTAAAACGAACAAGTCACATGACACCGGGGAGAGAAAATAGCTAATTGGGCACAATTTGGACATTTTCACTTAGGGATGTACTCACTTTTGTTGCCAGTGGTTTAGACATTAATGGCTGTGTGTTGAGTTATTTTGAGGGGACAGCAAATGTACACTGTTATACAAGCTGTACACTCACTACTTTACATTGTAGCAAAGTGTAATTTCTTCAGTGTTGTCACATTAAAAGATATAATAAAATATTTACAAAAATGAGATACTTTTGTAAATATTTACTTTTGTGAGATACCGTATATATTATAAATACTGTTTTGTAATATGAATACATACATGTACATATCGTATTATGCAGGACCCACCTTCCCCTTCTCTTGAATTGTTTTGTAAATGTACTCTTTCTTTGTTTTGTAAAGTGCTGTGCAAACTGTTGAAGGTACGGTATATAATAAATTTGGTTTATTAATAATAATAATAATACACACACATATGTGTGGTATATGTTTTACATATGGATGCACACACTCAATAAATGTACCTAGGGCAATCTGAAAAATGTACCTATCATACTAAAATAAATTAGATATCACTGACCAAATTAGTAACTATGAGAGGTGTTGAGTTCAAGTATCGTACCCTTCCATCTGGTTCCTCTGGCACTGATTCCTTCTGAGCCACCTTTGTCCCTGTGGATGTCAACCTCACTTCCAGTTTGAGTGCTGGCTTCATTATAATGATCACTCATGTCAGAACACCAACTTTTATATTTCAATAAGAGGAAATGGAGTGATGTTAAAAGCAATCAGCTCCAGCACAAATATAGCATGACCCGCGGCAACCCCTTCCTTGACAAGTACATGTTCAGGGGGTTGTAGAACTTTCTGATGACTATTTTACACATATTAGAAATCTTTAAAAATAATAGATAATGAAACATAATTTCAGTGCTGTGTTTTCAAAGGCTGTGGGGCATTGCACATCTTTTATTAAACAATGATTCCAGCCAACACTGAAAATCACAGCATACATATAACAATTTAATAAGAAAGTAGTCAATAAATAAAGCAATAAAATATAGATCCCAAAAAAACAAAAATAACAAATGTTAAAAAGAACATGAAATGGGAGTTAGTTGAATTTACTCCAATCTACAGTATGTCTGTATGTTGGTGGTTGGGATTTGCAGAGGAATAGTATACAGTATATTGTTGTAGCATTGGGTTCAGAAAGAGTACTATAATGGTGACCCCTTGATGATATCCCTACTTTAAGTTTGGTAATGGGAAAGTGGACACAAGTGGAAACGGGACAGTTACCACTTGTGGCCAAGTGCTCGAGGAGGCAGTAAAACTAGCTCCAGTACAACTGGCCAGTAGAATACGTGGAACCTTCTAACTGCTACATCTGCAGGACAGCTTGTTGTGTTGAATAACAACAGACTTACTGGCAGAATCACCTGCTGGAAATAAAAGAAAACCTACAAAAGTAAGAAAGCTGATGCAGCCACCACAACATAATAATTTTCTCAATCTTAAGCCCTCTCTGATCTTTAGATTTCAATACTTCTTTTTACATTGACATTACGTGGGTTGACCACCCATCCCAGCCTTCTGTGGAATTTTAGACATGTGGGTCTTCCGGGACAAACTGCTATTATCTTCTTTATTTTTTGTTTTGTGACTCTGGCATATTGATGTAAGTCAACTTTATCTACAATATGTCTGTTTATATATGTACTTGCAATATATATATATATATATATATATATATATATATATATATATATATATACTTTTCCTATGTTCTACTATAAGAGTCGGTTCACACTGGGGCAACACGACTTCCAGCACGACTTTGGGAGGCAACTTGGAGAGGACTTGAGTATGAATCATCAGGCAAATTACAAGGCAACTTCAAGTTGACTCCAGGACAGGAGGCCTTCCAGTGGCCAATCATACAACAATCAGCTCTGTGGGAGGGAGGGGTTTGCCTGAGAAATGTATTTTATCTTCTTGTATTGTTGCTTTAGTTAAGACAGTGATCCGACTTCTGAGGCGACTTCCATTGAAATCAATGTGTACAAGTTGCCTACAAGTTGCCTAGAAATCGGATTGAAGTAGTATAGGAACCTTTTCTGAAGTCGGAGCGACTTCAGTAGTGTGTATTAGGACGGCTCCATTCACTTCCTTTGATTTTCTCAACCACACGACTTGGGACAACTTGGGGAAACTTCAAGTCGGATTCCAGGTTGCCCCAGTGTGAACCGCCTCTTATGTTCTACTATTTTGTTTATATATTCAGGTACTCTCACAACAATCCATATGGATGAAAATCGGTTAAAAAAAAAAAATAGCATGGGTTTCCCCGCCCCCACTCCCCCAGGACCCTTTGGCCCTATATACTTTGAACAGCAGTATACAGCAGTATACAAGTGGTGCAAACAAGACAAGGACTGTAGGTTTGTTAAGTAGAATCTGAACCATGTCATACTTTTCTGCTGCATATTGCACAATTTCCTAAAGAAAGTAATTAGCACACTTGCATTATAAACCAAGTAGGCTTAGGTGCACAGTAATGAGCACACTTGCACTATGCACCAAGTGGGTTTAGTTGCAAAGTAATGAGCACACTTGCACTATGCACCAAGTGGGTTTAATTGCAAAGTAATGAGCACACTTGCACTATGCACCACCAAGTGGGTTTAGTTGCAAAGTAATGAGCACACTTGCACTATGCACCACAAAGTGGGTTTAGTTGCAAAGTAATGCGCAAACTTGCAGTATACAGCAAGTTGGTTTAGGTGCACTGAGCACAACACAACACATGAGGACACTGCAGCTAGCAAAATCAACTGCCTGACAGATTAGGAAGAACTAATCTAACTAAGCTATACAGTGTATAAATATATGTACAACTCCTGGGATGTATATATATCCTCTACACACTGTAAATTTAACTGACTAGCCTGCCTGCTCTATATAGCTAGAAAAAAAAGACAATCTCTCTCTCTCTCTGTCTGATCTGTAACCAGTGCTGGAACACACTACACGAGGCTGCCCAGCAGGCGCCCTTTTATAGTGTGGGGCGTGTGCTAAAGCGCGCTGTGATTGGCCAAGCATGCAGGTCATCGTGCATGCTTGGCCAATCATCAGCGCGCAATGCCGCAGTGAATTATGGGCCGTGGCGCGTCACTCGAATTTGGCGCGAACGACCCGTTTTGTTCGTATTTCGACAAACGGTTGAACATACAATGTTCGAGACGAACGTACGTTCGAGTCGAACACAAAGCTCATCCCTAACCACAACATGTTACCCATCAAAAGAAATAGGTGTCAATCCATTTATTATGTTACATACACATACTTCATTCAAAGTCCCAAAACCCTTCTTCCTATTTTTCTATATATATAAATATATATATATATATATATATATATATACAGTATATATATATATATATATATATATATATATATATGTATGTGGGTTGGATTTCTTTCTTACATGACTGTATTGAAATATCCTCTTTAAAGGGGTTGTAAACTCTCATGTTTTTTCACCTTAATGCATCCTATACATTAGACCGCGTACACACGATCAAATCTATCTGCTGGAAATGGTCTGACAGACCATCTCAGCAGACAGATTCGATTGTGTGTACGGGCGAGCAGACGGATTTGGCCAGCCGACAGATTTTAAAGCCTGCTTTAAAATCTGTCTGCTGGGAACCCGTCGGACCGATATGTCTGCTGGTTAGTACGCTAACCAGCAGACATATCTGCCCGCACATGCGTCGAATGGATTCGACGCATGCGCAGAAGTGTTTTACTTCCCGGTGCGGTGACGTGGCGGCGTCAACGTCACCGCCACATCACCGCACTGTCTGCTGGCGGGGATTTTGGTTTGATCGTGTGTACAGCGATCAAACCAAAACAGCCAGCAGACAAATCTGATCAAATCGGTCTGTCAAACCGATTTGAACAGATTCATTTGCTCGTGTGTACGGGGCCTAAAGGTGAAAACACTTCTGACACTGACCAGCCCTCCCAGCCCCATGTTTTACTTCACCTGAGTCCTCTAATTCCCACGCTGGAGATGCACTCTTCCCCTCTGCCCGTTGTCTCAGCTCTTGATTGGATAGATTGATAGCAGCGCAGCCATTGGCTCCCGCTGCTGTCAAACAAATCCAATCATGTGGGCGCCGGGGGCGGGGCTGAGTCCGGCATTCTGTCATTGGATACAAATGCTGGACTCGGGAGTGTGCCTGCAAGGTAACCCCCGTGAAAGCGCTTCTTCTAGGGGGTTATACGATGCAGGGAGGAGCTACCAGAGCCACAGGGGGACCCCTGAAGTCAAGGATCATGATGTGCAAAACGAACTGTACAGTGGAGGTAAGTATGTCATGTTTGTTATTTAAAAAAAACTAAGCCTTGCAATCACTTTAAGCAAACCTAAATACAGAAAAAGTAAAAGGTGGAAGAAGGGAGGGGGACTGAAAAGAGTCAGTAAGTAAATAATGCAGAGCCGCAATGTAATTATTAAACAGGAGAACATTTGAATGTGGCTTTAACAATCTCAGCTCATCGCTAAAGTGGTTTTGTGAATGACAAAGGTTGAGTAGGACTGCCTTAAGGGTATTGTTAATATCTGCATTATGTAGAGACTTGCCAATGAGAACAGACATGAAGATTGACAGCCCCCATGACTCACTCCATTACTTGCTACTATGAGATTTTTTTTCACCTATTCTCATGTCACACCACACGGCCATCTATCATACTAGCTTAACCCTCTGAGTGCTGAAATTTTAAGTTACCATTACCATGGAAGGTTCCACGTTGAGTTCCTGTTTATCTAACCATAAAAGACAAACTATTTTTATTTTATGATTATAAATGTGTTCTATAATTTTTTTTAATGCAAACAGTACTGTAATACAAATGATTGCACTGAGGTTTGTACATGTCTGTTGGACTCTTGCTTGTGGCAGGGTGATTAAAGCGGAGCTTCAGGCTCCTTCAGAAAAAAAATACTGTAGCTGCTGACCTTTAATATTAGGGCACTTACCTGTCCACAAATCCACCCCAGCAGATTTTTTCAAACGGTTCTCAGGTGCTGCCATCGCCATCTTGGCTAGGGGAAACCGTCAGTGAAATATTGCGGCTTTACAGCCGATTCCCTATTGTGCATGTGCAAAGTGTGAAACGCCCAGCAGTGGAGTAAGCATGAGGGGGTTGAGTTTGCCCTGCGAGCTCAGCTGGAGGTGGGAGCGCGTACCTGCTCCCCTCTCCCCCCAAAAGGTGCCAAATGTGGCAGTGGAGGGGGACAAACAAAAGCAGCTTCCCATTTTGGGTGGTGCTCTGCTTTAAAGCATATTTTGTGAGTACAAGGACTGTGGCATATGTTACCTTGTACACAGTGGAAATTCAATAAATCTGCTGCACCGCTACTCTGGCATTAATCTCCCTTGTTAATGTATTTGAAGAAAGAAAGTACAGGAGCACATCCAAAGGTTCCAAATGCCTTTATTGAAATCACCGTGATGACACCAAGGACACAAGAAAACAGTCACGTAGATGTGTTTCACACATACATCTTGTGCTTAATCATGATAAAGCACAAGATGTATGTGTGAAACACATCTACGTTACTTTTTTTGGTGTCCTTGGTGCCATCACTGTGATTTAAAATAAAAGGCATTTGGAACCTTTGGATGTGCAGTCGTTCTTTTTTTTCTTCAAGTATCTCACAAAGGTGTGTCGGGGGTTGCCACTCCTTAGTAGATTCCAATTGGGTTACCATACACACCTGGAGCAGCGGGCCCTTCTTTCTCTGTTAATGTATTGCATCAAATCCATGAAGCACCTTTCACACTTTTGGTTCTGATAGTGACTCTTGCCCCAAATTCAGGTAGTTCTAAAATGTATCACTTCACATTTTGGCAAAATGAAGCCACCAAAAATCAAAATAAAATATCGACATTTCAGATTTTACCAAAGTGTAATTAAGACCAGTGTTAATTTTGGCATCAAATTTCAATTTAGTTTTAGTCGTATTTAGTCGACTAAATCTCTTTATGGTATTGAGGTATGAACATGCACTACAGACCAGTGTTATTTTGAAATCAAATTTTAATTTAGTTTTAAGCCTCGTACACACGATCAGTCCATCCGATGAGAATGGAGCATGCATGGATTTTTAACCGATGGTCGTGCCTACTAACGATCGGTTTTGACCTATCGGTTAGGCGTCCATCGGTTAAATTTTAAAGCAAGTTGGCTTTTTTTTAACCAAAGTTTAAATACCCTATGGGGCCTACACACGATCGGTTTTGACCGATGAAAACGGTCCATCAGACCGGTGTCCTCTGGTTAACCTATCGTGTGTACGCGGCCTTAGTCTTATGCCGCGTACACATGATTTTTCGGGTTGAAAAACGGCAAAAAAAAAAATTGAACATGCTCTATTTTTTAACAACGTTTTAAACAATGTCGTTTTTCGGGTTGTAAAAAATGTGTGGGCTTTAACCCCCCTGCCGGTATCCCCGAGCGCGACTCGGGTTGGATTTTTTATGTAAATATCGATATCCCCGAGTCGCGCTCGGGGTGAATGCAGAGCCTGCAGCGCGCGCTGGCTTACCTGTTTATCCAGGCGGGGTACTGTACTTACCTTGTCCCTGGATCCAGCGATGCATCCCCGCTGTGTGAGCGAGTGGCGTCCTCCATTCGACTCACACAGTGCCCGCGCGCCGCCGATCTCCGTTCCCTGCGACGTAACGGCGCACGGGGGCGGAGACCGGCGGCAAATTCAAAAAAGTAAACAAACACATTACATACAGAATACTGTAATCTTATAGATTGCAGTACTGTATGTAAAAAGTACACACCCCCCCTGTCCCTAGTGGTCTGCCCAGTGCCCTGCATGTTCTTTTACATAATAAAAAAAAAAAATTTGTGCCTGCAAACTGTAGATTGTCCATAGCAACCAAAAGTGTCCCTTTATGTCAAAAGTGATTTTAGAGCAGCTAGAAAACAGCGATAATAAATGATAATCACTTGCAGAATTGAGCGATAGCGATTTGTGTGGGAAATTCGTCATAAAAAAATAAAAGTAATGACAGCGACAATTCTGCAACTGAGCAAATTTCAGTGATTTTGATTTGATTACATTAGTGAATAATTTTGATTATAATTACATTATTATTTGTTAGAATTATTTATAGTTATTTATTATATTATAATTTTATGATTTTGTGTTTCAAACTTTATCATACCCAGGATGTCTACTAGACTCTGGTTTGGACAAATTTAAGTGAGTTATTCCTAAAAATTGCAGGCCTACAGTATAAAACGCAGAATTTCCATGCAAAATAATTGTACCGCTTTTGGTACGTAATTCCAGACAGAATCATACCGCCAGGGAGGTTAACAACGTGAAAAACCTGCGCATGCTCAGAAGCAAGTTATGAGACGGGAGCGCTCGTTCTGGTAAAACTACCGTTTGTAATGGAGTAAGCACATTCATCATGCTGTAACAGACAGAAAAGCGCGAATCGTCTTTTACTAACACAATTTACAAACACAACACAACACTATTAATTTAGTCGACTTAAAAAGTATTAATTTAGTCGACGTAAATAGTATTAATTTAGTCGACTAAAATAGTATTAATTTAGTCGACTAAAATAGTATTAATTTAGACTAATAAAATAGTATTAATTTAGTCGACTAAAATAGTATTAATTTAGTTGACTAAAATAGTATTAATTTAGTCGACTAAAATGTTTTAGTCGTTTAGTTGACAAAATTAACACTGATTAAGACCAACTCTCTTTCGGCATACAGAGAGAGAAACTGGCATAGACAGATTTTTGCAAAAAGTGTCTTGTGTGCATTCGACAGAATCAAGTGCAAGTTTTAGACAGGTAAATATGTCGTAAAACTGACATATAATCACACACATACACAGGTTGGACTTGATGGACTTGTGTCTTTTTTCAACCTCACCTACTATGTAACTATGTAACATGAATTTGACGCATTCTGCAACACTTTTAGGACACAAGAGACAATTTAGTTAAATCTGTCTGTGTCGGTCTATATGAATTCCAGGGTTAGTAGACTGACGTTTTCTTCTTCTTTGCCGACCCCACCCTTCTTTGCTGACCCCACCCTAGGGGAAAAATAGTTATTATTCGTCCCCGTGGTGAAATTTACATATCAATTTTGTTGGTATAGTCAATAAGGGTAACGATGCAATCATGTATTTATTTTCATAATTTTTTATATGTCGCTAGCTTTCAGGACCAACGCCCACTGCCTGATTTCAGAAGGAAGTAGAATTGAAGTCACGTGATGACACTGGATGTTGCAAAATAAAGTCACTTTGAGTGGTGTAATCCAGGAAAAGCCTGTGACCCTTGCTGTGTATACCAAAGGCCTGGAGATGGGTATCAAGCCTAAAGTGTTGTGATCTCCCGTGATTGGAGATCATTGAAAGTCAGTAAGCGGCAGTGTGTTTTGCGGTGGAAGTCATCTTTTTTCTATCACATTCTTTAGGTGCATTGTTCGTCAGTTTCACATCAATTTTCTATTTTTTTTATAGTTGATGGACTTTATTTATTTGTGACATTCATTTTCCAATTTTTCACTATACAAGTGATCAATGATCTGGGGGTTTAGCGCAACTTAATAATTGAAAGATAATTTTTGATATGCAAAGGGACTGTATTTATTGATATGATATTATATACACAATTGGCTTTTGTTCATTCATATAGTAGCCATAAAACCATGCTTGTCCCTGAGGAAGCCATACAGTGAAACATGTAGGACTAGAGATGTAGGAACAAGTATAGGAGATACAAAAACATGCCTGGAATGACCACAAAGCTGCCCATGTAATATACAATTTTTTTTATATGTAGCTCTGTGACTTTAATAAATTGTGTTTTTATTGAAAATACTGTGGGGGTTATTTACGAAAGGCAAATCCACTTTGCACTACAAGTGCAAACTACATATGTAAAGTGCACTTGAATTTGCACTGAAAGTGCACTTGAAAGTGCAGTCGCTGTAAATCTGAGGGGTAGATCTGAAATGAGGGGAAGGTCTGCTGATTTTATTATCCAATCAGTGCCATTTCAAGTGTAGTTTGCACTGGTGGTGCAAAGTGGATTTTCCTTTAGTAATTAACCCCCATTTTGTCATAGTACTAATTGCACTTATAAAGTACCATCCCCTCCATTTTGTCAATAAGAGCAGAGTTTTTCCCTCAGCCCTAACAAGATCTGCCCTCTGTAGGACCAGGCTGGGGTACTATAAAATTTAACGTTTGAGTTTTTTCTTAGAAGAAAGTGACATTTCATAATCAAGTTGCAATTGTTGACGCTCAAATTCAGCCCTAAAGTTCCTTGCAGCACAACTTCAAATTATTCTTGATTAGCCACATAGTGACCTAATATGCTCTTAACTTGCGATCTCTGTGGGGTATTTCAAATTCATTCGTTTTATCAGTGGCTTCTGTGGTATGAGTAACAATACAGAGAAATAATCACAGGACTTTTCTTTATTAGAAACACAATAGGAGATTACAATTGCAATTGAGTTACATTTAATTTTGCTATCTAAAATGAATCTAAACACAAAACCAAAAAAAAAAAGAAAGTATTATTTCTGTAATATTGTCTGTAACTATCCCAATACGTGTTTTATAATCGTGGAGATCTGTTTGTAATATTTGCCTAAATTGTACATTTAGCTAGGATTCTTTGTGTAATCTCGTGAACACATGGAGGCAGAATCGGAGCCTGATTAGCATGGCAGAAATAATGTTTTGGATAAGAATGGCTCATTTTCTCGTTAAGGGCAGGAAATGAAATTGTTATATTATATCTTCCTGCATAGATTTTCATTGTGCTAAAGCCAAAAAAAAATGAGATTTTGCTTGTGAGTAAAAATTCTGTTTTTGTTTTGAAGACTAGAACAACTGTCATTCCTTTCAATTTTAGTTTTACAAAAAAATATGTAAATCGTAAGTTGAATGATATATGAGCCACAGGGGGTTGTCTACAAACAGCATAATGCAGAGCAGAGGAACTACTGTATACATGTGTGATTATGCATCTGTGCATATAGAAATGCAGCTCCCTAATGAGAAGCTTTACTGGCTGTTGGGCTTTTTGATGGCAGAGTGCAAAGTGTAATACAAAAAAAAATATGAAGCAATGCATAGCAGAACTAAGCGTTCACTATTCTAGCAATCTAAATTGGTAAAAGATGTCCTCTGATTGGTGGCTTTAGGATACTGAATATCACTGCTCTTTTAATGATTTTATATAAATCCACATGTGCACATCCCATTGGCAAAATATATTTAATGAGTGGAATCATTGTTCTAAATAAAACTCAACCAGAACGTTTTGTTTATGTTATACCACTACGTGAAGATTTGTCTTTGATGAAGGAGTTTCTGATTTGTTTTAAAACTGCTGTGTCATCATTTTAAATTCTATGTTTTTTTTTTTTTTTTTTTTTAAATCATATCAAGTTTTTATTGCTCACAGAACATACAAAGAAAAAAACAATATGACATATCAGACATAACATATATAGTACATTTCACATGCGTCTCTCCGCTAAGAACCCTACAGGTACTAGTTTTACCCAATGGTATGCCCTCTGATCCCGCCTCCCCGACATTGGCCAGACTAGTTACCACTCATCAGCCTCGTCTGAACAAGTTCCATAGGGCTCAAGTCAGGTGTGGCAAGCCATTCATCCCAAATCCTGTCAAATTTGCCCGCATTACCCCTGTGCTGATATATGTACTTCTCCATAATAAGCATCCTGCCCATGTGTGCCAACCAAGATTTAAGTGTGGGAGGTGTCTCCAGTTTCCATTTCAGGAGGATGGCCCTCCTGGCCTGGAACAAGGCTCTGTTGAATGCCATTTGAGTCAAATCCTCCGTTATCACTCCCTCCAATACAAAATTCTATGGCTTAAAGTGGTATTAACCACCTAAGACCCGGACCATTTTGCTGGTCAAAGACCAGGCCACTTTTTGCGATTCGTTATTGCGTCGCTTTAACTGACAATTGCACGGTCGTGCTATGTGGCTGCCAAACAAAATTTATGTCCTTTTTTTCCCCAGAAATAGAGCTTTGTTTTGGTGGTATTTGATCACCTCTGCGATTCAAATTGTTTGCGCTATAAACAAAAATACAGGGTACATTTTGAAAAAAATTCAATATTTTTTACTTTTTGCTAAAATAGATATCCCCCAAAAATATATTAAAAAACATTTTTTTCCCTCAGTTTAGGCCGATACGTATTCTTCTACATATTCTTGGTAAAAAAAATGCAATAAGCGTATATTGATTGGTTTGCGCAAAAGTTATTGGGCCAGATTCAGGTACATCTGCGCATTATTGGACCGGCGTAGCGCACCGCCTTTACGTTAGACTTGCGCAATGTAGCCGCACAATCACCCTATTCTCGTCGCTTTTATGCACAAAATTGCGCATGCGTAACGTTATTTCAGAGGCGTAAGGCGGAATATTACAAATTGGGAAGGACGTGGGCGTGTTACATTGAAATGAGCCGTGACCCCATGCAAATGAAGGGACAGCCGGCTCGCGCATGCGCGCTTGAAGCAGACCATGGTCAGCACCTCTGTGCGCATTCTCACAACTCGGGAACGGCGCAATCAGTGAAATTGGAAGTGGACTAGGGCAACTTAGTGAACTACGCAGACAGCATAAATAGACAGACACAAACGCACTTCCTTTGCAAAAGTACATCCCTTTGTATCCCTTCCTATACAGCAAGGTGCTTTTGTTCTATTAGCGTGTGTTTGTTTGTTTGTGACGTGTCTTTAAAAAATTTGGTTTTGCAGAGTGATTTTTGTCTTTTATGTGTTTTCTTTGTTGTTATTTTGTTTAATTTATATTTTTGCTGGGCATTTTTTATTTTTGCACGTCATTTATTTTATTTTTTTGGTTCTGTTTGTGTATGATTTTGGAATGTGGGGGTGACATTCCTGCGGGAAAAGGGGTGTCACCCTCATTTGTGGTGGAGAAGTGAAACCCAGGTCCGTGTGAATGGTGTATGAATGTACAGTGACATAATTGGAGCCGTGGCATGGCGTTGCTGCTCACAAGTCCTGCATGGTGGGCTTGTGCCAATCCAATGTAATGAGGATGTGGGGGGTGTGTGCTAGGGACCACAGTGGTGTGCATGCATGCATTCTCATTGTGCCATGATTAATGTGTGTGTTTAACGTGCAAAGATGCATAATGTGAGCTGGCATGAGATGGGGTCATGAGATGGGGTCCCAGTGCATATGCAGAGTCACCTTGAAGGGAAAAGACAGGAGGATGATAGTCGTGCATGTGCCCCTTGTGATGTGTGCATCATGGGGGGGACAGTCATGCCTGCCACCCATGTCACTCACCAACCAGCCAGCTGTCCCCATACATGTTCTGTTCACAATCTGTGGGGATGGGGCTCTGATTGTATATGTAGCTGTCATGGGTAGTGTCATGTGTTGGGCTGGTGATGTCCTCCTGCAGGGTTGTGGTTAATTCCATGATGGCATGAGGGGTGAATCTGAAGATGCGATACACCTCAGAATCACTCATGCCATAGATGTCTATGCATGTGTGATATATCAAGTGAAGAGTGAGGGGCTTGTATCAGATAAGAATATTGTATTAGATTAGATTAAATGGTAAAGTTTATATTAGCAAAAAAAAAGTTAAAAAAAAATCCCATGCCCTCCTCAGTGCCCTCCTCAGTGCCTTCCTCCTTCTTTGCTCATCTAAAGTCAGTAGTATAGCTATGCGCAACGATGCCCCTGGCATGTTGGCATCCAGATTGTTGTGCAACACGTGTGACTGCTGAGCTCCTCACTAACAGTGTTGCTTTATCTGACATGTAGACGATTTTTCTTTTTTTAGACCAGCTTTTCTATGGTCTAATTTTAGACAGGACATTTTACTGTTGCGCACACTGCGTAGCCTGCGCTGCCCCAACGTTCTTTTGTGGATCCCCGTAAGTCCCTCATTAGCATATTTGACTAGCAAATCAATGGTCTGTCTAGTGCAGTTTTGCGCGGACGGATGCGCCTGTCTAACGAAATTACGCTGGACAAAAAAAAGTAGATTTCTTGCGTATCTCGTTTTGGGGATGCCGTGCATCGAAACGCACGCGCACAATTAGACTTACGCCGCGCATCTCCTGTTACGCCGGCGTAATCGCTCTGTGAATCTGGCCCATAGTGTCTACAAAATAGGGGATAGAATTATGGCATTTTTATAATATTTTTTTTTTTTACTAGTAATGCCGGCGATCTGCGATTTCTATTGTGACTGCGACTTTATGGTGGACACATTGGACACCTTTGACACATTTTTGGGACCATTTTATTAAGCAAATATAAATATTAACATTAACAGGGGGTAAAGATCAGTAGGTCTCAGTCAATAATCATTTGCCAGACCTGCTGACAAAATTCCACTGTAACCAGTGGCAGTGCGGACTAGCAGCGGGCACCCCAAACCCAGAACAAGCTGGATGATGTACATGTACCTGATCCAACCTGCTTCTTCTGCCCACCATGAAGTGAATGTGCTGTGGGTGGGTGGCAAGCTGTTAACAACAAGTTCACTCTCTATTTACTCTCGGAATGGTCTGGGATGGAATGTGGGGTCCACCAGGGTTCTGTCCTGGGACCAATCCTATTTAATTTATTTATAAACGACCTGGAGGATGGGGTAAACAGCTCAATCTTGGTATTTGTGGACATTACTAAGCTAAGCAGGGCAATAACTTCTCGCAGTATGTGGAAACCTTGCAAGAAGATCTGAACAAATGAATGGGGTAAATCGCAAATGAGGTTTAACCACTTGCTGACCAGCCACCGCAGTTATACGGCGGCAGGTCGGCACTCCTGCGCGAGAGCCCGTAGCTCTACGTCGGGACTTTCGCGGCCACTAGGGGACGCGTGCGCGCCGCCGGCGGCCCGCTCGCCCCCGAGTCCGGCGGGCGTGATCGCCGCCGGTCACGCGCGCTCGTTCGTTACAGAGCGGGGAACGAGAGCTGTGCGTGTAAACACACAGCTCTCGTTCCTGTCAGCGGGGGAAACGCTGATCTTCCGTTCATACAATGTATGAACGGAAGATCAATGATTCCCCCTAGTGAGTCCACCCCCCCCACACAGTAAGAACACAAATAGGAACACACTTAACCCCTTCCCCGCCCCCTAGTGTTAACCCCTTCACTGCCAATGGCATTTTTATAGTAATCCAATGCATTTTTATAGCATTGATCGCTATAAAAATGCCAATGGTCCCAAAAATGTGTCAAAAGTGTCCGATGTGTCCGCCATAATATCGCAGTACCGAAAAAAAACGCTGATCGCCGCCATTACTAGTAAAAAAAAAAATATTAATAAAAATGCATTAAAACTACCCCCTTTTTTGTAAACGCTATAAATTTTGCGCAAACCAATCAATAAACGCTAATTGCGATTTTTTTTTACAAAAAATATGTAGAAGAATACGTATCGGCCTAAACTGCGGAAAAATAATGTTTTTTTAAATCTTTTTTGGGGATATTTATTATAGCAAAATGTAAAAAATATTGCATTTTTTTCAAAATAGTCGCTCTATTTTTGTTTATAGCGCAAAAAATAAAAACCGCAGAGATGATCAAATACCACCAAAAGAAAGCTCTATTTGTGGGGAAAAAAAGGATGCCAATTTTGTTTGGGAGCCACGTCGCATGACCGTGCAATTGTCAGTTAAAGCGACGCAGTGCCGAATCACAAAAAGTGCTCTGGTCTTTGGACAGCAATATGGTCCGGGGCTAAAGTGGTTAATGTAGAAAATCTTAAAATAATGCATTTGGGTACCAAAAATATGAATGCAATCTACTCACTAGGGGGGAGAACCTCTGTGGGAATCTAGGATGAAAAGGGACCTGGGGTCCTAGTAGATGCATGCAATGCCAAGCTGCTGCAAGAAAAGCAAACAGAATATTGGCGTGCATTAAAAAGGGGATTAACTCCAGAAATAAAACGATAATTCTCCTGCTCTACAAGACTCTGGTCCGGCCGCACCTGAAGCACCTATGCTGTCCAGTTCTGGGCACCAGTCCTCAGGAAGGATGTGCTGGAACTGAAGAGTCCAGAGAAGGGCAACAAAACTAATAAAGGGACTGGAGTACCTTAGTTATGAGAAAAGATTATGAGCACTGAACTTATTTTCTCTGGAGAAGAGACGATTGAGAGGGAATATGACTTCAATGTACAAATACCATACTGGTAACCCTACCATAAGGATAAAACTTTTCCACGCAAGGAAACATAAAAAGACACATGGTCACTAAAATTAGAAGAAAAGAGGTTTAACCTTAACCACTTCAGCCCCGGACCATATTGCTGCCCAACGACCAGAGCACTTTTTGCGATTCGGCACTGCGTCGCTTTAACTGACAATTCCGCAGTCGTGCGACGTGGCTCCCAAACAAAATTGGCGTCTTTTTTTTCCCACAAATAGAGCTTTCTTTTGGTGGTATTTGATCATCTCTGCGGTTTTTCTTTTTTTGCGCTATAAACAAAAATATAGCGACTATTTTGAAAAAAATTCAATATTTTTTACTTTTTTCTGTAATAAATATCCCCCAAAAATATATAAAAAAACGTTTTTTTCCTCAGTTTAGGCCGATACTTATTCTTCTACATATTTTTCATTAAAAAAAAAATCGCAATTAGCATTTATTGATTGGTTTGCGCAAAAGTTATAGAGTTTACAAAATAGGGGGTAGTTTTATGGCGTTTTTATTATTTATTTATTTTTTACTAGTAATGGCGGCGATCAGCGTTTTTTTTTTCAGTACTGCGACCTTATGACGGACACTTCGGACACTTTTGACACATTTTTGGGACCATTGGCATTTTTTTAGCGATCCCCCTAGTGGCCGTCGAAAGTGCCGACGTAGAGCTACGGGCTCTCGCCCAGGAGAGCCGACTTGCCGCCGTATAACTGCGGCGGCTGGTCGGCAAGTGGTTAAACTGCGTAGAACAGTGGTCATCAACCCTGTCCTCAGGGCCCACTAACAGACAAGGTTTTATGTATTACCTTGGGGGAGATGCAGACTAGAATACTGCAATCACTGAGCAGCAAATGATATCACCTGTGATGTACAGTATTTCAGTTATCTTGCAAACCTGGCCTGTTAGTGGGCCTTGAGAACAAGGTTAAAGCGGATCTCCACCCTAAAGTGAAGATCCGCTGATCCGAACACTCCCCCCCTCCGGTGTCACAATTGACACCTTTCAGGGGGGAGGGGGGTGCAGATAGACATGTATCTGCCCCCACTTCCGGCCCAGCATTCACGGGCAAAAGACGGGCATTGCATCACATCCCGTCTCCCGCCCGTTGTGTGCTGGGAACACTCAGCTCCCAGCACACAGCTGGAGCCAATTCGCGGGCGCAGCGCAACCTCGCGCATGCGCCGTAGGGAACCGGGCAGTGAAGCCGCAGCGCTTCACTTCCTGGTTCCCTCACCGTGGATGGAGGGGGGAGCAGCAGGGTGACGAGCGATCGCTGATCCTCTGCTGCGGACGGCGCTGGACTCCAGGACAGGTAAGTATCCTAATATTAAAAGTCAGCAGCTGCAGTATTTGTTGCTGCTGGCTTTTAATATTTTTTTATTTGTGAACCATCCGCTTTAATGACCACTGGCATAGAGGGTTCTTCACAGAAAGATCTGTAAGGATGTGGAATTCTCTTCCACAAGCAGTAGTTTCACCAAGTAGCATAGATAATTTCAAAAAACTATTAGATAGGCACCAAAACGACCACAACATACAGGGGTATACAATGTAATATTGAAATAAAAGCACACACACAGGTTGGACTTGATGGAATTATGTATTTTTTCAACCTCACCAACTATGTACCGTATTTATTGGTGTATAACACGCACAGGTGTATAAAACCTTCCACAGCCCCCTGAGTATAACACGCAGGCACAGTTTACCTTTTATTCGCCTTAACAAGGTTTGGAGGTGTTCGCTGGTACCACACAAACATTATATTATCTTTCAAATTCATCCATTAGACTTTGTCAGTTGGACATATTTATAGATGTCTGGATCTGCCTATAATTTTATTATTATTAGTATTATTATTATTATACAGGATTTATATAGTGCCAACAGTTTGCGCAGCGCTTTATAACATCAGGGCAGACTGTACACTTACAATACAATAAATAGAGGAGGGATCAGAGGGCCCTGCTCGTTAGAGCTTACAATCTAGGATAATATAACAAACATGTCAGACTGTACATGGGGAGACTGTACATTTACAATACAATAAAATAGAGGAGGAATCAGAGGGCCCTGCTCGTTAGAGCTTACAATCTAGGATAATATAACAAACATGTCAAAGCCTGGCAAAATTGTTAACGCTATACAAAAATAATAATAAAAAATGTAGAGCAATATATTTATAGAATAAAAATTGTTATCCAGACTTGGATAAGGGCTTGTGATAGAGTCCTTTTAGTTGTCTCTTTCAGCCGCGTTGCTCCGTTTTGGAAGTAATCTGTCTCTATGGATACTGAATAGCTGAAGAACTACAATGTACCTCTCAGATTCTGTACATAGCTAGAGGGGTCCTCTAAGTGGGTCAAATGGCTCTTTTTTTAAATACTCTCGTCTATCATGTGCTAGTGATGACAATGCAATTTTTTTTCTTGAAATGACAGCTTTAAGTTACGGAAGATACTGTATATACACCTTGAATATATTTCTCATCTAGTTTCTCTTATTTTTACAGACAAAGGGGGTCATCGGCTCCCTGAGACTGAATCCATCTAGTGTGAATGACCATCTATAAAACAAGCTTGCTTGTAATGATAAGTTAGACTGAAGGACAGAGAGGTCAGATTCTTGTCCTTTCCACCATCCCCACCAGCATCCAGATCAATGGCGGCAGACATAGCTGTGTTGGCCTCTCTCTTTTTCCTCCTAGCCCTCTTCCATGCAGTCCAAGTCCTCACACAGATTCCTCTATCATTAGATGGGGTGTTATGATTGAAGAGACAGAAGATTCAAATATGTCAGAGGCAATAACAATCTCGGCGGCACAGCTGACAACATCAGTTTAGATACACAGTAACATTTTATGTCTGTCAAACACTCAGGAAACACCTCAAGAAATCCATTAAATCTAATTGTCCCAATCTTAGGATGTTAACACTTCCACTGTACGTCTGTCCTGTCGCTCTAAAAATATGTTTGTCTAATTATATCACTTCACTCAACGGGATGGTGGTGGTGGGGGGTGGCTGCTGAAATTCCATTAGAATAGTGGGAATGCAATTCAGACATTGTTACTAAACCACCACAGTACTGTCATATAGTTCTGTGCCACATAGCTAATTTAGAATGGATGTGCTCATAATGTCGTAAAGAGAATTATAGCAGTGGATTTTACCTGATTTTACATTAAACAGGCCTTTGTAATTATTAAGGCAATGCAGCGATAATCTAGTGTATACGGCCTGAAAAAAATCTATGGCAACCAATCAAATTTCTGTTCTGAAGTCACATGCACTTTACACTACATTATTTAATATGCCTGCTTGTCCTGGTGTTAAGTGAGATTGTTGGGTTATCATTACAGAGGTGAACATATTGTACATTTCAAACCAGAAAATAACATTCTCTTCCTTAAAGTGATTCTAAAGTCAAATTTTTTTTCTATAAAAATAACAAACATGTTATATTTACCGGCTCTGTGTAGTGTTTTTGCACAGAGCAGCCCAGATCCTCCTCTTCTGGGGTCCCTCTTTGGCTCCCCTGGCCCCTCCCTCCTGTCGAGTGCCTTCACAGCAAGCAGCTTTCATTGTCCATTCAGACAAGAAGCTGCTGTTCAGCCCTGCCCCCTCTCTCTTGATTGGCTAACTGACTTTTATTAACAGCAGCAGGAGTCAATGGCCAGATCACCAGATCTAGTATCCCAATTGGAAGATTTTCCCTCTATTAATTTTCTGGAAACAACAAAATTTGGGATTATCTTTTACCTTCACTTTCAATTAAAATGATAAACAGAACAAATAGAGAGGGAGGATCTCTGACAAGCGTTCTAATCATTCTGCACTCTATCCATAACAGTTATACGTTAAGCATGCTGGGAAATATCTGTGATTGACACTAAACAGTTATTACATGTTTATTAAAACTGACTTTGGAAAAGGATAACATTTATATCTGCTTACTTTCTCTAAGGTTGGGTCATTTTTTTCAGCCAGTGAGTTGAATGAAAAAAAAAACTGACCTGGTTCACCCCCATCAACACATTCTGTGCGAATCCTTTTCCCTGCGTCATTGTATTCTGACACCGGGACTCCCCCCACCTTCAGAATACATTGATCAGCACTGCAGTGGATTGGCTGCAACTGCTAATTAAATGGAAATTTTCCAGCAGGACCGTTCACAAGAAGTTGATCCTTTCATTAATATAGAGTCCTTGTAACTTGCTGTGAATGTAATTATAATATCAAACACTATTAAAGGAGAAGTCCAGACAAACCTTGTTTGACTGAGCTTCTCCTATGAATGGCAGGAGTGCAATTCGTTATGCATTCCTGTGACCCGTTTTTATCAGAGAGCGGACTGAAGTCTGCTCTCAGCTGACGTCACAGGCACCGCGTCATCCTGACAATGGGAGTCTGGATCAATCAGATGCCTGTACTGATGCCTGTCTTTGCCCTTTAGCGAGCCGCTGAGAGCCTGAGATGGCCGCTCCTCGCCCCTCCACAGCTCAGCGCTCCAGTGAGCGAGGAGGAGCAGAGCGGAGAGCTGCTGATTGACAGTCAGCACCTCTCTGCTTGGAGAGCTGTGAAAAGCGAGCCACCGGCGATGTTCGATCACTCGGTTCTCAGTGTAAAGGTGCCAGGGGTGTAGCACCCCCGTAATTTCAGTATGGGCACTACGCTAAAGTTAGCTAGAATGGGAGAGCTATGTTGCTCACATTCGTGATTTATTTAAATTATGACCCCTGTCGGTCCAGAAAGATCTCCTGGACCAATCTGCATTCTAGGGATGTGGTATCATCTCCAGGCCAGCAGTTGCCGCCAGCGGGGTTTCTGGCAGAGCAAGTCTTCCCCAGCAGCCAATTAAAGGAGTTCTTCCCTCACAGGGCATGCTGGGGAGGGGTATATCGGTGACAGGTGTCATGTGTTCTAAATTTTTTTGCGGGGTCCCAGTGCTGGGTGCGGCATCCACCTTCAGGGTGTGCGCACCTGTGGGCCCTGCTGGCGCGGCCCTCCTGGCCAAGCTTGCAGGCTTCATTGAGCCTCAACCGGCTGAGTGCCGCACTAATCGGGGATCTGGTGACCGGGATGTTACAGGTACGCACTGCTGTTTCCCGGTGACCCGGGCTGGAGTCCATTGGAAGCATTCACCCCTATATAAATCCATTACAGACCGTTGTTACTAGGGCTGGATTGCCCATTCACATCCAGGCCTGACACTGCACTGATTCCTCTCTAGTTCTGGACTTGCTGCACCTTCTCTCTTCTGTAGATAGATGGCGTTATGCTGGTGACATTAGATAGACAAGGGCTTAACAAGGTCAGGTTTTGAATGGATGGGGTGTCTCAGCCAATGGGCAGGGATTTCTTTAAGCCCTTGGCCTGCTGGGAGAGCCTATTTATCTGGGTGGAGTCAGGTGATCAGGGTTATGTGCCACCTTGTTCACATTATTGTTTATTGGTTGTTCTGCGAGCTGGTCGGTAAGTAGGCTTGTTTTTTCCCTGGGCATTCCCCAGGTTTTGTTCTCTGCTTTAGCCTTCCAATGCTACTAACTGCGATGGCCAGCTATAGATGGGGCGGTGGACAAGTTTATGCTTCACCTGTGGTGCTTGTATTGGTCCAGCAGTGCACCAACACCTTTGCAGCCATTGAGGTGGAAGGTCCACTTTGGGACTCTAAATGGAGGATGTTCCAGTATTATGTACATGAAAGCACTTACAAGTACTTATGCATAATGGCCTAAACCTGATTTTTTATGTCCTTTTCAGGGACAAACATTTTTTTTGCTTTGAAAGTATAGCTTCTGTTATTACAGCCACCTATTTGACTATCACTGAAGGCCTGCCAGTCACAGTTGGATTTGACAATGGTAATCAGTTGAAGTATGCTGAATTTGAAGTGACCCTGTTACCAAAGTGTTAGGACACCTGGTGCTGGCACTGTGTGGCTCATGAGGCTAAATACTCTCCTAGCAGCCAGCAGGTTAGCATCTGTGCAAAGTCAGGTATTGAAAGTAGTTATGCAAGACCGTCCCAGCAGACAGATTCGATCGTGTGTACGGGCGAGCCGACGGATTTGGCCAGCCGACAGATTTGAAAGCATGCTTTCAAATCTGTCGGCTGGGAACCCGTCTGCCCGACATGTCTTCTGGTTAGTACGCTAACCAGCAGACATGTGTTCTCGCACACGCGTCTAATGGTTTCGACGCATGCGTGGAAGTGTTTTACTTCCTGGTGCGGTGACGTGGCGGCGTCAACGTCACCGCCACGTCAGCGGGCCGTCTGCCGGCGGGGATTTTGGTTTGATCGTGTGTACACGATCAAACCAATACGTCCCCAGCAGACAGATTTGTTCAAATCGGTCTGTCCGACCGATTTGAACAAATCTGTCTGCTCGTGTGTATGGGTCCTGAGGGATAGTCTACCTCTGGAGCATGTGGGGGTGCCATCTGCTGAGGGAGCAGAGGATCAGGTAAGTTAAAAATATTTCTTTGCTCCCCTAGACAAAAATGAGTGGTTAATCCTTAAAGTGTGGGAGCACTTTCAAATTTCCCAGACTTTAAGCTTGAAAACCCTGTATTTTATATAACCTTAGCAGTTTCCTAACAGTCTAAATCAACAAATCTCCCCAGTGGGGACAAAGACAGTAGTCTAAAACTAAAGAGGGTTCTATGCATTCCTTATGCCGCGTACAGACGACCGTTTTTAATGTCATGGAAAAAAACAAAGTTTTTCTCGACGTGATCTCTCTCAAGCCTGCCTTGTATAAACACAATCGGTGACGTACAACACGTACGATGGCACTATAAAGGGGAAGTTCCATTCGAATGGCGCCAGGCTTTGGGCTGATTACGCTAATTTCCCTTCTCATAACTTGCTTCTGAGAATGCGCATTTTTATTCCCCGTCGTTAAAGCCTATACACGACCATTTTTTAAGACGAGAAAAACGACAACGTGAAAAACGATGAGAAAAAATACAGCATGTTCTAAATTTTTAATAGCCATTTTTCACGTCGAGAAAAACGCTCTGGAGCCTTCACACGACCCTTTTTAATGACCAATTTAAAAAATTGCATTTTTCTCATCCTGAAAAACGGTTGTGTGTACACGGCATTACTCTACTTAAAACATTTTAGATAAAGATACAGTTTAAAGTGAAGCTCCAGGCTCCTTTAGAAAAAAATTAAAAGTCAGCAGCTACAAATACTTTTATTATTAGGACACTTACCTGTCCACAAATCCAGCTGTGTCCTTACCATAGCTGATTTTATAATTGGCTCTCGGGTGCTGCCTCCGCCATCTTGGCTAGGGGAAACCAACAGAGATCTCCATCAGAGTTTATAACACATGCTAACAAGAACCTATCTCTACCTAAAATGTCAAACCAACCCTTTAAGCTCAAATCGTCTACATTTTATATAACCTCACTTGTGCCCTAACAGTAAATCACCAAGTCTATAAATTACAAATTTAACAACCATGCTTTATCTATAATATTTCTATTTCACCAACAAATTAAAATACATTTTCTTTACTCTTACACTGTTGGGTAAAATGCCAATTTGTTAAAAAAAAAGTCTAAATTGAACAATATTCTCCGGAAGCTGCTACCAGGAAATATATTTTTTTCAATAATGAAACATTCTCGTTTAATACAAATATGGCTTAGAGCCAGCCAGCCTTTCTAAGTCACTGCAATGATTTTCCACTAATTTAAGATGTCCCCTATAAATTTCTCTTTGGTCCAGCGCTGCTTTAGTCTTATGTTGTTGACTGCACATTACTTTTCTTTCATTGTCAGGTTCCATGTAGGAATTATTGCCAGTAAAATGACAGCAATATGAAAGAGGGATTATCATAAACATAAAATGTCAGAAATCCTCCAACTGATTTGTTTTTATCTTGATTGTAATGGTATAGGATTTAAGTGTTTCAGAAAAAAACAAGGATTAATGCACAAATGATTGAAAATCATTTTAGCTCATTGCTGCATAAGTATATTTCATTCTTGGCTAGAATATTTCCATTTTTATACCTTATCACACTTTTCCAAGCAGAAGCCTGGTGTGCTTAAGGGAATAAAACACAAGGGCAATACAATGATCATTCCTCAGTAACTGTAACTTGCAGTACATTCTAACATCTGAATCAGTTACGTAAAAAGAAAGAAAGATATACACTAGTAGGTATTTAGTAAGTTTATTTCAGATTCGTAGCTATGTTGGTTCTGTAGGTGCTTAGCATTGATCTTAGCTCTGAAGCAAAATTTGTCAAAATAGCTTTAAAATGGACCTGAAGTCAAAAAGTGAAGATTTGCGGTCTTGTGCAAACATCTAGAAAAGCTAAATGTATTTCAGCAGTTTTCTGAAATATTTACATTTTGTCTTGAATTCTTCCTGAAAATCTGAGCAAGCTTCCTGGTGTAGCACCCTTGTGTTTAGGCAGGGTTTATGGTAAATTTAGTTTGCCAGGTCGAGTTGCCCTGGTTAATTGTTAGTAGATCCACTGATTCCTCTCTAGTTCTGGACTTGCTGCACCTTCTCTCTTCTGTAGATAGATGGCGTTATGCTGGTAACATTAGATGGACAAGGGCTTAACAAGGTCAGGTTTTGAATGGATGGGGTGTCTCAGCCAATGGGCAGGGATTTCTTTAAGACCTTGGCCTGCTGGGAGAGCCTATTTATCTGGGTGGAGTCAGGTGATCAGGGTTATGTGCCACCTTGTTCACATTATTGTTTATTGGTTGTTCTGCGAGCTGGTTGGTAAGTAGGCTTGGTTTTTCCCTAGGCATTCCTCAGGTTTTGTTGTCTGCTTTAGCCTTCCATTGCTACTTACTGCGATGGCCAGCTATAGATGGGGCGGTGGACAATTTTTTGCTTCACCTGTGGTGCTTCACCAGCAGCGCACCAACACCTTTGCAGCCATTGTGCTACATGCTGGGTGTTTGGTGTGCTCCTGCACCTTTAAGGAGGGGTGGCTCCCCTTCAGTCCACCTTCCCTCATCTATCCATCAGAATGCATGTGCCTCCATTGTGGGGACACTCATAGTTTAGTGTTAGGATTCCAGGCTGCCTTGACGTGGATCTGTTGCTCACGCATGCGTTTGCAAATGCGTGCGGACAAAACCCCTGGTTTTAACGCATACTGTTAGACAAGTTAGACAAGGTTGTTCTGCAAGCTGGTCGGTAAGTAGGCTTGGTTTTTCCCTGGGCATTCCCCAGGTATTGTTGTTATTCATTGTTCACATTATGCAAATATTAAAAAGAATTGCTGAGTATGTTTATTTTGGTTTGCTATGGACAAGGGGTGTCACCCTCGGATGGGAATGGGGCCCAGTTTCATCTGTACTTGTGTTTAGATATCTCATAGGGTGTATTACACTGCTTTACTGCTCTCAGCTGAGGGTATTTATAGTGGAAGTAAACCCTCCTATAATTTTCAGACTAGGAAGCTGCCATCTTGGCCTCTGTTTAATCTTCAACTGCCATGATGCTGCACATGTGATCAGTTATGATACCAGCCATTGGATGGTTTGACAGTTTGGTTGAGAGCACAACCAATGTGACAGTTAGCAATCCCCGGCATGCCAGGAATGTAACTGCTTTTTGAAACTGTTAAATTGATGGGTTTACTTCCGCTTTAATATTTACTCCACATCCAATTATGTATATATTGCACTGTGTTATTGTAGAAATAGGATGTATTTCTATGCTGTCTATTTTCTTTTTCAGTTGTTCCTGCACGCCATGGCTAAGGAGGAGAGACAGTGACTTCAGCTTTTATAACCAAGGTAACATTTTCTATATTTTTTCAGGCGCATATAATAGATAGATAGTTAGGATATAAGGCTACTGTTTTATATTTCCTTTGTATATTGTTCCCGTGGTACATCACACATAAAATTGTATATATTATATGCCCTTGTGTGAAATGCCACTTGCCTATGTATATACTAGTAAAACAGGGGGGGTGCAATCAGCGCAAAAATATAAAGATCAGAAAAAAAAATATGAATAATAAGTGTAAAAATGAAAAATACTCAAAGAGTGAATTTCATATGGATGCAAGCTGAACACCAAAAGAACAATCACAAAATTCCTGAAGTAAATATATCAAACAGAGCAGTGCAGCGCAAACCTAAATAGCATAATATTAATATTAAAACGAATATGCTCATACCAGTGAAGACATAATTGAATTAATAACAGTGAAAAAATAAAATAAAATAAAAAGAAAGTCCACATTTGCAAAGTGCAAACAAATCCTGTGATCAAAACAGTCAGAGTATCTCCACCATGTGACTTGGAAAACCAATATTTCAAATATTTCAAACGTGATCCCTTCACCAGTAAAGATGGGTACTCTCACCTCACACCAAGACCCTTGTTTTACCAAAGGTCTAAAACGCTTAGAACAAATGGCAGGAAATCCAGATGGCTCAAAGATGTGCAATTGTCAGCTGAAGGACCCGGAGATATGCAAGTATCCTCAGTGGCACCAACGAATCAATATGCAAAGAAAAAAGGCCAGATCTAAGAGCTTCCATATAAACCAGGTCTCTTTAATGAGTAAAAAATGTGCAGGGTACTCACATTCAAGTAGAAAATACAGGCATAAAACACCATATCAGGCAGCTCAAATAAAGATGTGGGACATCAAGGAGTGACATGGGATGGTTCCTGACCCCGGACGCGTATCGTAATACTACTTCCTCAGCAGGGCGCCCTGCTGAGGAAGTAGTATTACGATACGCGTCCGGGGTCAGGAACCATCCCATGTCACTCCTTGATGTCCCACATCTTTATTTGAGCTGCCTGATATGGTGTTTTATGCCTGTATTTTCTACTTGAATGTGAGTACCCTGCACATTTTTTACTCATTAAAGAGACCTGGTTTATATGGAAGATCTGGCCTTTTTTCTTTGCATATTGATTCGTTGGTGCCACTGAGGATACTTGCATATCTCCGGGTCCTTCAGCTGACAATTGCACATCTTTGAGCCATCTGGATTTCCTGCCATTTGTTCTAAGCGTTTTAGACCTTAGGTAAAACAAGGGTCTTGGTGTGAGGTGAGAGTACCCATCTTTACTGGTGAAGGGATCACGTTTGAAATATTTGAAATATTGGTTTTCCAAGTCACATGGTGGAGATACTCTGACTGTTTTGATCACAGGATTTGTTTGCACTTTGCAAATGTGGACTTTCTTTTTATTTTATTTTATTTTTTCACTGTTATTAATTCAATTATGTCTTCACTGGTATGAGCATATTCGTTTTAATATTAATATTATGCTATTTAGGTTTGCGCTGCACTGCTCTGTTTGATATATGTATATACTAGGGTTGTCCCGATACCACATTTTTAGGACCGAGTACAAGTACCGATACTTTTTTTCATGTACTCGCCGATACCGAATACTGATACTTTTTGTAAATGTCATGTGACAGTTTTCAAACCACAATACAGACTAAGGATATTTTCTTTAGAATTATGAAGAACTCTAAACAAAGACATTATAAAAGAATAAAAATGAATAAAAATGTTTTATTTGCTTGTCACGCAGTAGTAAAAAACTCAAAGAATTTTCACAGAACATGTTGATAAATACAAAAAAAGTATTCGGCCAGGCATCGGGAGCATTTGCGCGAGTACAAGTACTCCCGCAAATACTCGGTATCGGTCCCGATACCGATACTAGTATCGGTATCGGGACAACCCTAGTATATACACTGTTGTTTATTTCATGTGGTACGCCACATGCCTTGTTATATATTTTTTCTTCTCTCCTTGTTTCCCCACCCATCCCAGTTTTGACAGGACATTTACTCTCAGGGTTGAGAGTTAAATAATTTTCTTAAAACTCTGACACGTCATTTCCTAGGCAGAGGGAGGATGTAGCACCTTGGGCAGAGTTGCTAGTAAATTTAGTTTGGCAGGCGGTAGTTGCCCTAGTTAATTGTTAGTAGATCTACTCTCTCCTCTATTGTTCTGAACTCGCTGCACCTTCTCTCTTCTGTCGCTAGATGCCGTTATGGTGGTACTATTAGATAGACAAGGGCTTAGCAAGATCAGCTTATGAATGGATGGCGTGTCTCAGCCAATGGGCAGGGGATTCTTTAAGCCCCTTGGCCTGCTGGAAGAGCATATTTATTTGGGTCCAGTCAGGTGATCAGGGTTCTGTGCCAACTGGAAGGCTGTCTGGGTGGACGTGTGTTATGCTGCCCCAGGCTGCTAGGATGGAATCCTGAGGCCTATCCCGGGGACATCTGGCTGCTAGGCTGTCTGAGGGCCTACCCAGAAGCAAGAGAGGCAGTGCAGGGTTGGGACTGCAGGATTGGAGTCCAACCAAAAGTAACGATTCAGCCAGATGGGGAACTAGTTGTGGTCTGAGGTAGAGGGGAAGCTGTCGCCATTAAGGGACCATCCACCTTGCTACCGGAGACCACTGTGAGTAAGATGGAGCCAGTACCAGAGCAGTCTTCTCACCAGCAGGGGACGGTGAAGTGGAAAACTTCAGAAAGTGTCAAGCCAGGGACCCAGCGGGACAGCAGAGGTGACGCTTGAGGAGCATCTGTGAGTGCCAAGCCAGGGACCCAGCAGGGAAGCAGGGGTGACGCTTGAGGAAGATACTTAGTAGTTCTACCTATACAGAAGTGGTATCCGGCTAGAGGTCTTCCACTGTATAGCTGTCTACCTATAGATGTCTTGGAGTCTGCCAATTATCATTGGTTTAAGTAGACTATCATCTACTTAAAGCGGTAGTAAACCCACTGACTTTTTTTTTCTTTACACCTGTAAGGGAAAAGGCAAAATGAGCTAGTATGCACAGCGTAATGAGACATTTCAGCCTTGGCGTGTCTTCCAAATATCGCGGCTCCAGCGCTGTGAGTGGCTGGAGCCACGATGTAGTCACTCCTGGCTGGTCTGAATATTTAAAAAAACGATGTGGAGAATACAATTCGCACAGGCTCACCAAAATGAGACAATAGACGCTTGGAAAACGTTGCCTGGTCTGATGAGTCTTGATTTCAGTTGCAACATTCAGATGGTAGGGTCAGAATTTGGCATAAACAACATGAAAGCATTGATCCATTCTGCATTGTATCAATGGTTCAGGCTGGTGGTGGTGGTGTAACGGTGTAGGGGATATTTTCTTGGCACACCTTGGTACCAACTGAGCATCGTTTAATTGCCACGGCCTACCTGAATATTGTTGCTCACCATGTCATCCCTTTATGACTACAGTTTACCCATCTTTTGATATTCCAGCAGGATAATGCACCATGTCACAAAGCTCCAATCATCTCAACACTGGTTTCTTGAACATGACAAGGAGTACTCAATGGCCTCCACAGTTATCAGATCGCAGTACAACAACGACAAACAACATACATTTTACTATCCATAGGTGATGCTTTAAAAGCCTTTACAGGTTACCACTTTAGTTTTACACAGCTGAAGCCTGCTGTCGGCTGACATCACAGAGCCAGTCCCATATAGTCAGAATGCACCCAGAACCCTGGGCAGACTCTTGGCTCCACCTCTTAGCGAGCTGCTGAGAGGCTAAGCCAACCACTCCCACCCCCATCCACAGCCCAGATCTCCAGTGAGTGCTCCTGGGGGAGGGTTGGGTGGGCAGACCAGACATCGGTGACTGGCAGTCACCAGCTCTCTGCTGACAAAGCTATGAGAACTGAGTGATCAGCGGTGTTTGATTACTTGGTTCTCAGTCTTAGAGCCGATTGGGGGACAGATGCAGCATCGGACCAACTTACCACCTAGGTTAGTATGATTCGTGAAAAAAAAACGATACTTTTCTCTTTTAATGTTTCTATTGAGTTTTACAAAAAGAACATAACACAATATATATATATATATATATATATATATATATATATATATATAAAATGTGTCATACGTTGGGCAGTATTCAATGACAATATTGCTAATAGCTCATATCAAGTTGGTTAACAGTTATAAAGCATGGGTATGAACATTAACAAACATGGCTAGGATTTTGATGTGTTCCTCCGCTCCCCTCGCCACCTCATATGGGTAAAAAACTATACTTTTAATGCAACTCTGTAATCATTAATACATCAATAAATGTACTTTTTTTTAAAGCAAGCATTGTAAGTACCTGGATTTGACCTTGCATTAGCCTCACAGCATGATTTGAGTGTGAGATTAAGAAGAAGTACAAGGAGTTCAGAGGAGGTGGTTGGATCATGCTGGCCATCACACTGAGTGATTGAAGAAGTGTATTAACACGAAACGCGTCAGAGAGACGCTGCTGCTGATTTTTTATACCATATGCGTTGTTCACTGCTTTAACTGTAAGTGCATCTGCTTATTAAAATTTCTTGTTCAGCTACAGTATTATGCTATGTTGCCTCTTCTTTTCTTCCTTTTCTGCTTGTGACTGAGAATATTGCTGAGAAATAGATATACATCTATAAGCCTTATGATACCAGTTTGGATATTGGCTGCCGATCCTCTGTTGGTGGAGACACGTCAGGACACCCTTCTGTTTATAAGCCTATTTGACTCAGGATACGTATGTTTACTTGGGTCTGAATCTTCTGGTAAGCCTGCATCGTTATTGGTGGAGGGTCTGTCACCTTTACATAAAGAAGTGCATTGAATAAGATCCGGTGGTTTTATCATCTCACCTTTTGGAATCATATTGCTTTGCGATCAATTCAGTGGACTTTTATGCCTACTTTATTATTTGGACATTTACACTGGGTGCTTAATTTTATTTGTTTATTGTATATTATTGCTTATCATGGGTTATAATTGTACGTTGGTATATGTATTGCTCTAGTTTGTATAGCGCGACACTTTTTTACTATATTTAGATTTTTTTGCTTCCATCAAACAGCCGTGTCAGCTGCTTTAAAATATCGTTCTTGAATAGGAGCGCTGTGTCACGCACCATACCATACTCATCACACTGAGTGTATCTAGTGGCTGAAAAAAATAAGTACTGCAGGGGAAATTTCAAGTTCTGTTTTAAACATCATCCCACTATAGATACTATTTTGTTGTTTTACTTTTTTTTGTGCTTTGGTCTTACTTTTGAGGTGTTATTGTGCTGCCTCTCTCTTTAGTGATCTTCACATCTTAAATGTGTGCTTCCATACTACAGTACACATGAGCCCTGCCTGCACTGCTGTGTTTGGGCACATGCATACTACATGCAGCACCCTGGTTGCTTTGGCATGTGCATTATGGGCAGCACTCTGGTTCTGTGCTAAGGAAGACTAGAGATTTGTCTGTGCTATGTAAATGTCTGGGTGTGACACCAAGTAATGTGCCTGGACCAGGAGCGTGGAGGGTGTCTCTAAGAGGGAAAAAAGTGAAAAGTACGTACATCACACTTTCAGAACCAACAAAGGGTGCAAATAATGAGGACAGGAAACCCTAATTATGTCAGGTATGCTACTACATTTATTATATTTATTTTTCCATAGTGGGTTTAGTAACACTTTAACTCCCTCTCCCCAGCACCATGCTCTTTCTCCCAGGCTGTTCTTTTTGGCCACCAAGCATGAAGTGAAGTACCTAGGTATTGGTGAGTAAGTGACCCCCTCTTCCATGTGACAGTGCTATGTGCCTCATAGTTGGCCCCTGCACTACAACATGGGGCCAGGGAAGGTACCCATCCCCCTATGTAATCACCAACAAGCCAGTGTTCTTTTCCTTGTCTGGACTGCCAGAGTAAATTGAGAGTGGAAAAACAAAGGTATGGGGACCTAAGAAGGGGGTAGTTAGGTGACCCTTTTATGGAGTATATGGACATTGGACAAAGGAAAGCATCAGTAAAATCATTTACCCACATTCTCTCTTAGTGCAGCACATTGGAAAGTATTGTAACTTATTTCCAGCCCACGATTGCAATCTCTGGTGTGCGGTTTATGTATGTGGAATACACATTAAACATTATACTGTAGATAAGTAATTTGCAGAATACATTGTATGAAAAAACATTTGCTATTATGAAAGAAAAGGATAAAAAAAAGCTCAGTGGGAAGGAGAAATATCTGCCAGTGTTGCAGTACAGGGGCGGAACCTCATCACATCTATCCCTGCCAATCTTCACACTGCCAGTAGGGAGAAGAATAACCATGGCAACAAGCCGTACCAATCTTAACCACACCAATGATGCTCGCAGACTTAACTGTCAAATATTCTATGCACATCATGTAAAATAGGTTTCTTTTTTTTCCCCTTTTACCTTTGTGTATCTCGTTTCCGTGGCTACATGTTTATGCAAATGCGAATTGTCACATTTCTGCCTGGCTGATTGATCGCTGAATTTCTTTTGCACCTTAACAGCACAGCGCCATGCCTTCTGTTCCCCAGACTGCAATTTAATCGCAAAAATTAAATAATCTAACGACTCGTGACTACATCCTTAAATCCTGGCTGCAACGCGAGTCAGAGGGCAGCCGCACAAATAGGGCTAAATTATTGCTGATTGTAGAACATTTTTAAAACAGGAACACACATTGTGTGCTTTGACTGTTGCACACGTTGAAAAAAAAAATGCTAAATTACATTTGAGAAACAATTTATGCAGAATTTTTATGGAAATGTCATACTTTCTTGAAAGCAAATTAAATCCGAGGAAATAGAAAAACACATTGCCTTTATGTTCCCTTTAACAATGATGCATTGCATGTCGATTAATTGCTATGCAGATTGCTCAGCATTTTATTATAAGGCAGTACAGTGATATACAACAATAGCTGTGTGTTCATCAAAAGGATAATCATCTGCAGAAAGCACTAGCACAATCCTCAAGCCAATATGCCAACAAGCATGCCTCTTCTGTTTACCCACCCCAGCTCTCCATTCATCATATAATTTGTGCCACAAATACACAAGCAAGCTATAGTCTTTCATTCTGGAACATTCACTCACAGACGTGTTAATAACACATGTGAAACCATATATTTAAAAACCGGATCAAAAGCTGTGGGATACGGCATGCTTCTTTTTTTATTGTATTATAAATAGGATTCCATTAAAATGGTGCTACAATAAAACAGAGTTGTTTATGGAAAGCTATAGCCTAGAGAGTGAAGCTGGATACACACTATACAATGTTCAGATTTCTCCCTTGAATTTTTCCCAAACCATATAATATGAGGTCAACCCTTAAGAGTTTCAATTGGTATGCAATCAGGCAGGCCCTTGCACTACATGGTTTTGGTAAATCTATAGGAAATCGGACAACAAAAGTTGTATAGTGAGTATGGGGTCTTATTCCTAGCATGAAGAAAGTCAACTGTTCTCAAACCCATGGGGCCAGGGTGCCCTGGAATAACCACCACTACCTTATATTTGTAAGAAAAAAAATAGACACGTTTCACACATATATCTTGTGCTTAATCATTACCTAATGATTAAGCACAAGATGTATGTGTGAAACACGTCTACGTGACCTCGTGTTGGTGTCTTTGGTGTTATTACTTTGAACAATAAAAGGCAATCAAAATTCCTGGATGTGCAGCCATTTATTCTTACAAGTCTCCCACGGAGGCGGGTCGGGGCTGGCTCTCTACAAGATATTCCACCTCAGGTTCTCATTATACATGTGGAGCAGCGGCTCTTTTTCTTTGTACCCTGTATTTTCCAGCTATTTCTGCTATTTACTTTGGGATCAATTTACTAAAATTTTTGGGGTTATGTTAGCTGCAATCACTGTTTTACTCCATGATCATTTTATCAAAAAAAATAATACATTTACAAACATGAATATAGAGGATAAGTAAATAAGGCTTGATCACTTGTACCT
Source organism: Rana kukunoris (assembly GCA_029574335.1). Classification (NCBI taxonomy): domain Eukaryota; kingdom Metazoa; phylum Chordata; class Amphibia; order Anura; family Ranidae; genus Rana; species Rana kukunoris. The sequence goes on along the minus strand of CM056049.1, from coordinate 119,940,982 downwards.
ACAGGTAAGCTTATAATAAAGCTTACCTGTAGGTACAATGAATATCTGCGCCGTTTAGGATACTCGCAATTTCTTCATCCGATGACATCACCAGGGAATGCGCATTGTAATCTGAAGTGAGGGCACACTGAAAGTGCCATCAATCTAGAGCGTTGTGCCATGATTGTGAGTGACGTCATCGCAGCTAAGACATTCAAATAGGCAAAACCCGCAAAGCCAGTAGGAAGACCAGGTGAAGTTAGAAGCCCTGTCAGCAGTGACAGTATGTCACTGGAGGGATACCTTTTTATAGGTAAGTTTGTCATAATGTGCTAGTATGTGGTGCATACTAGCCCATTATGCCATTTACTTGCAGAGGATTTTTTTATTTTCCTTTTAAAGACTTCACTACTGCATTAACATTGCATGCCTTGTTTATTGGACTGTCATCACAGTAACTGCATACACAAAATATCCACAAAAAAACACACCTCCTTGTCCACAAGCCAAAAGTGGTGAAACATGTCAAGGAAATGTGTTTTTTCCATTGCGATAATGGGGTTGATTTACTAAAGGCAAAACGACTGTGGTTTTCTTTTGGCCGGAGGGGGCGATAACAACCACCCCCGGTTCGGCCAGCATAATGGTGAAGCTTTACTTTGTAAAGAATATCCAATCAGCTGCAAGGAATACATTTTTTTAAAAAAAACATAATTTTTGCTTGCACGTGATTGGATAATGGAAATCAGCAGAGCTTTAAGCCTGGTACACACTAACAGTTTTTTTTTGTGCAACCACCGGGTGTCAGCTCTGGTCAGAGCTGCTGTACTAACCTTCCAACATTAGTACAGTGATTTCTCCCCACTGAGTTATTTTGTTCTGACAAAGGGAAACCCCCCTCCCCTGGGGTTTCCCCCGCCAGAACACTTCGACCCGAACATTGTCTGTTCGTACGTTAGATTAATTTCAAACAAAACGGGTCGTTCGCGCCAAATTTGAGTGATGCGCAATGGCCCATGATTCACTGCGGCATTGCGTGCTGATGATTGGCCAAACATGCACTATGACCCTGCATGCTTGGCCAATCACAGCGTGCAAAAAACGGAAAGCCATAATTAGCCAAAGTCAGGGTGGCTTTGGCCAATTATAGCTCAGGGCTTTAGCACACACCCCACACTATATAAGGCCGCCTGCTGGGCGGCCTTGTGTAGTGTGTTCCAGCGCTGAACTGAGATCAGTCAGAGAGACAGAGAGATTGTCTTTTTATATAGCTAGATAGAGCAGGCAGGCTAGTCAGTTTAGCTTAATTTACAGTGTGTAGAGGATATATATACATTCCTAGGAGTTGTACATATATTTATACACTGTATAGCAGGTACAATATTTAAAGGAATTTTTCATTTTTTCTTTTATTTAAGCATCATTAAAATCACTGCTCCTGAAGCAGTGATTTTAATAATGTTTAAATTAAAAAAAAAAAAAAATTCCTTTAAATATTTTACCTGCTGGGTGTCTATAGTTTGCCTGTGAAAACGTCTTTGAGAACCCGTGTCCTGCTCGAGGGAACATGTATCAATGGAAAAAAGTTTTAAAAACGGTCATTTTTTCCGGAGTCCTGCTCCTGAAAAAATTACCGTTTTTAAAACTTTTTTCCATTGATACATGTTCCGTCGGGCAAAACCCGGGTTCTCAAAGACGTTTTCCAACAATAACTTGAATACTGGGCTTTAAAATTAGCACTTTTGAATTCGAACGTTCGAGTTCCATAGACTTCAATGGGGTTCTAAATGTTCGATCGAACGGGCGGTCTGTTCAAACGTTCTGGTGCAAACTAAACGCGGGGGTGTTCAGCTCATCCCTATCTGTTAGTATATTGCTTTTTGTACTGTGATAATACTTGTGTGTACAGTACAGAAAGTTGTACCACAAGTGAAATAAATTATACATTTGGACTAGCGGGAACCTTTACTTAGAGCCCACTCTATCAATTTATGCCAAAGATACTATATTCTAATAATTAGTGGCATTAAGGGCTTGGTCACACCACAATGTGCGTTATAACACACTTTATAACACTTGTTACCAAAACGCATAATAGCGCACTGTGAATGTGCATTGCATTGTAAAGTTGAACGCGCAGCAATGCACATCTGCAGTGCGCTGAAACACATCTGTGTTTTAACACGCTGCAGCACACAGATTATACTCTGAAAATAAGTCATGCAGGACCTATTTTTCCATTCTTTGAGGCGTATTGACAGCACAGTAATTTGGACACCTCATTGAATAAAAACACATGCATTAGGCCGCGTACACACGATCAAATCTATCTGCTGGAAACGGTCGGCCCAACCGTCCCAGCAGACAGATTCAATCGTGTGTACAGGCAAGCCGACAGATTTGGCCACCTGACAGCATGCTTTCAAATCTGTCGGCTGGGAACCCGTCCGCCCGACATGTCTGCTGGTTAGTACGCTAACCAGCAGACATATCTGCTCGCACATGCGTCGAATGGTTTCGACGCATGCGCGGAAGTGTTTTACTTCCTGGTGCGGTGACGTGCGGTGACGTGGCGGTGTGTACACGATCAAACCAATACGTCCCCAGCAGACAGATTTGTTCAAATCGGTCTGTCCGACCGATTTGAACAAATCTGTCTGCTCGTGTGTTTGGGGCCTTACAGTCCACTGCATTATGGTATGAATTAGTCCTTAGCCATTGGTTAAAGAAGGAACCGATTAGCTTTTCCGAAACACGTCACATGTTGAGTTGACTTGAGAGGTATCTTAATATAGCTTAAGGGTCCCAACACGCAAAGCAGAGTTCCTGAGAAAAGAGGACCCAGGAACTAAAAGCAACACAAAGTGGCAGAAAGGGTGGAAGAGAGAGGCTACGCAGGAAAGGCTTGTCAATTCAAGCCAAGTCTTCAGTAACCCATGGAAGACCGGGACAATAGAAGCCTCCTGGAGCTCGATAGGGAGGCTATTCCATAATACGTCATCCTGGTGGGAAAAGGGCCGACCATCACGCCGGATCTTCTTGGGCACCGAGATGTAGAGAAGATCTCTGCCGGTAGATCAGAGTGATCTGAAAAGAGCTTGTTTATGAAAACGAGAGCAGAGATAGCTTGGGGCCAGGCCTCTCATAATCTCAAACATGATACATTCTGCCTTAGGTGCGATAGTGGACCGGCAGCCAATGCAAGGCACAGAGGACAGGGGTGATATGATCTCTCAACGGGACATCCATGAGTAACCTTGCCGCAGCATTTTGAATAAGTTGAAGTTTCTGCACTAACATCTTTGGCAATCCCAAATAAAGAGAGTTGCAGTGGTCTAGGCAGCTACCTATTGTGGCACAGATGACAGTTTTTCTGTCTGAGATATCCAAATATTTAAACAGCCCCCTCAGAAGTTTTAGCTGCCAGTGACATGTACTGACGACCTTTTTTATCTGAGGAGCCAGGGTTAAACCTGAATCTAGGACGAATCCCAGATCACAGATCGCTGAAGATGATCACCTCAGTTTTTTCCCCATTAAGTTTCATGACATGACATGTTGATGACATCACTTCTGATTTGCTGTCCACACTGGTTGCTGGTCCCTTCCCGCTGGCGTCACTTCCTGGATTCGGCTTCCATGCTGTCTCAGACAGCCTAGCTGTCTTCCCAGTATCCAGGAGAGTTGTGGCTTCCATCTGCCGCCAATTACACCTCCGGATATCTCGGAGACTCCTTGGGACTACCAGAACGCCGTACCACCTGCCATATTACTAATATGATGTGCTCCTACCCATCCACCCTTTGTTAAGTGTTTTTAACCCTTTTGGGAAATATAAAGTTTTACTTCTGCACTTAGAGATGCCCTTTTTTTTAATTTAATTTTACTTCCAGAATTTGGTTTTCTAATCAAGTGCTGCCGGAAGTGCATGAAGACCCTCTTCTATCTCTACATAAACTGATATCTGCTTGGCCTGTTACTCAGAGCGCCCTTATACACACTTTTATATGTATTGGTCCTTAGCCCATTCTCATGGGGAGAAATAGAGAAGTCTCTAGTCTACAGAGTTTACAAAAATAGACATAAAACTTTCAAAAATGTATCAACTTTAAGAATAATTGGGTTGAACTTTTGAGGTTTGAGTCTTGTGGTTCTATAACCAGTATCTCCGCTCTCTTGTTGTAACTTCTGTAAATCACATTTTTAGCTTGCAAGCAAATCTTTTCCAGTGGGTAATTATTTATACTAGTTTACATGTATACTCAGGTTCCCTCATGATGCTGCATTTAATCATTTGGGTATCCAAGCAGTAAAAAACAGTTCCTTTACGATACAGCCACCTGCTAATAGATTGGCCACAAACATTGGTACCATAAGGAGAGGAGAAAATGGGCCGTATTTATTACATTCATTTACATTAGAGCTGCAATGGCTTTAATTCAAAGACACTAGGTATAATTTATCAAGACTCAAGCACTCTTGTGGACATCAAGGGAATGTTATATTTGTACTATCTTAGTATTTCATGCTTTGGGTGAAGGTGTTTGCAGAGGAGGAGGAGGATCTCTGTAGAACTGCATTTCATTATGACTGGAAGGTCTATAAATTACCAGTAAATAAGTTTGATTTTGAGCTAAACTGCTGAAAATATGATTTGAAAGAGCTGGAGTGCTGTGCCTTAATGTCTGTTGATCTCCATATCTGCTTAATACAGCATACAAATACATTTTGTTCTCATTCAAAAAAAAATGCCTCCTACATATATTATGGCTGTTGTTTAACCACTTAAGACCCAGACCAAAATGCAGGTAAAGGACCTTGCCCCTTTTTGCGATTCGGCACTGCGTCGTTTTAACTGACAATTGCGCGGTCGTGCGACGTGGCTCCGAAACAAAACAAGGCGTCCTTTTTTCCCCACAAATAGAGCTTTCTTTTGGTGGTATTTGATCACCTCTGCGGTTTTTATTTTTTGCGCTATAAACAAAAATAGAGCGACAATTTAAAAAAAAAAAGCAATATTTTTTACTTTTTGCTATAATAAATATCCCCCAAAAATATATAAAAAAAAAATGTTTTCCTCAGTTTAGGCCGATACGTATTCTTCTACGTATTTTTGGTAAGCGTAAGCGTTTATCGGTTGGTTTTCGCAAAATTTATAGCGTTTACAAAATAAGGGATAGTTTTATTGCATTTTTATTAATTTTTTTTTTTTTACTACTAATAGCGGCGATCAGCGATTTTTTTCGTGACTGCGACAATATGGCGGACACTTCGGACAATTTTGACACATTTTTGGGACAATTGTCATTTTCACAGAAAAAAATGCATTTAAATTGCATTGTTTACTGTGGAAATGACAGTTGCAGTTTGGGAGTTAACCACAGGTGGCGTTGTAGGGGATGTGTGACCTATGTGTGTGTTTACAACTGTAGGGGGGTGTGGCTGTAGGTGTGACGTCATCGATCGCGTCCCCCTTTTACAGGGATGACGCGATCGATGCTACGGCCACAGAGAAGCATGGGGACGCCGTGTTTACACACGGCTCTCCCCGTTCTTCCGCTCCAGGGATGGATCGCCGCACTGCAGCAGCGATCGGGTCCGCGAATCCCGCGGTCCCGGTCCTGGAACTTCGGACTGGGTCACGGGCGCGCGCCCCGTGACCCACGGCTGGGTACTAAAATCAACGTATATATACGTTGATGTGCCCAGCCGTGCCATTCTGCCGACGTAATGTGCAGTAGGCGGTCCTTAAGTGGTTAAGACTACATTTTTTGCGGTGTTGGTTAACACTTTAGTGTATACAGTGTGTTTACTGCCAGAGTCATAGGGTTCTTTAATACTTTAGTTACTAATCAATTTTCTTGTATGATCATGAAGCTATTTTTTTTGTTCTTGCGTTTTTAAGACGGTAAAAAAAAAAATCACAAACTCTTTGAATCAACAAGTTTGCTAATTGCATTTACATACATGTTCATCTTCACTTGACTGCACTCCTTTTAAAGGAGTAGTAAAGGAAAATTATTTTTTTTGCTGAAATGACTGTTTACAGGGTATAGAGACATAATAGTTAACTGATTCCTTTTAAAAAAACATTATTTTAGTGGACATTTTTTGTGGGCATACAGCATGTGTCTTCAGAGCACTATCTTAAGGATGGCCAGGTCTAGGCACAATAGCAGCTTGTCATTTACAGATATACTTTTTAATATATGAATATTATTTTGAAGGCTACCATCTTAAAGCAGACTCATCTAGAGTCAAACATTAAGTCACCTACCATATTGTCTTTTACACATAGGTGCAAGTTGATAGCTCACAAAATATTCCTCAATAGGAAAAAAAAATCAGCTCCTAAATTCATGGCTTGTCATCCTTTGCAGCCCATATTCAGTTTAAATTTCACAGGTCTGAAGGCCATATACTTGTTCAAGTATCATCTAAATCTGTTCTGGGCCCATATCTCAGAATTATGTGTAGCGGGTGTCTGGTGTCACGATGTACACAGGCCTTCCAGCCTGAAGGAGGGAGAGAGCTGCTTGTCATGTCTGCATGGGCTTTTACACCCCCCCCTTCTTCCTGTATCACTGACTGGGTTTAATATAATGTGAGATTACACATACAGACCTGTGCATTCAGTAGCCTCTCTTGTGCCCCTATTGACAGAAAGAAGAAAGCCAATTAAAGGCACAGTTACAGCAGCCAATCAGAGAGACTGTACTGAACTGCAGGAAGAGCTGCAATGGATTCTGGGACATTCTGTTCCCTCACAAAACGGCCCCATATACTGGTATACAGAGAGAAACTACAAAGCCCTGGATGCTTTGCACAAAAAGGAACTAAGGACTACATTTTGTGTCCTGAGGGAAAGCCAGTGATGAGGCAGTGAGGGAGATCAGATCTGTAGGAGTCAGGACATCCAGCATGGGGAGGGGGATTCTAGGTGCATATCAAGGTGCACCTGCACCAACGGTGAAGCATTCCAGTGTAAGGTGACTAGTTGGGTCACCAAGAAAGCCTGCTGTTCCAGGACGTTCGTTTGGGCATTGATCAGAGGATTTGGTGTGAGGGTATTTTGCCCATCTGCAGGGAACAGAGACACTACATCATAGAAGAAGTATGAACACTGTATACAGATAATGGCTGGTAGTCTTCTTGCTGACACTTGTAGTACCACAGGGGTAAGGGAAAATGTTATCTATTTCTGGGACACTGTATACAGACATCATTGTCCTATCACCTTTCTGAGGAGGATACTGACTATTTTACTTGATAATTTGGACCGGTTGTGTTGTTTGGGCCTGCTATACAGGAGTTTAAGTGCACCAACGAAAGTGGCTAGCTGAAGACATCAAATCTTATATTTTCCTCAAAAGGACTAAAGCTACTAGTGCCATACGAATCTGCACACCATAGGCGTGCGCACAGGGTGTGCCAGTGGTGTGCCCAGGCACACCCTAATCACCCTGCGCAGAACAGATTCCCCCTACTGCCCTGGCTCCCATCTTTCTGCCGCAGTGCTGCCAGCTTCCCTCCTCTCCTATTGGCTGTTGCTTCTGGGATGTGGGGAAGAGGCCAGTAAATATGTAATTTACCGGCCCCTTTCTCTTTCTGAATGAACATTGTGAGTGATCAGTAGAGTGTGTTTGGGCTTTGGGGTGCACACCCTAATGCAATAGGCTGTGCAAACCTATGCTGCACACATATATTCAGGGCTCTGCATATGCATTGGGTGTGTGGGACAGTTTATCTAAGAAGTTAAGCCATTACCTGTTGACTTATATGGAGTGTTTAAAGTGGGCCTGTGGTGTCAGCGGACAGAAAAAAGAGGCCTGACACAAAGGGAGTCATTCCTCTCATAGAGCCAACCTGAGTAAGGGTAACCATTCCAATTTAAATTGTGCTTTATTTGCCATTTGAATGTGCCTCTGCTCTTGGGACATTCTTAGGTTTGGAATCCCCTGAGAGCAGCTTGAATATAGGATTGAGAGCTATATTGCTCTCAAAGTATATGTATATGTAAACAAGGTCACTAATATGCCATATAAGCTTTCAACGTGTTAATGTGATTTCAGAAGTCATTTATATTTTTTCAATTTGCAGCCATCATTAAAACACTATCTAGTGGTTCTGCAATGGGGATCCTTGTTCAGGTACAGTACTTCTGTTGTGGGGTGACAGCGTTTTACCCTTATCTCCCAGACAGGGCCGGCCTTAAGCCTTTAGGCGCCCTGTGCTAGAAAGCTTTACAGCGCCCCTTAGTGACCACGCCCCTCGGTAACCACGCCCCTCATTAACCACACCCTTTCAGTGTCCAAACCCATTTCTCCAATACCGACTCCATTAAAAGCCTTCCATTATGTTAAGTTCCCAAAAAACAGACTACAAGCTATGATAAAAATACAACTTTTATTCACATGGTATAATAACGCCACCTATACCTCAAATCACACGCTATAATAACGCTGCCTATACTATAAATTACACACTATAATAACGCCACCTATACTGCAAATCACACGCTATAATAACGCCACCTATACTGCAAATCACACGCTATAATAATGCCACCTATACTGCAAATCACACGCTATAATAACGCCACCTATACTGCAAATCACACGCTATAATAACGCCACCTATACTGCAAATCACACGCTATAATAACGCCACCTATACTGCAAATCACACGCTATAATAACGCCACCTATACTGCAAATCACACGCTATAATAACGCCACCTATACTGCAAATCACACGCTATAATAACGCCACCTATACTGCAAATCACACGCTATAATAACGCCACCTATACTGTATATCACACGCTTACAATCAAATATCAAACATAATTACAATAAAGTATTTTTTAACTTTTGTATTTACTGTTCCTTTAAGAAACACCCATTTTAAATAAGAAAATACAAAACAGACATTAAGCAGTACACTGCATTTATAAAAAAAAATATTTACTTACAGAAAAAAGTTTTTACATCTGCTGCCTGCGTCTGTGGATTCTTGCCCTCCTTTGTCTTCTCAGTGTGCATGGCATATGAGCCCCTCATTCCTGCTCCTCATAGCAAGGCAAGGACAGCCGTCCACGCTGTCTTTCCAGCAGAATCCGCCTGTGGCCTGCCAGGCGTACCTAGATCATTTGGCACCCGGGACGGATCCTATATCTGCCCCCACGGTAAAATGTAAAAACTTCCCACTGTGCCCCCTGCATCCTTTAATATCTCTGTCACTACTGTCTACCCCTCTCCACAACTGCACCACAGGACCATTTACATTACACAGCACCCTGCACCTCTGGACCTCTTTACATTACACTAAGGTGACCAGATTTTTAAAATGAAATCCGGGGACATATTTTTTTTACTGATAATGGCAACAATCAGCGACTCTCTGCCCGTCGACAGCCACCTCACAGCCTCTCAAGTCTTACTCTTCGGGGCCCGGATACTACTGGATGGGGAGCGGAGGAAGATCACTCCCCCAGGGAAGGCAAGGAGATAGGCAGGTGGCTGGCCAGGATTTGAGCCAAGGCAGAAGAACATGCGAGCGAAGATGAATGGGCATGCGCCAGAAACTGAAGAAATATTCCCTCTGACCCTCTGACCAGCATATGATCATCAGAAAGGGGCACAGACAATGGAAAAAAATACAACCCCCCCTTAAGCTAGTAGGCACGGTGGAGTGGGGGTGTGTAATTCTGCACTGACTGTCCTTGAAATTGCCCCTGCCCCCTATTAAATCTAATCTGGGGACAAAACCAGGGACAGACTTGGTCCGGGGACAGTGTCCTCAATCAGGGGACTGTCCCCTGAAACTGGGGATGTCTGGTCACCCTACATTACACAGCACCCTGCACCTCTGGACCTCTTTACATTACACAGCACCCTGCACCTCTGGACCTCTTTACATTACACAGCACCCTGCACCTCTGGACCCCTTTATATTACACAGCACCCTGCACCTCTGGACCTCTTTACATTACACAGCACTCTGCACCTCTGGACCCCTTTATATTACACAGCACCCTGCACCTCTGGGCCTCTTTACATTACACACCAACCTGCACCTCTGGGCCCCTTTACATTACACAGCACCCTGCACCTCTGGGCCCCTTTACATTACACAGCACCCTGCACCTCTGGGCCTCTTTACATTAAACAGCACCCTGCACCTCTGGACCTCTTTACATTACACAGCACCCTGCACCTCTGGACCCCTTTACATTACACAGCATCCTGCACTTCTGGACCCCTTTACATTACACAGCACCCTGCACCCCTGGGCCCCTTTACATTACACAGCACCCTGCACCTCTGGGCCCCTTTACATTACACAGCACCCTGCACCTCTGGGCCCCTTTACATTACACAACACCCTGCACCTCTGGGCCCCTTTACATTACACAACACCCTGCACCTCTGGGCCCCTTTACATTACACAGCACCCTGCACCTCTGGGCCCCTTTACATTACACAGCACCCTGCACCTATGGGCCCCTTTACATTACACAGCACCCTGCACCTCTGGGCCCCTTTACATTACACAGCACCCTGCACCTCTGGACTCTTTTACATTACACAGCACTCTGCACCTCTGGACCCCTTTATATTACACAGCACCCTGCACCTCTGGACCCCTTTATATTGCACAGCACCCTGCACCTCTGGGCCCCTTTACATTACACAACACCCTGCACCTTTGGGCCCCTTTACATTACACAGCACCCTGCACCTCTAGGCCCCTTTACATTACACAGCACCCTGCACCTCTAGGCCCCTTTACATTACACAACACCCTGCACCTCTAGGCCCCTTTACATTACACAGCACCCTGCACCTCTGGGCCCCTTTACATTACATAGCACCCTGCACCTCTGGACTCTTTTACATTACACAGCACTCTGCACCTCTGGACCCCTTTATATTACACAGCACCCTGCACCTCTGGACCTCTTTACATTACACAGCACCCTGCACCTCTGGACCCCTTTACATTATACAGCACCCTGCACCTCTGGGCCCCTTTACATTACACAGCACCCTGCACCTTTGGGCCCCTTTACTTTACACAGCACCCAGCATCACTGGACCCCTTTACATTACACAGCATCACTGGACCCCTTTACATTACACAGCACCCTGCACTTCTGGGCCCCTTTACACTACACGGCACCCCTTTACATTACACAGCCCCCCACAACTCTAAACACCTGTATGTTACACAGACACCCCCCTACAGTGCAGACCCCCCTTACAATACAGACCCAGCCCTACAGTGCAGACCCCCTCACCTACAATACAGACCACTCCTTACAATACAGAACCCATCTACAATACAGATTCATCCCTAAAGAGCAGACCCCCCTACAATACAGACCGCCCTCCTACAATACAGACCCCCCCTACAATACAGAACCCCCCTACAATACAGACCCACCTTCCTACAATACTGAACCCCCCTCTCCCTACAATACACGACCCCCCTCTACAATACAGAACCCCCCTCCCTACAATACAGACCCCCGCTACAATACAGACCCCCCTCCCTACAATACAGAACCCCCCTCCCTACAATACAGAACCCCCTACAATACACAACCCTCCCCCTACAATACAGACCCTCCTACAATACAAAACCCCCCCCTCCTACAATACAGAACCCCCCTACAATACAGAACCCCCCTACAGTGCCGACCCCTCCTACAATACAGAACCCCCCTACAATACAGACACCCCCTAAAATACCGAACCCCCCTCCCTCCTACAATACAGAACCCCCGTACAATACCGAACCCCCCTACATTGCCAACCCCCTACTGCAATACAGACCCCCCTACAATACAGAACCCTCCCCTACAATACAGAACCCCCCCTCCTACAATACAGACCCCCCCTACAATACAGAACCCCCCTCCTACAATACAGAACCCTCCCCTACAATACAGAACCCCCCCTCCTGCAATACAGAACACCCCCTCCTACAATACCGACCCCCCCCTACATTGCTGACCCCCTCCTACAATACAGAACCACCCCCCTTCAGACCTGTATAGCAGGCTCAGGTAATGTGCTTGCCGCGTGCTGCACACACACAGCACAGTACAGACAAGGGGAGGCAGCTTCACTGCTCGGCTGCCTGTGACTGTGAGACAGGCAGCCGAGACTCATCAGACCTGCGGCGCTGCACAGGGAAGGGGGACCATTGCGGCCGTGTCCCGGGTGTGCCGATGGGCTCGCTCGGGTTCCTGATCCCCGCAAAGCCAGGCGTGCCATGCCGCCCAAAGTCCTGTTTGCTCGTGGGGGGGGGGTGCGCCGGCACGCCCCCACCCACTACTTAGTATGCGGACGATATTAGAGAATTTGTGCCGGTCGCCAGGCGCCCATGTTGCTGTGGCGCCCTGTGCGACCGCACACCCCGCACACCGCAAAGGCCGGCCCTGCTCCCAGATGTTCTCCTGCATTATTACCTGCTAATACAAATACTCAATTTTATGTAATTCCTTTAAAATCATCTCCTTTGTAAGAACTATAACAAAGAATGTGATTAACAAATAATTCTAATATATCCAATAATAATAATCATTTATTATTAATCATATTATTTATTAATCATAAACATTTTTGTTATAGTTCTCACATAGAAGGTGTTTTTAATTAAGACCCATTTAATTGAGCATTTGTCTCATACTGTAAATACACTACCCCCCCCCCCCCCCCCAGTGACAATATTTTGTATATGCAGAATTGAGACACTGGTTTGGGCCCCCACTAATATACCATTGTCACCTGTAACATGGGCCTAAAATGGATACTGCAAATGTTCTTTTCAATACATATTGCACAAGCATGGCCTATTGTACATAGGTGTAGATAGAAAATGGCGGTTAATGTTAATACACAATTATTTATTACAGGTATTTATGTAGCACCATCAATTTACACAGCACTTTTCAAATACAAGAGATCTGAAGCACTGAGATATAATAAATATTAAAAAAGTGAAAACAACAATTTTCTAAAAATTATAGACGGTACTATAGAAAATGAAATGTCATTCAGAGTTTAGAACTACTTTAATATCAATAATAATACAAATATAACTTTAACTTAAAGGAGTTGTAAAGGAATTTTTTTTTGTCTAAAATTTATATCTGCAAGCTAGACAGACAGAATAGTGTAATGATTTTGTTAAAAAAAAAAAAAAACAAGTAAATACCTATTAAATTCCTTCATCTATATCACCTCTGGCGTTCTAGTTTCTGTTCTCTCATTCACTTCCTGGTTTGCGGCGCTCGTTCATGTAAGAACTACATTTCCCAGTATGCATTGCGGCACGCCCAGTAATTCACACCTCCTTGAAGTCTCTAACATGTAGAGAGCATCCTGCCACACAGATGTAGTTCCCAGGAGGGGGCGAGCACATCACTGACCACTGCAGTAAAGTCTCCCTTCACGTGGTGAGTAACAATCAGACAAGCAGGAAGTGAACATAACATTGAAGAAATAGAGCAACTTCTGAGCAAAAACAAAAAATGAGGAAGTGAAAAGAGGAATGTCTGCAGGTAAAAGATGCTTATTATGAAAAAAACATTTTTTTCCCTTTACAACCCCTTTAAAGTGATTATAAAGTCTTGTTTTTCTTTTCTCTAAAAATAACAAACATGTTATACTAAACTGCTCTATGCAGTTCATTTTGCACAGAGCAGCCCAGATCCTTCTTTTTTTGGGTCCCTCTTCTGTGATCCTGGCCCCTCCCCCCCGTCAAGTGACCCCACAGCCAACAGCTTGCTATGGGGGCACCCAAACCACACAGATCCCTGTGTCCATTCAGACACAGATGAGATTCGCCACCTTTCTCTCCTGATTGGCTAACTGACTTTAATTGACGGCAGTGGAAGCCAATGGTGCCGCTGCTGTGTCTTAGCCAATCAGGAGGAGAGTCTCGGGCAGGTTGATAGAGGAAAGTGATAGAGGGAAGTGTAAAAGCCCTTGTGGGTGGCAGATAGTAAGGTCCTGCCGGCATGCAGATAAGAAGGCACAGCAAAGGAGCCCTTCAGATGGACACCGCAAGCCCCCGCCGGTGTCCGTGATGTTACCGGATCTCCGACGGAACTCCCTGAAGGCCCAGAAGCCGGCGGAGAGGTGAGTACCAATCAAAAGAATTTTAAATCGATCAAAAAGATTTTGATCAATCAAAAAAATTTAAGATTAATCGATTAATTAAAAGTTAATTTGCACAGCCCTAGATTAATCCACAACAGAATTCAACAGAAACATCTGTGTTTTTCAGTAGCAAGTCCTCCAATCTGGAAAGTTCAAATGGCTCCACCACAATGAGCCACAAAAGCGGAAATAGTGTGATACCGTCTTTTTATTAAAATTACTTACAGGGTAAAATCTTGGTATAAAACAGGCAGGTATACACACAGCTTGGGCAGGAAGGCAGTGGCCAGACTTGTCACTAAAAGCGAAACAATTGTAAAAGGAAGAAAGTGATCTGTTTGGAAACCGAACTATTTTGGATGGGGAGGGGCGGACTTTGGGCGCATCGGCGTCATGCCAGCATGCTGCATGTATGGCGTCCTAGGACGCAGTTGATTGCTGCTTGGCTTTTCCATCCCGCATGGCTGACTGGCCCAATGCGATGATGCATGACGTTAGTGGGGACACGCCCCCAGGAGGTGGGTATTTAGGTCAGATGGCTCTAGCAATCTCACTTCACACATCTCCATCTGATGAGAGGCTGCATGGATTCACACTAACTGGTAATTGATTTTTCCTATATAGGATCCATACCCCATGACCCCATAGTGATTGACAACCTTATTCATTCACTTTTTTTTCCTTTACCAGTACTCATATGTGTGCCCCTTGTGCGCCCACCTCACCCTTTGGCATTGTGTTGTGGCTGCTTTTGCTTCATCTGACTGATGTCCCACGTATCTTTGTCCTTGGCTCTCCGCACCCATTGGTCTGCCCATGGACTTAGGGGGATCTATCCCTGCTTCAACTCCGGGGGAGACATCTTATCCCAGGACCACTATCCCCCTCCATATTTTGGAATGCAAGGGCTATTCCACTTTTGGCCCAACCTAAAGGTAATATACTACATAACATAAACTTGCTGATGCTGCTACTATGATCCAATCATATAGATTGCATTGATTCACCTGTGTTTATCCCTCCCCCCCCCCCTCTTTCTCTCTAGCTTATTGCTATGCACCCCACTCCTGATGACTGGCTTTAAACGCCAAGAAACGTGCGTCGAGTCCATGCTCAGGGATGCCAAGATCAAGCTTGCCCAAATATGTGTTTTTTCATCATTTTGTTCACAACGACCAATTTTATTGTATAATCATGTCTACTGTATCTATATGTCAATATGTGGTGATTGCGTTTAATGGTCATGTCCTGGATTTTGAATATTTATTATATCAATGTTATTACATGTATTATGCCTTTGATTGCATGATCTCTGTATTATATATTATGATACAAATTACATTATCAAGTTTACATTTGACTCCTTCAATTTCTTTTTTGGATTGATCACCAAGCAATTTCCTTTGACCACAGAGATCTCCCTGATGGGACTGTGATAGATTCTTCATTGTTGATATCCTCAATAACTTTACAAACCCGTCCATGCCCCATTTAAAGTCCCACTGGTCCAATTTTTCTTGTTTTCTAAAAGCGAAACAATCCACGGCATACGTCTCAGCTGTTCCAGTTAGGAAACATACAGCTCCTGTATCAAACGTGCTACAGACAGAAGAACAGGAAGTGAGGATTTCTCAGAAGAAATAAAGACATTTAAAAGCAAAATGGAAGGATGAGGTAAGTGAAGGAGGACTGCACTAAGGTAAAGGAAGCTATTTAGGAAAACAAAAACTGTACCTTTACAACCTCTTTAACCACTTGACCTCTGGAAGATTCCTCCCCCCCCCCCCCCTCTTCATGACCAGGGCATTTTTTGCGATACGGCACTGTGTTATTTGTGTTTCCCACAAATAGCCTTTTTGTTTGGTGGTATTTCATCACCACTGCGTTTTTGATTTTTTGTGATCATCAACCTCACTAACAGGCCAGGTTTGCAAGATAACTGATATACATCACAGGTGATATCATTTGCAGTATGTGATTGCAGTATTCTAGTCTGCATCTCGACAAGGTAATACATGAAATCTGGCCTGTCAGTGGGCCCTGAGGACATGGTTGATGACCACTGCTATAAACAAAGAAAGATCATAGATTTTGAAAAAAAAAAACAGCAATATTTTTTACATTCTGCTTTAAAACATATCCAATGAAATGCATTTAAAAAAATCGTATTTCTTCATAAATTTAGGCCAATAGGTGATCTGCTACATACTTTTGTAAAAAAAAAAAAAAATGATCCCATTAAGTGTATATTGATTGGTTTATGCACATGTTACAGTGTCTACAAACTATGGTATATATACTGAAATTTGTATTTTTTTTAATACTAGTAATGGCAGAGATCAGTTTACAGCAGACATTTGGACACTAATGCTGGCCATACACTATATGAAAAATCGGCGTAACCCATTTTCGAAAAACGAACATTTGGCCTTAAGAGCAAACGATAGTGGCATCATGTAATGACCGATAAATTGTTCAGTGGATGTAAATTAATTTATTTTGTGTTCATTTTTTTTACATATACCTAGTGCAAACAGTTCAGACGAGAAACACATTAACCTTTCAATTTAACATTCGCTCGGCAGAAAATGTTCAAACTTGTCCTTCGTTTTTTTTTACACAAAAATGTCCCAACGGTTATCGATTTTGTGCCCATTAATTGGCTGAAAAACAAACAAACGTGCCAAATGACCAGATTTCGGGTGATTTTTCATATAGTGTATGGCCAGCATAACACTTTGTGGGAGCCAGTGACACTAATACAGTGATCAGTGCTAAGAAAATATGCATTGCCACTGTACTAATGACACTGACTGGGAAGGGGTTAAACCAGTGGTCATCAACCCTGTCCTGAGGGCCCACTAACAGGCCAGGTTTGCAAGATAACTGAAATACATCACAGGTGATCTCATTTGCTGCTCGGTGATTGCAGTATTCCAGTCTGCATCTCCCCAAGGTAATACATAAAATCTGGCCTGTTATTGGGCCCTGAGGACAGGGTTGATGACCACTGGGTTAAACATCTAGGGTGATCAAAGATTAATTTTGTGCCTAGCTAATGTTTTTGTGACATGTGTGTGCTAATTTGACTAAGAGAAGAGATGGTTTTAGTTCCTGCTTTGCAGGAACACAAAATACACCTGTTCCTCCCTGTAAGAACAAGATCTGCCTTGTTTACATAGGCAGATTTCTGATATGTGTGTTTTACCAACGTTCGGCAGGTGTGAGCGTACCTGTAGGCGGAAGTTTAGGAGATTTTATATTGTGAGGGATTAACCCGGTAGCGGGTGTGTGTGACCCCCCTCAATGGGTTCACTACACGTTGAACTGTACAAAAAGGCACTTGAGGATGACTGAAAACAAATGATATGGTTTATTTTTCCATCTTGCGGCATACACGTGCAAGCATCAAAACAGCATAAACAAAACAAAACATAAAATAAACCCTTGCCACTTGGGGCGTCTACCTTCCCAACACAGGAACCTACCTATTGAGTCTGGCACAGCCTACTGCTGGGCAGACACTGCTGGTCCTACAGCAGAAAACAACAGAAAAAGTATTTTTGATAATTCTCACATAGAAATATCCATCAGCACCTCACCTCTTCAGAAGTGCTTGTGACTGCTCCTTCACTCCCAAAGCTCCAGGATGCAGCAATCAGCCATTATCCTTAGGCTTTATTTATAGGGGCTTTAATTGCTTCATTTTGAACAGCTGAAGGCTTCTAACTCCCCAAACCTCTCTGGCCATTTCTACAGCCGACGCCTAATAGTAATTGGTGTATTGTCTAAACAAGGCTGAAATATATCTCCCGTCTATGACAACACACATAGATTTACCTGACTTCCTGTCACAATATATACACACACACACGTGATTCGGCGCAGAGCTGTCGCCCTGTAGCAGTAAAACTACTATAGGGTGGTCAGCCAGTGGTTAAGCTGTATGTACTTTTTGTTTTACCTATACTACCCTAGCTTAGATCTATCACATTGTACAGCACCACAATAGATGATATTGCTATAGAAATCAACAGTATCAATTGTTTTTCTTCTTAAAAAAAAAAAAAAGAAATCAACAGTAATAATAATTAATATCACTTGTACTTAGAGTTCAGCTATGACTGAATAGATACACAGGAAAATGTAGCGGTTTCACTAAGAACAGCAGACATTACTGATTCATGAGGTAAAATTAATCTACTGAATCCATGGCCATAAAGTCATAAAAGAGAAAACAGTAACTACATACATTGTAAGACAACTGTCAAAATGAAACAGTACAAAACTTAAAAGTAAAAAATACAGTGTATGGTAAAATCAGTCACTAGCTGCAGAAATGTATAATTTAGAGAGAATTGTATGTTTACTCAGGTTTTTCTGCATGAAACATGGTGGCTCTGTCAGTAAGAATATGCTTTCAGAAAAAAAAAAAAGATGTACATTGGATGAACAACTTGTGCAGAGATATCACTCTGAACAGCTTAAATATTACAGATGTTTATTGGGAGACTGCTAAGGGAAATAATTAAAGCTATCCTTTTATCAGCGGGATCTTGTAAACCAAATAAAAATCATCTTGTGCAACTAGAGAGGGAATTTTTTGACTAACGTATAAAAGTAAACAAAACGCTAAATGGATTGACCTAGATTTTTTTCTTTTCTTAATAAGCTGTAGAGATAGCTCCACACAGAATAATCAAAGAAAAGTTTTAGATAATGAGGTGTTATAAAAGAAATGTCTGACTGACTAATGAATGATAGGGATTGCAATTGCCCCCACTCTTGCCCGCAGTTTTCTTGCAGACTCGCCAGCGTAATGTGCAAGTCTGACCCAATCAGTCAGATGATGCTTTTACTACTTCATATAAAGAATATTTACAGGGAGATCTACAACATTAAAAATGTTTGTATAGTGATGTAGCACAACCAGGAGCAATGTTCATGGTGTAATTGCATGATTTTCAGGAATTTGGTGTCAACCGTGTTGCAAAAATATTTTTTAAGAAAAGTTAAGGTGCTTTTTACAGTAGGCTTTTTTTTTAAATATTGTTTTTATTATTTTTTTTCGATATTTCACAGAAGACTATCATAATCTTATGTAAGATACATGAGATTATCCCCCACAGATTTCTCCCTGCCACAAGGTGCTATTTGGTTTTGTGTTCTGTGTGCCGTTTTGTTGCCTGGATATGATGATGGTCTATTTTTAAAATGTATGTTACTATATCATAAATTCTTATACATATATTTTATTTTAGACAGTGAGACCTGTTTAATTTTCCAACGATCCCTGACAAAACGTAAAGACAAAACACGTTGACGCACAGGGGCTCACTTCGTATCATGTATTTTATATATATGCTTTTTTAACTCTTCCCATGCTTTTCGTACTGTATCTAATAAATATTATTCTAGTAAGTTTGTAAATTCTTCACTGCTCATTTTGGCCTTAAAGTCCGACCTTGGGTTACGTTTGCCCTCTCTTTTTTATTGTATACACAATTTTCATACAGATGTGGCCATAGGAGTGCTTTAAATTTTAATTTCACAGAAGACATATTAGCATGGTACCGTAACATCACCAGCAGGGCTGGACTGGGACAGAAATTTGGCCCTGGACTTCATCCATACGGGCCCACTTTGACAGGTCTCCCCCATGGCGGCCAGACAACTCCCGCACCCCCCCCCCAGCCACGCAAGCCCCCTCTCCCCCTTCACTAGCCGTTCTACTTTATTAGAGTAGAACAGCTGGTACTGGTACTCTTAGGCCGCGTACACACGAGCAGACAGATTTGTTCAAATCGCGCGTGCCCTACAAGCTGCTAAAGGTAGGACGTAGAGCTACGTGCTCCCGCGTAGCAGTGCCACCGTCCCGCAGTAATATGACGGCGGGCGGTCGGCAATTAGTTAACTAACACTGGATTGAAGCTTGTCATCATGTAAGAGATAAAGAAGTGCACTAAAAATGGCATTGCAGCTTTTAACAAAGTAACCCCCCCCCCCCAAACCTTATGCCTGGTATACACATGCCATTTTTTTTTCAACCCAGTGGACTGCACGAAAAAAAACTGAGGAGCTCACAAGTGTTCTGGCAGGGGGGAATCGGCTGATTGGATGCCGATTGGCTGCTGGTTTTCCAGCACGCCTGTTCTTCAGAAGCCGAATACTAGGCCGGCTTCTGAAGGACAAGATGCTGTACAAACAGCAGAAACCAGCATATACCAGCCAATATTCAACGAGTGTGTGCCAGCCTTCAGATAGAAAATAGTTTTCCAAAGGTTGAGGATGAAAGTCCAGGAGAGCAATTCTCGAAAAGTGGACACCCACCCTTCCTCCTACCATTACAGACTTGAAAACTGACCTATTGAGCCTCCTCAGGTTGGAAAGTCTGGACCAAGTATCCTTTACCCACTAGAAATCTCTACGATTCTATTATAAGTGGGCCGCTTTTATTGATAAAACTCCTACACTGGCAGACCGACAGGCTATTATGAACTTACTATACAACACAAGGCAGTTACAACAGGCATAGTGTCTTTTTGGTACTACGGCAAGTATACGAACTAAGGATTTGAAAGTGGAATCGCAGGAGCAGGGAAATCTCTCTTGAAACCATAAGAGCCAATGTTCTAAGTCCCATTTCATACTTTGAAGTTATGCATTAATGTCTTTCTAAACATATGTTGGACTATCCAAGCTCTCTGATAGCTCAGTTGCTGTGACCTCGGCCAGGGTTCACCCCCCTTCTCCCTCCCCTCTTTTCTCAACCCACCCTCTCCCCCTCACATCTTCTCATGCGAACCCTCACTTTTATACACCCTGTTCCAAATTATTATGCCAATGATATTTTTCTCATTTACCTGAATAATTGATGTAAACAACAGTCAGCATAATTCTCATGTTATCAACTATTAAGAGTACAATTCAAATTTTATTGACCAAACCTCCTATTGATAAGTTTTTTTTCTTTTTATATATATATAAAAATCTTACAATGCAAATTATTATGCACAGTAAGTTTCAAACCACTTTATAGGTTGTAAATAACTGAAAAATGTAATTTGTTGTGTTTGCAGCATATTTACTGAAATCAAAAGCTATTTCAGTCAAACTTTGAACAACATTTTAACTTTTTAAACATTTTAACAGGTCATGTTACATTTTAACATAGGACCCCTTATTTGATATCAGCTTCACAAGTCTTGCATACATTGAACTTGTGAGTTTTTGAACAGTTTCTGCTTGAATTTGTTTGCAAGATGTCAGAATAGCCTCTTAAGCTCGTACACACGGCCGAGGTTCTCGGCAGAAACCAGCGAGAACCTCGCTGGGTTCCTCATTCTGCCGAGAACCTCGGCCGTGTGTACGGATTCGCTGAGCCCAGCGCGTCGGGAAACCCGTCGAGCAAATAGAGAGCAGGTTCTCTATTTGCTCGAAGGCCCGTCGGGATGAATGGCTGGTCGCCTTTCCCGACGGGCTGGTCCCCGAATCTGACGGCCGGCCGAGAACCTCGATGAGCGGAACGATGTGTTCCGCTCGTCGAGGTTCTCGGCCGTGTGTACGGGGCCTGAGAGCTGCTGTTTGGATGTAAACTGTCTCCCACCCTCATAGATCTTTTGCTTGAGGATGCTCCAAAGGTTCTCAATAGGATTGAGCTCAGGGGAGGATGGAGGCCACACCGTGACTTCCTCTCTTTTTATCCCTATAGCAGTCAATGATGCAGAGGTATTCTTTGCAGCATGAGATGGTACATTGTCATGCATGAAGATGATTTTATTACGGAAAGCATAGTTCTTCCTTCTGTACCATGGAGGTCAGTCAGGAACTCCACATACTTTGCAGAGGTCATCTTTATACCTTCGGAGACCCTAAAGGGGCCGACCAGCTCCTTTCCCATGATTCCAGCCCAAAACATGACTCCACCATCGCCTTGCTGATGTCGCAGCCTTGTTGCAACAGGGTGGCCGTCCACCAACCATCCACTACTCCATCCATCTGGACCATTCAGGGTTGCATGGCACTCATCAGTGAACAGGACTGTTTGAAAATTAGTCTTCATGTATTTTCTGCCCAATACAGCCATTTCTGCTTGTGAGCATTGGTTAGTGGTGGCCGAATGGAAGGTTTATGCACAGTTGCAAGACTCTGGAGGACTCTACACCAGCTCTACACCAGGTCTTTTTTTCTCAGGGAATAGGTGCAGGAACTCCATCCTTACATTTCATCTATGCCCTCTATCCGCCTCTGAGCACCGTCCCTTGGTTTCACCCCCTACCAACCTCCCAGTACAGCGCCTTTCAGAGTATACAGAACCAAGTATATTGTGCTACTCAGTAATTTCTATGAAATTTGTTAATGTAAACAAGAGAGATAGTAAAAAAGATCGCCTGCAATGAGCAACAATAGATCCCACCCCAGCAACAATAGACTCCACCCCAGCAACAATAGACTCCATCCCAGAAACAATAGACCCGCTGCAGCAACAATAGATCCCCCATACAACAACAAGACTTTCCATCCAGCAACAATGGACCCCCCACAACAAAATACCACCCCAGCAACAATAGACCCCTAGCAGATTTCTCAGCAGCCAGAATCAATAGACTTCCTGGAAGCCAGCAATAATAGACCTCTCCCTCAACAGTAGATCCCACCCAGCAAAAAATAACCCCCCAGAAAGATAAGACCCTCCCTCAGCAACACTAGACTTATCCAGTAAGAATAGACCCCTGCCCCAAAACAGATCCCCACCAGCAACAATAGATACCTTAGAAGCCAGCATCAATAGACCCTCAGCCAACCATTTCCAGTACATACACTCAGTGCTGGAGGTGCCGGAACTGCGTTCCCCCATGTTCCCGCTGAAAAAAAGCCTACACCTTGATGTCCGTGGGACTCCAGAGGCACAAGCAGCTTCAAATATCGTATTTATCGGTGTATAACGCACACTTTTTCCCCTGAAAATCAGGAGAAAATCGTGGGTGCGCGATATACGCCGATCCCCGCTTCTCGCACTGTGTTTGAACTGAGCCGCTGTCATATACCGAGCACAGTACACTCGGGTAAACTCAGCCAGGCTCGGCTCCCCTCGCGGTCATTCCTCCTAGCCTCTATGCGAAAGGTGCTGAGCGTGGCCGAGCGTGCCCGAGTGTACTGCGCTCAGTATATGTCGGCGGCGGCGTTCAAACACAGTGCGGGAAGCGGGGATTCGACTGAAAGACAGCGTGGGAGAAGCGGGGAGGATACCACCGAGGCCGCAGACAGACGCCTGACCGGACAAGGCCGCTGATGGACGCCGGGGCAAGACACCGACGAGGGGCATCTAAACTGTATTTTCTTTTTTTTTCAGGATTTTCCCTTCTAAGTTGGGGGTTCACGTTATACGCCGGAGCGCGGTATGCGAAGATAAATACGGTATCTGTTTGCTTCCATATAATGGTGTTTTAGCAGCTGCTCTCATGATCCGATGCATGGATCTGGCAGAAATCTTCCTCAATGTGCCTTTATCTGCACAAAAACCCATCTGTGCTCTGAATCAGCCACAAATCCCCTAATAGTGCGATGATCACGCTTACGTATTTGTGAAGTTTCGAATGTTTTCATACCTTCTCCAAGGCATTGAACTATTTCACTATTTTCGGCAGCAGAGATCCTTTTTCTTCCCCATATTGCTTGAAAATGGTGCTCTGCTTAATAATGTGGAACACCCTCCTTTAGGGCCCTTTCACACTAGCGGACGAACGGTCCACTAATTACAAGTCCGTTAACGGACTTGTAATGCTTCCCTATGGGAGCGGATCCGTTAGCGGATGATGCATCCGTTAACGTCCTCTCGATCCGCATCCGTTTTTGCGGACGGAAGAATGTCCTATTTTTCTTCCGTCCGGCCAAACGGATCGGATGCAAACGGACAGACGGTCCGTTTCCATCCGACTCCCCATAGGGGAGAGCGGAGGAGAGACGGGGCGGTCCCTGCACAGTGTGCGGGGACCGCCCTGTCCGCCCAACAGCTCAGCGGAGACCCCCCGCTGAGCTGATGGACACACGGAGTGGACCGAAAAACGGACCGCTCCGTGTGTAAGGACCCTTAGTAGTTTTTCCTTTAATTGGGCTCACCTGGCAATCTAATTATCACTGGTGTCTGAGATTGTTTTCAGTGATAAAAAGAGGCCTGAGACAAAATGCCATCCATGAGTAATGCCTCGTACACGCGATCGGAAATTCTGACAAGAAAACCGTGGATTTTTTTCCAACAGAATTTTGGCTCAAACTTGTGTTGCATACACACGGTCACACAAAATTCCGAACGTCAAGAATGCAGTGACACTGAAATAGAATTTGCATAATAATTTGGAACAAGGTGTAATGTTGTGTCAGGTATTATCAATTGCATGTCAAATGTATCGCTTTATTGCATTGAACAAAACTCACCAAAGATTGTACCGCCTTATTAAAAAAAAAAAAAAAAAAGATGAAAGTCCATTGCAGGCTTAGACCATGCAAGTTGAAGACTAATGCCTGGTAGACACAGGCTGAGGACGTTAGTACATCAATCTCCCTGCTAAGCTATTGTGTTCTGATTGGGGACCGCGCCACAACACGCCAGTGAATGCTCGCAGCCGTTGGCTGCCAGCACTGATCAGATGCTGATCAGCTGCTGGTTTTCCAGCATACCCTTGCGACAAAAGCAGGACGTTAGACTGGCTTCTGTTGGACAGGCTGCTGTACACGCTGGCTGAATGTCAGAAGGTTTCTGTTGAACCAGCTGATACCAGACAATATTTGGCCAGTGTATACCAGACTAAATTCAAATAATTGTTTCCTTTAATGCATTCCCTGCAATAAAGTAAAAAAGGCCTATTAGTAGTATACCTCCCCACAGTCCTGAGACCTGATCCAGCTGTCCGTCAGCAGTGGCTCTCTCTTTTCTCTTCTCTATCACAGGCAGCAGTGGGAGCCATTGGCTCCTACTGCTGTCAATCAGATTCAGAGAGCAGGATGCTGTGCTGGGCTGCATTGTGTGTGTCAATAGACCTTCCTGGGGAGTGGCTTCCTATGGTAGCGCACTGAGAATAGGAGGAGCCAAGAGTGCCAGCGGGCGACCCAGAAGCAAAGGATTCGGGCAATACCATTGCACAGAGTAGGTAAGAATATCATGTTTGTTATTTTACAAAAAATATATAAAGCTTTACAATAACTTTCTTTAAGCTTTTTTGATTTTGGTGTAATTGTACACCAAAATAAATGCACACAAAATTATCACAAAATCTGCATTTTGTTATGTAAAATCAAAACAAAATGACCTTCTCCTAAAACTACTTGTTGCCTGGCTGTTATGCTGATCAATTGGCTTCTATTCTTTAAACCACTGACCTGAAACAAGCATGCAGGTCAGAAAAGTCAGTGTGAAGTTAAAGCTTCTAATGTGCACTGTTTTCTGGTTCAGTGATTCAGAAAGCACGGAAGCCATTAGATCAGTACGACACACCAGTGACCTTCTATACTTCCTCCATACAGGTTTCCATTACTATGGCGTAGGAGTGCGTTTACTAATGTAATTCACAGAACATGCGTTTTCAGTATAATCTGACATTAGCTTTAGCCTGCCAGTCATCATCCAGCTTATTTCTTCGGTAACACTATCTATCTATCTTAGTCAACATTCGTTTTCTATGGTATATCTGGCCTTTCTCTTTTGGTTTGTCATGCTTTTATTTATTTTTTCAGAAAATGTAATCTTTTTCTTTTTGTGTAATTATTTGGTTGATGGTTTTATCTAATAATGTTAAATCATGATTGGAAACAGTCCTCACAGACCACCTATATGAGGAAACCTGGACCTGAAATTAGAAAAATATGTAAATAACAGGCAAATTTTTCCCCTGAAAACAGAGGACAAACAGTGCCTGCGTGTTATACGTTGATACTATGTTTTACCAACAGGGGGCAGGGATCAGGTGGTCCGCCCCGGGAGCCACCCATTGGGGAGGTGTCAGGCCAGGCGTCCCGCCTCTCCTGGCCCTTGGACGGTGCTGCCTGCATAGTCTAAAGTTCATAAAAAAAAATCACTTGCCAGCCCCTTCTTCTATACCGCTCCTCCCATGTCAGTGTCATTGTAAAAACGAAGCTTGTAAATATCTCAATAGCTCTGTTTTTTGCTGGCTGCTCTCCTCCTCCGAGTGTAGCTTTAGATTGGAGGAGGAGAACGGTCACATGACCATCTGTGTATAAGCAGAGGAGAGCAGTCATGTGACCAGGTCAGTGAAAAAAAACTGAGGTCTTGAGGTACAGTATATGTTAGCTTCCTTTTACAATAGGAGTGACAAAGGAGGAGCAGTGTGGAAGGGGCTGGCAGGGACTTTTTCTAAACTGTAGAGAATGCTGGCAGTGACTGTGGGTCTTCTAGGTGTGCAGCGTGGGGGCTGTGCACTTTTCAGGGGGAGGGGGCTGTGTACTGGATGAGGGAGAGAGCTGTATACTGGATGGGGGGCTGTGTACTGTGCAGGGAGAGGGTGGCTGTATACTGGATGGGGGCTGTGAAAACTTTTTCTCCTTAACCACTTAAGCCCAAGGCCATTTCGCTGGCCAAATACCAGAGCACTTGTTGCTATTTGGCACTGCGTCACTTACAATTGCGCGGACTTGCGATGTGGCTCTCAAACAAAATTGACGGCCATTTTTCCACCACAAATAGAGCTTTCTTTTGGTGGTATTTGATCATCTCTGCAGTTTTTATTTTTTGCGCTATAAACAAAAATAGAGCGACAATTTTGAAAAAAAAAACATTTTTTTTTTACTTTTTACTGTAATAAAAATCTTTACTAGTAGTGGTGATGATCAGCAATTTTTATCATGACTGTGATTTTATGGCGGATACATCGGACACTTTTGACACATTTTTGGGACCACTGTCACTTTTACAGCGATCAGTGCTATAAATATGCACTGATTACTGATTACTGTGAAAATGCACTGGCAAAATTACACAGTAAAGGGGTTAAGCACTAGGTGGCACTGAAGGGGTTAAGTGTGTCCTAGGGAGTGCTTCTAACTGTTAGGGTGTGACTGCGAGTGACACGTCACTGATCGCTGTTCCCGATGAGAGGGAACAGACGAACAGCGACGGTGTCACTAGGCAGAATGGGGAGATGCTTGTTTACACTTGCCTCTCCCCGTTCTGCAGCTCTGTGACCTGATGCCTGCCGGTCCTGCAGGCACAGTCACAGAGCTTGCAGCAGGGGCGCTAGCGTGCGGTATATATATACATTACTTTGCCCAGCCATGCCATTCTGCCAACGTATATATACAGGAGCTGGTCGGGAACTGGTTAAACTTCCCTCTTAATATTGGGGTGCGTGTTATACGCATGTGCGTGTTATACGCATGTGCGTGTTATACGCCGATAAACACAGTACATGCAAGCTTTAAGATTAAAGTGGTTGTAGAGGCACAAGGTTTTATTTTTACCTTAATACGTTCTGTGCACAGCCTTTTGCATTAGGGTGTGCACCCTAAATCTCAAACACAAATGAACGCCACCTGCTGTCACAGGGAGAAGGCTCTGATGGTAGGAGATTGGGAGCATCAGGGCCAATCCTAGGATCACAGGCGCCTGGGTGCAGAAATATTTCTGGCGCCCCCACATGGGCGTTAGTCATTTTACTAGCAAATGGAAGGACGAAGACTGGACAGCCGCACTCCAAAATTACTTAAAATAAGTTGTCTTTTATTTTCCTGTCACTGCAACCAACAAAATACAGTGCACGCGTTTTCGAAATATTTCTAAAAAAGGCTAAAATGACATATATACCCCATGATCACATGAAAAATATCCGTCAGTAAAAAGTTAATTAATTCAAACACAAAATCAAACCAGCTAGGGGGTGGGGCCTCCCTCAGAATATTTTACTTCTCCCCTTTACAAATATTTCTATGGCAATGACTCAATCACAGAGATGCTCCCCCCACAAAGTCTTCATTAACCTAGGATCCTTACCTGATGTCTTAACAATAAACAAAATACAGGAAGAGAAGCAGAGTACTTTATTGGGAGCTGGAGGGGGGCCTCTGTGATAGACACAGAGAGGGCTTCTGTTAGAGAGTCTGTTGGATGTTTGGTGCCCCCACGTCTGCAGGTGCCTGGGTGCAATGCACCCTGCCTAGGATCGGCCATGGGAAGCATATTACCTTACATCCTAAGTATAGAAGTAATGTGTTCCTACAGTTGAACCTAGCCTTTAATATAACATGGGCATTTACACTGGCCACTGGCACCCCAACCACCCACCCGGTGTCACCCCTGTATAATGCTAATGCACATGGGTGATTAGGGTGTGCCCAGGCACATCCAGCACACCCTGTGCGCATGCCTATGATTCTATGAAAGGATGCAAGCTCGGTAGTACCGAAAATGTACAGTTACGTGATTTCGCCTGTAGGAGCCGCCACCCCTCTGTACATATATATGGGATGGCCGGGAAGAGGTTAAAGTTGCTTGGCTGTGCTTACCACTAGCAATAGAAACAGTTTTTACTTACTCAGTTTAACGCAATCTGGGAACCATGGATAAAGTACTTAGGGATCTCACACCCCATAAAGGGGTGATAACATAACTTACTGTAGGCTGATGTACACACCTGGCAGGTAGGATCTCTGTCTCTCTACCCTCTCACCCCTACCCTCTTTTTCGTTCCCTCTCTTTCTATCTTTCTCACATTCCTCTTTTCCTTCTCTTCTACTTTTCTTCTCTATGTTCTGGTTTTATGCTGTGCTTGTGTTCAGGTTTTTTGTATAATCTGTGTTTGGGAAACGTTCTCCATATATATACACATGTTACGCCTCTATCATAGGGGTGGAGGAAGTTGAAGAGGGATTCTCCTCTCTTTTTCTCCCTCCCTCTCCCTCTCTCTTCATCGAACTTGTTATTTATTCTTTTAGTATTAGGTTCATTTAATCGGTCCAGATATCATACACTTCGTACCAGAGGTACTTGAGAAGTTTTAAGTTTATGAAATGGAGGTACATCACGAAGTGGACTTCACAAAACTGTAATATTTATAATAACTTGCTAAGGGGGCGGGATGGTTTGGGGGAATTACTCTACCTCCCCGGGCACAGAGTGATCCCATTGGGGGTGTCAGTGGGGGTGGAGGGTGCCCTTCCAATCTCATTTCTATATATGTTGGACCAATAAGGTTTTGATTTATCCCAACTGCTGTAGACTAGGGACCCTAGACGGATTGATAGGAACTGCAGGATTTGGGGGAGGGTAGGGAGCTACCCCGGTTAGACTATATGGCTTAGGGTCAGAATTTACTCCCTTGTTGAACCTGTTTTCCTTTCATCGCAGATAGAATGTTATTTAGGTATGGTTGAGAAATGACGTAGTGATGACTTCAGCAAACGATGTCTCAATATTTAAGGATATGTAACAAAATGTATTGATTTCCTGATATGTTCTTTAAATTGTACTGACTTTATTCAGAAAATAAACTTAAACTTGAATGAAAAAAAAGAAACAGTTTTTACAGTGGAGGGATGCGGTCATTTTGATTCTACCCAAATCAGCATTGGGCAATAATTCAGCTCTGAATAAAGTGTCTACTTTTAAAATCCAATGCCACTTGACAACATAGAGTTCTTCTTATAAACAAGGACATTATTGGACATATAGACTGAGCGAGAGAGGAAACTACATATGTAAATGAGGTTGTCATAGGAGGGTAACAGAACATGCAGTACATAAAATTGTTGTACAAAACTGCATATGAGCAGTCTTTGTTATTAGAAAAAGTACTAAAGGAAAGGCCATTTACTGTATCAGCAAAACAGACAATACATTTTTAAATCTAATAGCCACAATATCATTTTCTTTTTTGCAGAATCTGCTTTAAAAATCGCCCATTTTTTATGTTTTACTACTTTAAGGGATAAAAGCCAACATTTCAATGGCCTCATAGAAGAAGTACACATTACACGGCGTAACAACACTAAAACTAGCAGGCGCCAATTGAAGACAAAAATAGAAATGTAAATTGCAGAACTTTAGAACATGCATGTATCATTGATCACTTTGCTTCAGCCTTTTAGTAAATCAATTACATGGTATTTGCCAATTGGGTACAATTTTTTTGATGCTGTGATATTCCTGTAAAATATAACAAAAACACTTGTAAATATCTCACTTATTTCAATATAACTAGATGGTTAGGTGCTATTTGAATGGGACTGATGATTAAAACATTACTATATGTTACATAGAAAACTCTTTATTGTAAAATCAAATGTGTGTTAGAAATATTCCTACTGGCTGTATAAAGCAAAATACAAAGGGCCAGATTCAGATACAATTACATTGGCGCAGAGTATCAGAGATACACTACGCTGCCATATTTTACCTGGCTCTACGCCGAATTCTGGTAGATTTTGTCCCTTACGGTACGGCGGCGTAGTGTATTTCTCACCGCGTAATCGAAATACGCGATTAGGGGGCGTGAAGCATTTAAATTAGGCGCGTCCCCGCGGCGATCGAACTGCGCATGCTCCGTTCAGAAATTTCCCGCCGTGCATTGCGCGAAATAACGTAGTTACGTCATTTTTTGTTTGAGTAGCGTCGTTTACGGACATTCCTATTTCCAGACGACTTACGTAAAAAATAAAAAAAGATGTCGGAAAACGTTGAAATTTGACGCGGGAACGACGGCCATACTTAACATGGGCTGTCTAATATTAGACCAGCAAAAAGCTGGTATAACTTTACGCAGCAAAAAGATGACTAAAGATGCCGTAAGAGATTGCGATTGACGTTCGTAACTTCGTGGATCGTCGGCAAAAGCTCATTTGCATACCCCGATGCTAAAAACAACGGGAACTCCACCCAACGGCCGCAAATTTATTGCAGCGTAGATCCGAAGGCGTACAAACGCGTAAACCAGTCGGAATGAAGCCCGCAGCCGTATTTTCATGGTTTGAGGTTTCAGAGTAGTGAAAAAACGTGCGTAATTTGAAAGTACTCCAGTCTAACGCGAGTTAGACAGGAGTAAGGGCTCTGTGAATCTGGCCCAAAGGATTTTACTGTAAGTATCTGCATTAGAACATCTCCCCTTATATCATTATACTGTATTTACCTTAGATGGGATATTACACATTAATGTCAGCTATACATAATTCTTAAACAGAGATGCATTCTTCGAGGTCCTCCCTGAGCAGAATTAAAACCAAACATTTTATACATTTTGCCTCTACAAATCTTAGATGTGATGGACACACTTGTTTCCTTTTTGGGGGAGCTTTTATTCTATTTTGTTTCATCTGTTTATCCAACAAATCTGTTATTTTTCCACTTGTTTAACCACTTAATAAAGTGGCTGTAAACGCGAAAATATATACATATATATATATATATATATATATATATATATATATATATATATATATATATATATTGATGTCTCAATGTACAGTATAAGATTTCCTATCATCTGTGCCCAGTCTTGCCACACAGAATTAATCCAGCTCTGAGCAATCCTCTTTTATTGTTCAGTGAAATAAAACAGACTTACAGAGAGAAACCTTAGTCCGTTCCGCCCCCTTGCTGTGAGGGACATGTTATTTACATATCTCATGCACTGGCTTGTTAAAATGCATGTTGACAAGGGGAGTGTAGAGGTGGGTGGGGAGTCTACTGACATCACAACTCCACCCACAGAGCTCCAGACAACAGATGCACCCACAGAATCTGCAGTTTTTCAGTTCTTTTAACAGACAGAGGGGAAACATTTGACAGGTAAGGATACATGCAGGTGGCATGTATATCCTTATAGATCAGCACTATGGCAGTAGTTTAGAAAGGATGAGAGAGGGTTTACATCCACTTTAAGGACCGGAAGAATTTTCCCCCTTTTTGACCAGGCCATTTTTTGCGCTACGGCACTGTGTCATTTTAACTGACAATTGCGCGGTCGTGCTACAATGTTCCCAAATACAACTGACGTCCCTTTTTTTCCCACAAATAGAGCTTTTTTTTGGTGGTATTTAATCACCTTTGCAGATTTTATTTTTTGCACTATAAACAAAAAAAATACAATTTTGAAAAAAAATATTGTTTTTACTATTTGCTATAATAAATACCCCCCCCCCCCCCCCCCAGAAAGAAAAGTCTTCATCAATTAAGACCAATATGTATTCTTCTACATATTTTTGGTAAGCAAAATCACAAAAAGCGTATATATTGATTGGTTTACACAAGAGATATAGCATCTACAAAATGGGGAATAGATTTATGACATTTTTATTATTTATCTATTTTTTACTAGGTGAGGATCTGGGATTTTAAGTGGGACCATTGACATTGTGGCGGATATTTTTGACACTTTTGTGGGACTACTGACATTTATACAGCGAACAGTGCTATAAGAATGAGTGATTACTGTATAAATTATTTAATAAAATATAAGTGCAGCACTATTATTATATCATGTGAAAAAGTATATCCAGTGATATATATAAAAAAAAATGATTTTTAATATCAAAAATCAATCAATCAATCTATATTATGTGTTTTATTAAAGTTCATATGTATGCAAAAAAAAATCTGCATTGAATTATTGTGACTAGTTATATTTTATTAATTAATATGTTTTATGGTGAGGTGAATTCACTGGAGGTGTAAAGCAGCTGTGGTGTATATATATTAATTATTAGTCTTTAAAGTTTTCAGTTTTTTTTGTTTATAGCATATAGGAAGGTGCGGCTATTTGTCTTTTATACACGATACTGTAAATGTGTTCAATGTGTTGCCTGGGAGGTGTTTCTAACTGTGGGTGGAGTGTACTGACTGGAGGAGGAGAGAGATCTTTGTTCCTGATAACTAGGAACAGACGATCATTCTCTACTCCCCTGTCAGAATGGGAATCTGTTTATTTATATTGACAGATTCCCATTCTGGCTCTCTGTGAAGCGTTCGTGGGTGGCCGGCGAACATGCATCGACTCCCCCCACCATGCAGCGGGCACACGCGCGCCTGTATAGCTCTTAAAAGAGCCGATGTACAGCTACGGCGATTCGCTTGAATGAGCCGACCTACGACAGTATAATGATGCCGGCTGGCATAGCAAAGATTTGGGAACAGTGGGAGTTGTTTACTAAAACTGGAGAGTGCAAAATCTGGTTTTATTGCCAAAGCTTAATTGAGCAAGCTGAAGTTAGAAGCTGATTGGCTACCATATACAGCTGCACCAGCTTCCGAGTGCACCAAGTTTAGTAAATCGCCCCCAGTGTCAACATCTGCCAATTACATTTGTTGTTGCGGAAATCATAGGAAGTGGTAAAAGCAACAAAACATACAAAAAGACAATTTTACTGGTTTTGTGGCCCGTTTTAACCGTTTCTCTCCCAGTAACAAATAATATAAGTAGCATAAGCTAGCTAATCTTCCTTTAATTGTATTAAATATTTGCAGTTGTTATTAACTGTCTGCTGGTTAATGGTATATATTTCTTAAATTAATACTAACTGGCAGTACTTTTGAAAGAAAATATATTAGCTCTGGTTAACACAATACTAAGAACTGTTGAAAGAATACTGAAATGACAACATTCGTAGAAGGTGTTAGGCCACGTACACACGGCAGAGAACCTCGACGGGCAGAACACATCGTTCCGCCCGTCGAGGTTCTCTGCCGGCCGTCGAAATCGGCGACCCGCCCGTCGGGAATGGCAACCAGCCATTCTTCCAGGCGGGCCGTCGAGCAAATAGAGAGCGTGCTCTCTATTTCTGCTCGACGGGATCCCCGACGGGAAGCTCGCCGAGAGCGTACACACGGCCGAGGTCCTCGCTGGAATGCAGCTTCCAGCGAGGTTCTCGCTGGTTTCCAGCGAGAACCTCGGTCGTGTGTACGCCGCCTTATTACAAAATCATGATCTTATTGATGATATGAGTCTTTAAAAAATACAGTTACCATTGTGCAAATATATTCTTTCTTGGCTCATAAACTAATATAAATAATTATACAACTATTTCCATTATACTGCCACTTTCTTTTATTTAGCATACATTGTATAAAAATCCTCAACATCTATATAGATAATTCAGTATCTGCTATATTGCTAATTTTTCCAACTGGCAACACTGCAAAATTATCATGAAACTAAGCTAAGATGGCAAAATGTGTTATGTTTTCATGTGCATGATGGCTGTTATTCTGAAACTAACAAGTACTGACTGTCCTCTAGTGGTGTAAGTATAAATTACACGCCTACAGAGAGATTGCTCACATAATGCAGTGTACCCTTCCAACTGGTTTATTATTATTGTGAACTAAGCCAATTAATTTTGAGAACTTCACTGCAATGTGTACATATATTCATAGGATACATACAGTAATGGGGTGTTTTACCATATCTCAAAAAAGTAAGATTACAGCATACGTTTAACCACTTAAGGACCGGAAGGATTTACCCCTTAATGACCAGGCATTTTTTTGTGATATGGCACTGTGTCACTTTAACTGACAATTGTGCGATTGCGTGACGTTGTACCCAAACAAAATGTATGTCTTTTTTTCCCACAAATAGAGCTTTCTTTCTTGTGGTACTTGATCACCTCTGAGGTTTTTATTTTTTGCGCTATAAACAAAAAAACGAGTGACAATTAAAAAAAATTTTTTTTTTTTTTTTTTTTCTATAATAAATATCCACAAAAAATTCTTCATCGGCTTAGGCCAATAGGAATTCTACATATTTTTTGTAAAAAAAAAAAAAAATATGTCAATAAGCGTATATCGTTTGGTTTGCGCAAAAGGTATAGCGTCTACAAAATAGGGGATGGATTTATGGCAATTTTATTATTCTTTTATTTTTTTTATTAGTAATGGTGGCGAGCTGCTATTTTTAGCAGGACTGCGAAATTGCGGCGGACAGATCAGACACTTTTGACACTTTTTTGGGATCACTGACCATTATATAGCGATCAGAGCTAAAGATAGCCACTGATTACTGTATACATGTCACTGGCAAGACGACTCCACTGCCGCCATATTTGTACTACATGCGTTGCTAACTTCATTTAACTGTAATGCCGCGTACACACGGTCGTTTTTTGCGATGAAAAAAAAACGACGTTTTTTAAAACGTCATTTAAATTTATCGTGTGTGGGCAAAACGTCGTTTTTTGTCTTAAAAAAAACGACCCAAAAAAAATTCCAACATGCTTGAATTTTTTGTGTCGTTTTCAAAACGTCGTTTTTTGTTTCACAAAAAGTCACCGTGTGTAGCAAAAACGTCGTTTTAAAACGACGTTTTTCACCCGCGCATGCCCAGAAGCTAGTTATGAAGCGAGCTTCAATGGAAAAGTGTGGTGAACGTAACCTCTGAAAAAACGATGGTGTGTATGCAACATTGACTTTTCAAAAACGTCGTTTTTTACTTCACAAAAAACGTCGTTTTTTTCATACGACGTGTGTGCATAAGTCCTTTTGCATATTACATTTTAAGACTTTGTTACAGTATTACGCTATGTTGCCTCATTTTCTTCTTCCACATACCCCTTTATGATTGAGATTACATCCGTGAATATCCACATGGTTCTCAAGCCAGTGCTCACTACATATTGGGTCATTCATACCAGTTAGAGAGCCAGTCGTTGATCCTCGGTTCCTGAAATGGTCCTCTAGAAGCTCCTCTAATTACAAGCCTTTTTGACTCATGAAACATAAGTTTTGTTGAGTCTACAGTATCTGATAAGCCTCCAACGTTATTGGTGGAGGGTTCTCATTGCACACAAGAAGTCACTTCCTTCTTCGATTCCGTGCTGCCATCATTTCAACATTGGAATTGGTCACTTCTTATGTTCACATTTGCCTTTGATTTTTTGTATTTGTGTGGCATCTAATTTTATTTCTGTTCATTAGGTTTAGCGCTACACTATTACCCACATTTTGCACTCTTTATTATTTACATGTGGAGAGATCCTGTTAATACACGTTTGAAATTTGGAGAGTCTGTTAACCCTTTATGTGAGGTTTTTCATGTCTGTTTGCCAAGCACGAGAGTGTAAGGCCTCGTACACACGATCAAATCTGTCTGCTGGAAACGGTCTGCTAGACCGTTTCAGCAGACAGATTCGATTGTGTGTACGGGCTAACAGACGGATTTGGCCACCCGACAGATTTCAAAGCATGCTTTGAAATCTGTCGGCTGGGAACCCGTCCGCCCGACATGTCTGCTGGTAAGTATGCTAACCAGCAGACATGTCTTCTCGCACACGCGCCAAATGGTTTCGACGCATGCGCGGAAGTGTTTTACTTCCTGGTGCGGTGACGTGGCGGCGTCAACGTCACCGCCACGTCACCGACACGTCAGCGCGCTGTCTGCTGGCGGGGATTTTGGTTTGCTCGTGTGTACACGCGAGCAAACCAAAATCCCAGCAGACAGATTTGTTCAAATCTGTCGGACAGACAGATTTGAACAAATCTGTCTGCTCGTGTGTACGAGGCCTAAGGCATATCGAGTTGGTGAGTGTGTTATCTGACGGGAGAGGAATCGCTGGCACTCTGGTGTGGTGGATGAACAGAAAATTACTACACATACAGTAATCAACTATTGAATCAAGTTTATGGACTTAGTGCTATATCATATACTTTGTCACAATTGTCACAGGGTGATTTGGGTGATATATCAATATATTTGTTAATGCTGTAGGTCTGTGAAAACATCGGTTGGAAGGGCCCTTTCCTTGCCCGTAGGTTACTTCTAGTAATAAAAAAGTTTACAGATTCCCCTACGCATAAGTCCTGGGTGTCTTCTGTGGGCAAGGCTTTGCTCCTAGAAAACCACATTTTTACTGGATGGAGATGTCCCGGCAAGTTTGAAAAGTTGTGGGGATTGTGGCTGAATACCCCTGGCCTTAGCGCACGGAAACTGGTATACCATAGGTTGTTTTTTTGTCTGAAGAGACTATAAAGATCTGATGTTTATTTAACCGCTTGCCGACCGCCAACCGTCATATTACTGCGGGACGGCGGCACTCCTGGGCGAGAGCCCCTTAGCTATACGTCCGCTTTTTAAGCGGCCACTAGGGGGTGCGTGCGCACCGCCGGAGGCAGCGCGCGCGCGTCCCCGCTCGCCCCCGAGTCCCGCACGCGTGCCCGGCGGGTACGATTGCCGCCGGGCCCCTGAAATTGCTCGTTACAGAGCGGGGAACGGGAGCTGTGTGTGTTAACACAAAGCTCTCGTTCCTGTCAGCGGGGGAGACGCTGATCTTCTGTTCATACAATGTATGAACAGAAGATCAGTGATTTCCCCTAGTGAGGCAACCCCCCCATACAGTTAGAACACACCCAGGAACACACTTAACCCCTTCCCTGCCCCCTAGTGTTAACCCCTTCACTGACAATGGCATTTGTATAGTAATACAATGCATTTTTATAGCACTGATCGCTATAAAAATGCCAATGGCCCCAAAAATGTGTCAAAAGTGTCCGAAGTGCCCGCCATAATGACGCAGTACTGAAAAAAAAAATGCTGATCGCCGCCATTACTAGTAAAAAAAAAATATATTAATAAAAATGCCATAAAACGACCCCCTATTTTGTAAACGCTATAACTTTTGCGCAAACCAATCAATAAACGCTTATTGTGATTTTTTTTTTTACGAAAAATATGTAGAAGAATACGTATCGGCCTAAACTGAGGAAAAAAATGTTTTTTTATATATTTTTGGTGGATATTTATTATAGCAAAAAGTAAAAAATATTGAATTTTTTTCAACATTGTCACTCTATTTTTGTTTATAGCGCAAAAAATAAAAACTGCAGAGATGATCAAATACCACCAAAGAAAGCTCTATTTGTGGGAAAAAAAAGGACGCCAATTTTGTTTGGGAGCCACGTCGCACGACCGCGCAATTGTCAGTTAAAGCAACGCAGTGCCGAATCACAAAAAGTGCTCTGGTCATTGGACAGCAATATGGTCCGGGGCTAAAGTGGTTAAAGTAGATTATTATATCAGATTTTGTTTTATTTTGGGGGGTGGGGGGGGGGTGGAATCAAGACTGCACTGTGCTGGCATAGCCTTTGAAAGGCATAGCATCTGTATTTGACATTGTCTCTGTAACAACTGCCTTTGGTTATGTCAGTGAATGCAAAACTTTTTTGCACAGTCTTATTTTTGGGACTGTAATGTAATGTTGATTTTTGAATACAATGAACATTTTCCTGATTTAAAAAAAAAAACATAGCTTAAAGGGGTTGTAAAGTTAAAAAATGATTTCCCTAAATAGCTTCCTTTACCTTAGTGCAGTCCTCCTTCACTTACCTCATCCTTCGATTTTGCTTTTAAATGTCCTTATTTCTTCTGAGAAATCCTCACTTCCTGTTCTTCTGTCTGTAACTACACACCGTAATGCAAGGCATTCTCCCTGGCATTCTCCCTGGTGTGGAGAAAGCCTCTTGAGGGGGGAGGGGGCGAGCAAGCAAGTCAGGACACTCTCTACTTTGCAGATAGAGAAAGGAGCTGAAGGTGAGTGTCCTGACACTCCTGCTCGCCCCCTCCCCCTCAAGAAGCTTTCTCCACACCAGAGAGAAAGCCTCGCATTACTGTGTGGAGTTACAGACAGAAGAACAGGAAGTGAGAATTTCTCAGAAGAAATAAGGACATTTAAAAGCAAAATGGAAGGATGAGGTAAGTGAAGGAGGACTACACTAACATAAAGGAAGCTATTTAGGGAAACATTTTACCTTTACAACCTCTTTAAATTGAATAAAGCTTGACCTTATTTATAGAGTAATATTCAGTGTAACTTATTTTTATTTTATATACAATATTAGAGAGGCAAAGGCGAAGGATGGTGAGAATGGTCGTAAACAGCCCATGGACCTCCTCCAAAGACCTACAACATCAACTTGCTGCAGATGAATGAATGAAAAGTTATATAGCGCAGCACATGCAAACTTAATCGCCTCTGGGCGCTTGTTGTTCCTGTCTTCTTTGGTATCAAAAGAGATGAGTCTTGATCTTTCTCCTGAATGCTAAGTGGTTCTCCTCCAACCGAATGCTGGTTGGTAAAGCGTTCCATAGTCTGGGACCTTGGACCGCGGATCTCCTTTCTCCTTTGGACTTGTACTTGGCTTTCGGTACCTGGAGGAGATTTTGATTGGTGGATCGCAAAACGCGATTGGGATTATGAGCTTTTATTTTTTCGCATAGATAATGGGGTGCATTCCCATGGATACATCTATGCGTAAGACAGAGTGCTTTAAAAGTTATTCTGTCTTTTACTGGTAACCAGTGAAGGGATCTCAGTGAAGGTGAGATTGATTCCCAGGGTTTTTTCCAGTCACAAGTCTAGCGGCCGTATTTTGAACGACTTGTAGACGAGCGATTTGGTACTTGGGGAGTCCGAAGTAAAGGGCATTTGCATAGTCCAATCTTGAGTTTACAATTGCTCCCACCACGACCGCTATATCTTCCTTGGGTATAAAAGGAGTAAGTCTGCGTAGTAGGCGCAGCAGATGATGAGAACTGTTGAATACTGACCCTATTTGTGCGTCCATTGTCATGTAGGAGTCGAAGATGACCCCAAGACTTTTGACTGTGTCGCTAGGGGTGATGATTTTGCCCAGAATGGGGGGGGGGTCCAGGTTGTTGCAGGTTGAATCATACGCTTGGCGTGAAACAGGAGAAGTTCTGTTTTCGCTCCGTTGAGTTAAAGATAACTCTTTGTCATCCAGTCCTCTATCAAAGAGAGGCATGTCTCTAGATTGAGGTGATGATCCTTTTTATTGCAAATGCGAAAATACAGATGGTGTCACTATGCATCCTTCAACAATTCAGCGCACTTTGCACAGGGAGAAGCTGTATGGGAGAGTGATGCAAAAGAAGCCTTTTCTGCACACACGTCACAAATGGAGTCGCTTGAGGTATGCAAACTCATATTTGGACAAGCCAGCTTCATTTTGGAATAAGGTGCTGTGGACTGATGAAACAAAGATTGAGTTATTTGGTCATAACAAAGGGCGTTATGTATGGCGGCAAAAAAACACAGCATTCCAAGAGAAACACTTGCTACCCACAGTAAAACATAGTGGAGGTTCCATCATGCTGTAAGGCTGTGTGGCCAGTGCCGGTACTGGGAATTTGGTTAAAGTTGAGGGTCGCATGGATTTTTACTCAATATCGACAGATTCTTATGAATAATGTTGAGGAATCAGTCACAAAGTTGAAGTTATGCCGGGGCTGGATATTTCAACAAGACAACGACCCAAAACACGGCTCAAAATCTACTTGGAATGTCCTGGAATGGCCATTCCAGTCCCCAGACCTGAATATCATTGAACATCTGTGGGGTGATTTGAAGCGGGCTGTCCATGCTCGGCAACCATCAAACCTAATTGAACCTAATTGAACCAAATTTTTTTGTAAGGATGAATGTTTCAAAATACATTCATCCAGAATCCAGACACTTATTACAGGCTATAGGAAGCATCCAGAGGCTGATATTTCTGCTAAAGAAGGCTCTACTAAATATTGATGTGAATTTATGCACCTGTCTAATTTAGTTTTGATGCATATTTCGCATTTTCTGTTTATCTAATAAACCTAATTTCACTAATGAAATATTACTGCGTCCTTCAGTTATTTGATAGATCAAAATTAAATTGCTGATCCAAACACCCAAATATTTATAAATGACAATCATGGAAATTGTCAGGGGTTCCTAAACTTTTGCATACAACTGTACATCCATTTGCTGTTATTGGTGACTTTTATTTTGTTTATTATTGTGTCTCTAGTTTTTGTTCATTATTGTTTGCTTTGTCTTCATTGGGTATAACCGTATCTTAATAATTTCCCTTCGGGATTTTTACATATTCTGAATCTGAATATAAAGCAGTCTCTGATCCCACAATAAAACATCTGGCTTGCTGCCACCTCCTAAGCCAACACATTCCTAGAAAAGTACATGATGCAGAAGAGGCAGGCGAAAATTAGCACTAAAAAAAATGACAGATATTTTCCTGGCAGATTGTATTTAGGCAAGGTGAATATGCTCTAAAAAGGAATTAATATATTTTATAAAAGTCATACAGTATATCACAATATAATTATTTACTTTATTTATTTTGTATTTATTTTTTTCATGTTTAACACCAGGCTGCATAAAAATTGAAAGTAATTGTATGTCTTTTTTTTTTATTTCACTGCTTTTAACTATTACATAGTTACATAGTTTGGCTGAAAAAAGACACAAGTCCATCTAGTTCAATCAAACAATAAATAAATAAATAAAAAACATACAATCCCATATACACAATCCTTTAACCACAGTTGATCCAGAGGGAGGCGAAAAACCCCAAGAAAGCATTCCCCAATTTGCTACAAAAAATCCTTCCTGATCCCCTGAAAGGCAATCAGATTTACCCTGGATCAACTTTACCTATAAATGTTAGTACTCAGTTATTTTCTGTACATTTAGGAAGGAATCCAGGCTTTTTTTTAAAGCAATCTACTGAACCACCTCTGCAGGGAGTCTATTCCACATTTTCACAGCTTTTACTGTTAAGAAACCTTTCCGTATTTGGAGATGAAATCTTTTTTACTTTAGACGTAAAGAATGCTTCCTTGTCCTCTGTGATAACCTTAAAGTGAATAACTCAACATCAACTTCACTATATGGACCCCTTATGTATTTGTACATGTGGATCATATACCCCCGTAATCTCCTCTTCTCAGTAGAGAACAAATTCAGTTCCTCTAATCTTTCCTCATAGCTTAGCTCCTCCATGCCTCTTATCAGTTTGGTTGCCCTTCTCTGCACTTTCTGCAATTCCCAGATATTCTTTTTGAGAACTGGAGCCCAAAACTGAACTAAATAGAAGAGAAAGAAAGGCGCACCAGCCTAGTGTGTTACTGTTGACAATTTAATAGAATAAAAATGTAATAAAAACTACTCACAAAG
Organism: Rana kukunoris; assembly: GCA_029574335.1. Classification (NCBI taxonomy): domain Eukaryota; kingdom Metazoa; phylum Chordata; class Amphibia; order Anura; family Ranidae; genus Rana; species Rana kukunoris. The sequence continues at coordinate 119,898,872 of CM056049.1, read as the reverse complement.
AAAATGACATAACAGGCTTATCAACAACTATGTGGTGGATACCCCTCAAACCACACTCCAAATAGGGGGGATAGAGATATGTCACTGCCGACTGACGCGTTTCGAGGCTACAAGAACCTCTTCATCAGAGCCCTGCTGGGCTCTGATGAAGAGGTCCTTGTAGCCTCGAAGTAGTTTTTATTACATTTTTATTCTATTAAATTGTCAACGGTAACACACTAGGCTGGTGCGTCCTCCTTTCTCTTCTCTTTTGTTCTCTACCAGGAAATTACCCATCCATGAAGGGCAGCAAGGCCACTGCTACTGTTTTTGACAATTTGGGTATTTTTCCTATGAAACATTGACTGTTGGACAATTCCCCTGTTTTTTTCCCAAAACTGAACTGCATATTCCAGATGAGGTCATACTAATGATTTGTAGAAGGGCAAAATGATATCTCTCTCTCTCTGGAGTCCATACCTCTCTTAATACAAGAAAGGACTTTGCTCACTTTGGAAACCACAGCTTGGCATTGCATGCCATTATTGAGCTTATGATCCACCAAAACCCCCAGATCCTTCTCCCCCAGTTGTACTCCCCCCTAGTATGTATGATGCTTGCATATTCTTAACCCCCGAGTGCATAACTACATTTATCAACATTAAGCCCTGGTTCACACTGGGCTGCAGGAGATTTCACTCCCGCTGGCAGTCCCGATTTCAGCCGCGATTTAAGAGATATCTGTGCAGGTTTCTGCACAGATGTCAATGTAAATCGCGTCCTGAAATTGCAAAAAGTAGTACAGGTACTTTTTAAAATCGGTGCAGCGCCGCAGATGCGGCGTCGCACCGATTAGGATGGTGTCATTGCCGGCAATTGCCGGCAAACGCTGCCGATTTGAGATGCAATTTCACATGTGAAATCGCATCTCAAATCGTACTAAGTAAATCGTACCCAGTGTGAACCTGGGCTCAACCTCATTTAGCGCTTATTTCCCAATCCACTGCATAGCTTGGTATCATCAAAAACAGAAATGGTACTTTTAATCCCAGACTATATAATTTATAAAGATATTAAAAAGTAAGGTTCCCTACACTGAACCTTGGGGTACACCACTGATAACCATAGACCATTCAGAGTTAGAATCATTAACCACTATCTCTGAATTCGTTTTTTATTTTTTTTTGCCAGTTTTGTATCTACTTAAAAATTGATCTTTTGTCTGGAGACTTTACCTTACACATTAGGGGCCAGATTCAGGTAGAGTTATGCCGGCCTATCAGTCATACGCCGGCATAACTCTGAATCTGCGCCGGCATATCTGTTTTCTGTATTCAGAAAACAAGATACGCCGGGTTGCAGCTAAGATCCGACCGGCGTAATTGTTCGGATCTTAACTGTCGTCAGCGCCCCCCGCTTCTCATTTTTAATGTGCCATGTGATTTTGCTTAGGGCCCCAGGGAGGTCAGGATTGGCACTGGGTCTTGTAATGACCTGGGGGGAGTGGTGGTGGGGAAACTCATGCTATTTTTTTCAATGATGCGTATCCATATTGCAGGGACCAAACATTACATTAACCTCCCTGGCGGTATGATTCTTTCAGATTTTAGGTGCTGAAAGCGGTACCATTATTTTGCATGGAAATTTGGCGTTTTAGATTGCAGGCTTGCAATTCTTAGGAATAACTCACCTAAATCTGTCCAAACCAGAGTCTCTAGTAGACTATGACAAAGTTTGAAACTCAAAATCATAAATTATAATATAATAAATAATAACAAATAATAATTTAATAATAACAATACTTTTTATTCAATAAATTGTAACAAATAATATATTCATAAACTCTGATTTTTTGGGGGGTCAAAAAAGTGTGCAAAATCATTATTTAGTAAATGTCTCGGGTATGAAATTCTTTGAAGCAAGGAATGGCGCAAAGTCCAACGTCGCAGTCGAGACAACAGAAGCGCGTTTCTTTGCGTATTTTGTTTCCGCTGTTGTCGCGCTTGGAGCAGCAAACCACACACATCCGTGTGGGTGCTGATTTTTTTGCAGTGGGTGGTACATAGTCCATGAAATGACGACCAGTCAGGCGCTCAGGATTTACAACACCAGAAGCCCGTCGTCCAGAACGGTTTACCGCCGTTGGCGTCTGGTGTTTTAGAAAAATTTGTTCTGCCACCTTAACACCATAAAGTCTGCATGGACCATAGACCTGCCATTTTTTTTTTTCAGCAGGATGAATGCATTCCATAGACATTGTTCCAAGAGATGTCTGAAAAAAAATGTATAATATTTTTTTTGCTGCTTTCGCATAGCTGGATAAAATGTCATGGCTTGGTCCGCCCTGTCCACACCTCCCATCGTGTGGTTGTAGTCCAATACAACTTGGGGCTTTCTCACATCTTTTCCACCTCTGGTATGCACCATGACGGTCGAGGTGTTGTGCACTGTGCTCATCAGGGAAATGTCCTTTTTGTCCCGCCACTTTAGGGCCAACATTTTCCCTTTTTGCCATGCAGCAACTTCTCCTTTCTCTAGCTTTTTATTGTAAAATCCTGCCGGCATGTCCCGCCGGTTAGGCCTCACGGTTCCATAAGCGTCCGTCCTGTTCATAAGCAAGAACTCGTACAGTTCTGGGGAAGTGTAGAAATTGTCTGTAGTGAGACAGTAGCCCTGGTTGAGCAAGGGCTCTATCAATGACAGAACTGACGCGCTTGCCATCCCAAAAAAACTAAATCTTGGGGAGAATTTGGTCCCTTTCCCAGTGTACATTACTGTGTTCCAAATATACCCAGAGCTGGATTCACACAGCATAAAGGATTTGATCCCAAAGCGAGCGCGCTTAGACGCAATAAATTGTATCCAACTGAGCCTACCTTTATAGGCCATCAGACTTTCGTCAATAGTAATGTCCCACTCAGGAACATAGGCCTGCTGGAAGTTCTGCAGTATCATTTGGTAAACATCCCAAATTTTTTTTAGCTTTGGAGCTTGATGAGATTGTTTGTCGAATTCCTCATTATTTGCGAAGTGCAAATACTTCATAATTAAAGAAAATCTATATTCGGACATTACCGATCCAACAAAAAGGTGTGGCCTATAATTTATTTGTGGTCCAGTACCACTTTTGGAGTGGTTTCCCCACCACTCCCTGTAAAATTAGGAGGCCAAAGAATTTCCAAATATCATCACTGTTCACAGGCTCCCATTTTCTGATGGGTAGCAGCTTGCTGATCTTGATACCTGTTTGTCTCCAACACTATTTTGTCAATCACCTCATCCATCAAAAAAAGCCGGAGGTAATCCAACGGATTGTCACCCACTATGTCCACTTTTATCCCAGGTGATCCTGTGAAGGGAAACCTTGGGGGCATTACGTGCTCTGTAGCGCAATCAATTGCGCACCAAGTCCGCACATCGCTGGGCACAGGTGCAGGATCGTCACTCGCATCACTTTCTTCATCCGATGACGAGCTTTCCCACGCGCCGCTGTCACTCAGCTCCTCCGCAAGGGATTCTGCATCGCTGTCGCTGTTTGGCAGCATGTCGCATAGCGATTTGGACGTAGAGGCGCGCTTTGCCATGATTGCAGTACCAGTGTCTGTATACTGAGCAGCAATCTGCAGACAGGTCACTTGAGAAAACACTGGGGGGGGCAATCAAAGGTCACTGTATTTTTTTTTAATTTTTATCCAATTGTATCAGTGTGTTTTTACTGTGTTTCACTATGTTTCTACTTATACATTTGAATTTGGCGACGTTCCCCCCCCCGTTCCGCCCCCCTGCGTCGCGACGCTCGCAGGTAAGGGAATCGGAGGTACACACAGCATCAGGCGGACATCCGGCCGCCGTGTACTGCGGGGATTCGTCGCTGGAGCGCAGAGAAAAGGTAAGAAAACTCTTTTCTGCATCCAGCGAGGCAAGCCCGTGTGTGGCTCGGGGTTACCGATCGTAGCTTGAAAATCTCACCCCGAGCCACACACGGGAATACCTCCAGGGAGGTTAAAGCCGCAAGCAGTATTACATTTATTTTTTCTTATAGTAATCTCATGTTGATCGTTTTTGAATTCGAACGTTCGAGTCCCATAGACTTCAATGGGGCTCTAAATGTTTGCGCAAACCCGCGGTCTGTTCGAACGTTCTAGTGCAAACCGAACGCGGGTATGTTCAGCTTATCCCTACTCACCACATAGTCCAATTCCACTTGGTCTAAGGCTTGCTATACATTATACAATTTTTGTCTATAGATTTACCAAAACCATATAATATGAGGTCAAATCTAAACACTTTAAATTTGTGTGCAATCAGGCAGGCCCTTGTACTACACAATTGAAGGTAAACCTAAGGGAAATTGAATAAGAAAATTGTATGGTGTATGGTCAGCCAGAAATTAGTTCTGCAGAAAGATATATAGGACCTGAAGCACCTGTGACTAATTAACCACCCCCTTAATTAATAGTCTGAAGGAAAGAGAGAGAGAGAAAAAAGGCTGTTTAAAAAGTGACAGAAAAGGTGTTATAAAGCTGAAAGGAAAGACCCCAAAAAGAACCTAAAATGCAAACCCAGCTGCCTCTATCCCTAAAAAAATGAAAAACTGCCTTGAAATCTGGACTGCTGCAATTGTGTCTTATGCCACGTACACACGATCAGTTAAACCGATGAGAATGGTCTGATGGACCGTTGTCATTGGTCAAAACCGATCATGTGTGGGCGCCATCGGTTATTTAACCATCGGTTAAAAAAAAAGCCAACTTGCTTTAAATTTAACCGATGGATTCCTAACCGATAGGTCAAAACCGATCGTTAGTAGGCACAACGATCGGTTAAAAATCCACACATGCTCAGAATCAAGTCGACGCATGCTTGGAAGCATTGAACTTCGTTTTTTTAACCGATGGTGTGTAGGCGCGACGGACCATCAGTCAGCTTCATTGGTTAACCGATGAAAACGGTCCATCAGACCATTCTTAGTCACTCAGTCACATGTGTTTATGCTGAAGACTATCAGTGAACATCAGTCTATCTAGCACCTTATTAACCCTCTTAACTCATTTACATATTAGTATGTTGAATAAATTAGCAAAGGTCGCATGTACTACAATTGTGTAATATCTTTTTTTTAAATCTGACAGATTCTTACATACCGCAATGGAAAAAAAAGGATGGTGCAACGGTCTTCCTGCTTCTTCAAACTTCCACATTACACAGAACTATTCTCAGTTTTGGCCATGTTCTCAGATATCGCAGCCGTGTCATGTGATGCACAGGACATAGTTACATAGTTAGTCAGGTTGAAAAAAGACACCCAGTCCATCCAGTTCAACCATAAAAAAAAAAAAAAAAAAGTACATCCCATACACCCAACTCCATACCCAGAGTTGATCCAGGGGAAGGCAAAAAAACCCAGCAGAGCAGGATCCAATTTGCTACCAGAGGGGAAAAAAATCCTTCCTGATCCCCCGAGAGGCAATCGGATTTACCCCAGATCAACTTTACCTACAAAACTTCGTACTCGGTTATATTATGTGCATTTAGGAAAGAATCCAGGCCCTTCTTAAAGCAATCTACTGAGCTGGCCAGAACCACCTCTGGAGGGAGTCTGTTCCACATTTTCACAGCACCTTTCATCACACATTCGTTGTGCCTCCTATGCTTCAAGGTCCTTTCTAAGTTTATGCCAAAGAATTGGGACTGTGTTTAGTATGCATATTGGTGGCTGAATTGACCTGAAAAACAAGGCCTTAACAGCTACTTTATAGTGGGGAATGTGCGATCAGGATAAGGATGAACTGGTCGCAGAGATCTACCTTTCTCCCTAGATGACTTGATTTCCTTCTCAATTGGCATCGATATCAGTTTCCACAAATGCACTTATCAGTGTAACCATCTATTCTGCTTCTATTATACTCCTTGGACATTCATTCATAGGCGCTCAGGTTCCCTGTCAAGAATCCTCTACTGTTCAGCCAACCCATCACTGAGCCCAGTGTCTTTGCATGTATTGTGAGTCAGTTCCTCAATCAATCATTTCCCCAGCACTCGAGAAACTCTCAGTTCAAACGCAACTCTTCACCCTCAGTTAATTCACCCATTTTGACCATCGGTGTCTGTGTCAGATATCAGTCCATTTCTGTTACTGCATTCATCTATTCTGGGGCCTAGGCACATTTTATTTGAGGACCTCTAAAGCTTGGACTCTAGATAAAACCTGTTGACACCTTATCTCTGTCTTGACTATTGATGGTTCCTTATTTTCCTGCGGTCCTATGCGCAATCAAATGGCCTCTCTAGAGATGTGTGTAGGAGGAAAATATATCCTTTCTATTGTTTCCACAGTTTGCCACTATTATTCTGGGTCTACCCTGACTAAAGCAATATTCATCAACCATTAACTGGACCACTTTTGATGTTCTAACCTTGGGGTCTACCTGTCAGTCATTGTGTTTTCCCCTTCTCTCTAGTTGCTAAAGTAGTTCCTCTGACCCAAGCCCAGATCAATCTTCAAATCCCTGCTGTCTATGGTGACTACTTTTGGCTCTGTCATTGACTTGATCCCTGGTTCGACGTCTTCATGAGCAGTAGCTTACCTTTTTTGATTACCTGAAATTCAAGCCATATCAGAATTTTTGAAAGTCCACCTCTCTAGCTGGACTTGGCTTTTTCTTTCTCATTAAAAAAAGATGAAATTCAGAGACTATATATAGACTGGCAGGGCTTGAATGCCATCACTATCAAAAATTTACCACTTCTCATTACCAATACAAGGAGCCCAAATCTTCTCCAGCATGTCCTGAAAGGGGTTTACAATCTTATTTGAAAGAAGGAGGAGGATTAACGGAAGACCAGTTTGAACACTCAGAATGGAAACTATGAGTATCTTTTAATGCCTTTTGGTTTGTGTAATGCTCCTACAGTCTTTCAATATTAATAACAAAAATATCAAGATCTCCTTAATGTATACGTATGAATGATATTATTGTCTTTTGTTTTTTCGGTTAACCTTCACCATCACCAGTACTAATGCAGATGATCCTACAATGTCCGTGAGAAAACAGGCTATATGCCAAGGCCCTAAGCCAAGACACAAAAAATGCCTTTTTGAACAGCAGTGTCGTTTCTTGGGTTAATGGATCCAAGAAAGGTGTCAGCTAGTCAAAAGGACACCCAATATTTTTTAGGCTTCACAGATTATTTTCATTAAGTTATTAAGGTAGCACCTATCACTTATTTGGTGGCACCTATTTGAACCATAACACACAAGGAAGCTGATCCTAAAAACTTGATTCTCAAAGCCCTGGAAACTTTTGATGCCTTCCAGAATGACTACATCGTCCAGGCACAGCTAAACCCTTAGGCCCCATACACACAAGGAGACATGTCTGATGAAAACAGTCCACGGACCGTTTTCATCGGACATGTCTCCTGCAGGATTTTGGTCCGGCGGTGTGTACACACCATCGGACGAAAATCCCCTCGGGCAGAGAACTCGGTGACGTGGCGGTGATGTTGACGCCGCCACGTCACCAAACCAGGAAAATAAAAGGCTTCCACGCATGCGTCGAATCCATTCGACGCATGCGGGGGATTTCTGTCCGCTGGTTAGTCGTACTAACCAGCGGACATGTCCGACGAACATGTTTCCAGCGGACAAGTTTTAAAGCATGTTTTCAAACTTTTGTCCGCTGGAAACCTGTCCGCTAGGCCGTACACACGATTGAATCGATCGTGTGTGCGCGGCCTTATTCCTGGAAGTCAATGCATGTGGATAATAGTCGTTATCCTATAGATGCTATAGACTGTTTGAAATGTCTTCTTTTCAAGAGATTTTCACCAACAGAAAGTAACCACAACAGACTGCAAAATGTTGGCAATTAGGGTTGCTTTATACTTTCTCAAAGGCTCTCCTCACTGCCTGACCATAATTACAGAACAAAAGAAAGTAACCACAGCATTGGAAACCACAAATTGTTAGCCATTAAGTTTGCTTTAGACTTTCTCAAAGGTTTTTCTCACTGCTTGAGTATAATTACCGACCTGAACCTGCAGCACCTCCAGTCTACCCAATGTCTACCCGATGTCTCAATCCTCAACAAACATTCCAGTCCCTTTTCTCTTCCGTTTTGATTTTGTTATAACCTGATACCTGCAATACCAAAGCCAACGCCCTTTCCTAATCTTTTGACTCTTATACCTGTGAAACCTACCCTAAGCAGGAGCCAATTGTGTTTGCTTAGTGACCTTCCTCTCATAAATCTCCATTACTCCAGGCAAAACACTGGTGTCGCCAATTCTCAGGACCAAGATTCTCCGCTGGGCCCACAACTCCAAATTGCCTGGCCATCCCGAAGTCCACAGGACAGTTCCTTTTCTTACACATCACTTTCGGTGGCTGGGGATGAAGAAGGATATCAAAAATAATTTGTGGCTGACCAAGAATACCTCTCATGCCTTGGTGGACTAAAAAAGTAGAGGGGGATACCGACAAAGTCAATATCCTGATGATGGAGATGGTATGGTGAACCACATAAATATAACACAGCAACAAATTTTTTTATTAAGTTGTTGAAGTGTAAAGAAAAGAGTATGTTCATAGTTATTCTTTGTATAGGAATAAATCCACCATTAGGGACGACAAGATGAAATCAATAGACGGGCCATAATACACCTGGTTATTGTGGGTATTGCCAGTAATGAATTCCTGATATATAGTCTTTAGTAAATTAGGTGTGTTTCCTGTATATGGATGTGTGATGGTATGTAGGGATATGGTGTATCAACTATGAATGGTTCCCTCAGTGTCATAGAGAACTGGTTATCAATCATACGATACCCTCATTGAAAGAGCCTAGGATTAAGGCACTTTTATGTCATCGTCCATCCATCTATCCACGAAGATCTCTTGTCGTTACAAACTACTTGGTGCAGATGTTATGAGGAACATGTGTTTCTCCTTCAAGTAAAATGCAGCTAAGCCACAAGCTTTACTTCAATCGGGTCCGTCAAGGGCTCGCTTCAGGGACGCGGTGGAAGAGAGGTAACAGGTGACGCTGATGACGGGCCTCTTACAGTTCCATTTGATGGCTTCACGCCACGCCATTAAAAAAATAGAAGTAACAGAGTGCATTTTGGTCCGATGCCTGGTGATCATTGTTTTACTCCCAAAGTTCAATATTTTTATGTCATGGCACAAATTAAATGCATATCAATATATACATGTTGCGGAAAATATATAAATTAAGGAAAAGAGAAGAGATTATGGGGGAGCGGGAGTGAGGGAAGAAAAGGGGGGGAGGGGTTGTGGATGAAATACCTGGAACCACACAAACTACGGTGAACGAGAGTGAACCACAACTGCGGTTAGGGAAAGATTTCAGTGCACTTCTCTATGCAATGTGATTTTCAGTACTGGATACCCAGGCGTCACTCTAATAAGAGAAAAAGAGTTTGGGGCTTCACTACATCATCTGTCTCACATATATGAATGCGTTGAGCTACTAAGGGAGGAGGTATTACAATATACCTTAAACCCCTAGCCTTAAAAGGTTATGATGAACATGAGTAAGGCACAGCTGCGTTAAGGAAAGATTTTTCATGCACTTCTCTATGTAATGTAATTTTCAGTACTGGATCCCAGGCTTCACTCTAATCAGAGAAAAGGAGTTTGGGGGTTCACTACATCATATCTCTCACATATAGTAATGCATTGAGCTACTAAGGGAAAAGGTATTACAACATACCTTTAACCCTTATGCCGCGTACACACGGTCGTTTTTTGTGATGAAATAAAACGACGTTTTAAGAAACGTCATTTAAAATGATCGTGTGTGGGCAAAACGTCGTTTTATGTCTTAAAAAAAACGACCAAAAAAAATTCGAACATGCTTGAATTTTTTATGTCGTTTTTCAGAATATCGTATTTTGTTTCACAAAAAATGATCGTGTGTGGACAAAACGACGTTTAAAACGACGTTTTTAAACCCGCGCATGCTCAGAAGCAAGTTATGAGATGGGAGCTTCAATGGAACAGAGTGCTGTCAAAAGTGTCTTACGTAACCGCGCTTTGCAAGAGCATTTTCAGAAAACGATGGTGTGTATGCAACGTCGTTTTTTAAAATGATGTTTGAAAATCGTCGTTTTGTTTCGTGAGATAAAAAACGTTTTTTACATCACAAAAAGTGATCGTGTGTACACGGCATAAGCCTTAAAAAGGTATAGTGAATATATTCACTATATCAGGCCGGGAGGCCGTATACTATTAACAACAAATGTCAAGCACGTAGCATTTGAGAATACTGTATGCAGATAGCTTATACTTGAGACAGGCAACTGAAGAATAATTGGCTCAAGAGTGTATGTCCCTTTAAGATATGCCACAACTGTTATATTAAACCATAATAACTAATCCCAAGCACAGCAGAGTAGTATAAACTAGAGCCAGATTTAAATACAGTAGATAGTAAAAGCTATATTTGAACCGGGTAATTCTAGAGCAATAAATGTAATGTAGTAATGGTACTTATCCGTTTGCAGAGGATGAGAGTACTTCAGTAAGCAGAGTATTGTAGCAGCAATGGGGTGTCCCCAAAGCAATGGCAGCGTGGATCCAGATAGAGGCTAGTTAGTAGGATTAAGCTGTGGCTTAATGGTGTCATGGATCCAGCATGGGATGGTTTCTAATTGAGGGGACCTAATGCCAGTAGTTTATCGTAGCGTGGTGCGGCTACGGCCGACAATAATAGAACAGCGTGTACTATGCACGCTGTTCTGTTTATAGGAGGGAGGCATGTGTGTCAAATGGAGCGTTGATTACGCTCTGCAATTCTGCGTTCCACGCTGGAGCACATACGGCGCCGAGTGATGATGTCAGTGTGCGGTCGCCGTATGCGTTCCAGCGTGGAGCGCAATACGGCGTCGAGCGCCATTTACACTTATTCACACATAAGGAAAGGGACATAACAAATATATTGTAGAACATGTAGACATATTTAAATAAATGCAAAGAAAAGTGTAACGTAGGCCTATAATATACCTCCCAGCGCTTAATGGAAAAAACAGTTGCAAATGACTGTGTGTCAAAAATGTAGACCAATGACTGAAATGGAAAATTAGACATAAAATAAAGATGAATGAATGAAAAACTTAAATAGCGAACTGAATCGCCTCTGGGCGCTCGTTGTTTCTGTCTCTCTGGTCATCAAAAGAGCAGAGTTTTAATCCGTCTTCTGAAGCTCAGGTGGTTTTCCTCCAACCGAATGCTGGTTGGTAAAGTGTTCCATAGTCTGGGATCTTGGAAAGCAAACCTTCTTTCTCCTTTGGACTTGTATCTGGCTTTGGGTATCTTGACCAGATTTTGGTCAGTGGATCGCAGAACGTGATTGGGATTGTGGGCTGCTATCTTTTCGCATAGATATTGCGGAGCCTTCCCATGGATTCTGTCTTTTACTGGCAGCCAATGAAGGGCTCTCAACGAAGGTGAGATTGATTCCCAGGGTTTTTTCCCAGTCACCAGTCTGGCGGCCGTATTTTGAACGACTTGCAGACGAGCGATTTGGTACTTGGGGAGTCCGAGGTAAAGGGCATTTGCATAGTCCAGTCTGGAGTTCACAATTGTTCCCACCACGACTGCTACGTCTTTCTTGGGGATAAACGGAATAAGTCTGCGTAGTAGGCGCAGCAGATGGTGAGATCCGCTGACTACTGACCCTATTTGTGCGTCCATTGTCATGTAGGTGTCAAAGATGACCCCGAGACTTTTGACTTTGGAGCTAGGGAGATGATCTGGCCCAGAATGGGCGGGGGTGTCCAAGTTGTTGCCAGCTGACTCATGTGACTGGCGTGAAACAGAAGAAGTTCTGTTTTGGAACTGTTGAGTTTAAGATAACTCTTGTTCATCCAGTTTTCTATCAAAGAGAGACAATTCTCTAAACTGGGATGATGATCCTTTTTATTGCAGATGCGAAAATATAGTTGCGTGTCGTCTGCGTATGAGTGATAAAGTAGTTGTTGGCTACTAATGGTTTCAAAGAGAGGGCGAAGATAGAAGTTGAAGAGCACCGGTGATAGGGGGATCCTTGAGGGACTCCACATGACACCGTGCGTTTTTCAGAAATTAAAGGTCCTAATTTCACTGTTTGTGATCGGTTTTCAAGAAAGGAGGAGAACCATGGTAGATCACCTTCTGCGACTCTGGCTACCTCAGCCAGCCGAGTCAGTAACAGTTTGTGGTCTACCGTGTCAAAGGCTGCGCTTAGGTCCAACAGAACCAGGAGACAAGATTCTCCTTCGTCTGCGGCCCCAAGAGCGTCGTCCCATATTTTGAGCAATGCTGTTTCTCTCCCGTGTCCGGGACGGAAACCTGATTGGAATGGATCAAGTAGATTGTGGGTATCTAGATGCTGTTGCAGCTGTTGTACCACTACTTTCTCCATTATCTTGGATAGAACATTTAGGCCTGTTATGGGACGGCAGTGATTAGGGTCCTTGGGGTCTAGGGTAGGTTTCTTCAAAATGGGCTGGATTATGCCCTCTTTCAGCAGGGAGGGCACTATGCCCTCCTTGAATGACTGGTTTATGAGCTGCGTGATGGGTAGTGCCAAGATGTTGGCACATTCCTTCAGCAGCTTAGTGGGGATAATATCATTAGGCGCTGTGCTGTTTCGCAAAGTACCGATGATATTTCTTGTGGCATCAACGGAGATGGGTTCCAGAGTGAACTTGGATGATTGTAGAAGGTTTCTATGGGTGTTCTGTGGTTGATTAAGGGGGTGGTTGCGGGGGGTATTATTTTGTCGAATGCTTTCCCGGATTCCCCCAATTTTATTGATGAAGAAATCCGACAATTCATCGCAAAACTCTTGGGTATCTGAATTCGGGACTTCAAGACAGCCCGGATTCATGGTTTGACTGACCAGCTTGAAGAGTTCACAGGGGCAATTTAGGGCATTGTTGATGGCCTTAGAAAAATAATTTTTCTTGCCTAGGAAGATTTCTTTATGGTATTTTCTTGTTACTTCCTTGTAGATGATGAGGTTCTCCTCTGAAGCGTTTCTTTTCCAGGCGGCTTCCGCCCTTCTGCGCTCTTGTTTCAGTAGCGATAGCTGGTTGTTGAACCAGCCGGACTTGTTTTTCCGGATGCAGGTTTTGCGTATCGGTGCTACAAAGTCAGCGGACTGTAGTAGGGCTGTATTTATGGCATCCAATGTATCTGAGACTGTTCGGAGTGGTTGGAGTGTTTTTATTTTATTTCCTAAGGTAGATTTGAAGAGTTCCGAATGGAGCTTCTTCTGAGATCTAGTCCAGTGTGTTATCACCGGCTTAGGTGTTTTTATCAATGGGGGAATTTTGGAAATTATGAATTTAATTGCATGGTGATCTGTCCATGGTAACGGTTCATTTTCCAAAATACTTATTTCCAGATTTTGTCTGAAAATTAGGTTGAGCGTGTGACCTGAAGCATGTGTGGGCCCACATACTAGTTGTTGTAGTCCTAATCCTTCCAGGTGGTCAATACAGGCGGCGGCCACGGGATCCTGTGGGGAGTTGGCACCAGAGATTGAAGTCCTCCTGGGGTAATCTGACAATCAAGTAGTACCTCCATCCTTACTGTACTCTTATTTTATCAGTAGATCGCCTACATTCTTCTCTCTTGTTGGGAGATGGGCCTACCAACCCTGCTAGGCCAGGGGTGCTGGTTAATATTCACCAATGTTTTTAAAGAATACCACAAACAACATCCCTATTGTGCATCAAACTGGGTGATTACTCTAATGGGGCCCTGGGTCTCCTGTCTTGGTTTTCTTACCTTAGTGTCTCCAGTTGGGATCACCAGAAGGTCCTCTCGACTCTTCTATTGGTTATGGGCATACCCACATTCTCTAAATCTTTTATAACGATCTTTGCTCTCATTTCTGTATTCAGAGGGTTTGGTGCAATTACGTTTAATGCGTACAAATTTCCCAATTGGTGTGCTGTTCTTAAGCCAACATGGGTAACGGCTATCATCCTGTAAGAGGGTATTGGCAGATGTATCCTTCATAGGTACATGTACAGATGGTATGGTCAGAGATTGAAATAAATGAATCTATGAATGAAATCTTAGTCTGATCAAGAGTATAGGTCTAGTAAATGTTAAAATCATTAACATTCATTTGTGTCATGAATTTATGCAATTCGGGGAGGGTACCAGTCCAGACCAAAAGAACGTCATCGATGTATCTTAACCAGGAATGCACATGGTCAAGATACATCTGTGATGAAAAGACTCATTACTCTTCCCATAGCCCGAGCTGTAAACAGGCATATGCTGTCAGGGGTCCCCCTCTACTTTTTTAACCACTTAACCCCCGGACCATATTGCTGGTCTAAGACCAGAGCACTTTTTGTGATAAGGCACTGCGTCACTTTAACTGACAATTGCGTGGTCGTGCGACGTGTCTCCCAAACAAAATTGGCGTCATTTTTTTCCCACAAATAGAGATTTTTTTAGTGGTATTTGATCACTTCTGCGGTTTTTAGTTTTTGCGCTATAAAAAAAATAGAGCGACAATTTTGAAAAAAAATAATATTTTTTACTTTTTGCTATAATAAATATCCCCAAAAATATATAAAAAAACTTTTTTTTTTCCCTCAGTTTAGGCCGATACGTATTCTTCTACATATTTTTCATAAAAAATTGCAATAAGCGTTTATTGGTTGGTTTGCGCAAAAGTTATAGCGTTTACAAAATAGAGGGTATTTTTATGGCATTTTTATTAATATTTTATTTTTACTAGTAATGGCGGCGATCAGCGATTTTTTTCGGTACTGCGACATTATGGCGGACACTTCGGACACTTTTGACACATTTTTGGGACCATTGGCATTTTTATAGCGATCAGTGATATAAAAATGCATTGGATTACTATAAAAATGCCACTGGCAGTGAAGGGGTTAACACTAGGGGGCGGGGAATGGGTTAAGTATGTTCCCTGGGTGTGTTCTAACTGTAGGGGGTGGACTCACTAGGGGAAATGACTGATCGCTATTCATACATTGTATGAACAGACGGTCAGGCATTTCTCCCCCTGACAGGAACGGGAGCCGTGTGTTTACACACACAGCTCCCGGTCCTCACTCTGCAACGAGCGATCGCGGGTGCCCGGCAGCGCGCGTGCCCCTATTGACTGCTGGGCGAGGTGACATTATACTACATGCTCTCGCCCAGCAGAGCCGACCTGCCGCCGTAAAACTGCGGCGGGTGGTCGGCAAGCAGTTAAAGTTTTTTCTTGAGGCCCATTAGTTTGTTCCTTCCCTTCCCTCTCCCCCTTCCCTTTACCCTTCCCATCCTTTCCCCCTTGTATAGGGCTCGAGCTTTCTAGGGACCTCTGTATGGATGCCCATGTCTTATCATAGTATTGATAGTGATACTGCATACGACAATATTTGTGACATGCTCAGCCATTTATAGATTTTTGGCATCCGGACGATTGTTTATTTGTCCCCCATTGTTGTGTGTCTTGTCTTGTGCCTTGTATTGTTTAGTGGCCACACTCGGAGACACGCTTTGATGCTGGTGTTTCCGATTGTTGTTTATTGCCAAATTTCCAGTATCTCTATTCATTCTCTCCCCTTGTGGAGTTTTATGATATATATTTTTTATTCATTAATAAATTACAAAAAAAAAACAATTTCTCATACATTGCATACTGTATTACTCATTTAGTCCTCTGGTTCCTTACAGTCTTGATAAGGATAACCTCATTTTGTTTATATCACGGTCTGTTGAGCCTGTATCGAGATCAGGAACTAGCTGCAGGGGGAGGTGCTGGGAAACCCCAGCTGACGTTAGCTGAGGAGAGGAGAGGAGGAGACCAGCGGGCAGTCACCACAGTGCTGAAGTTATTATACCGCATATTTTTAGAAATGACATGCACTGGGGTGCTTATCAGAGGAAACTATAGAAAATAAATCACAGCAGAAGTTTAAGATCGGGGAGCTGACACTCAGACAGGGGGTGGAGGAGAGGAGGGGGAGAGCACACAGGAAACACAGAGCAGGCTGCAGATGACAGAGACGCGTACGCTGACTCCAGTGTCAGCTCTGCAGCCCTGATAGATCAGAGTCAGTGCAGAGAGGAGAGGGTAGAAACAGGATCATCCAGGTATTTTAGGTGATAGGGGGGGCCAAATGACAGCTCAGCTGTATAACATGCGTTAAGGGAACAGGATTTTATTTTTATTAGTTTTTTGGGGTTAACAACACTTTAAAGTGTTTGTTATCCCAACATTTCATATTTCTGATATGTGCCTGCTGTACCATGTGCTTGTATGAGAAAGTACCTGTTCTCTTTGTATTGCTTTCTTGATGTGAAATCCCTGGTGTTCCTGCTAGCCCCCTTGCATTCCCATTAGAAACTGACCACACTAGGCAGGAGAGCACACTGCATGGTCAGTTCTCAAACTATGCTGGCAACTCAGTATGCTCTCCTCCAATGATCAGACTTGTCCCTCTCCCCCCGCTACACAGCCATTTAATGGGAAGCTCAGTGTGCTGCTGCCTTTTCTCCCCCAGCTCTTATGCAGCTGAGAACAGAGGGAATGTGATCACTTATAAAAAGAGCAAGAAGGTATTAATAATGTTTTTTTATATCTGTACAAAAAAAATATTTTCCTTGCATATCTATTTTGAACTGAACACATTGTTTTACAAGGTGATTGTTTAATATCACTTTAAAGTTGTTGTAACTCCTTACATATACCCAGTGAAGGGACTTTTCTCAGGTGATACACATAGATTAAACAAATCCTCTTACATACCTGTTTATCTGCAGTGTTGAGCGGAATACGCCATATTCGATTTCGCGATATTTCACGAATATATAGAAGAATATTCGCGAAATATTCGCTAATATCGAATATTGGTGATATTTTATCAAAACAAATTTTTTGCGAAATTTCGCTAAAGCGAATGCGAAATTGATTGCGAAATTCTCGTCTGCGCATGCGCATGCACGCGAACAACACGCGAAAACTGAGATCATTTCCTGGATTACTAAACTAATATGCACTAAACACTAACTAACTTACACAAACTTATATGACTAAACTAAAGCTATTTTTATTTATTTTTTTATACACAAAACACAGAAGGGCAGAGAAAGTATTCGCGAATATTCGTAATACGAATATTCGCATTGCGAATATTCGGCAACATAAAAGGATCGCCTCAGCTACTTGGCCCAGGGTCTCTAATCATACCAGCAATGCTTTTAGACGTCGATGGAGATCACTAGGATGTGATCTGTTTTAAAAATAAATTTGAAAAAATACGAATATTCGCAATAGCGAATATTCACCGCGATATTCGAGTTATTCGCGAATACTCGAATATGCAATATTCGTAACGAATATTCGCAATGCGAACATTCGTGAGCAACACTATTTATCTGTGGTATTCTCTTCTCTACATCTGTTCAAAGTGCTGAATATTTAAAGCTTTTCTGAGAGTTCAGAAAAAGGTTGTGGAGAGCTCAGTAAGGAGAGTTATGAAAGCTCATAGGAGGGTAGGGACACGCCCTTCTTCACACAGCACACAGGAACAGAGCTGAGGCTGTCAATCAGCTGGGGATCCCTCCCCTGTCACCTTTTTTTCTCTTGGTGTCAGGAAAACCTTTTAGAAGTGATTCATGCTGATAGCAGAAGAACAAAATGACGAACAGAAATTAAAGTTAGTGCTCTCAATTGAGACAAGTGCACACTAGGAATATGCTTTGTTCATATTTCATGTCTGACGTTTACAACCACTTTAATGTTATCTTTCACTCCTCACACATTTCAACTGACCAATGGGATGCTTCACTAGCCTAGGGAATGCACATGATGCAGTAAGGGAAGGACAGGTTTCAGCATCTGTGAAGATGAGACCACAAGGGCAGGAATTCATTCATTCATTCAAGATTAAATTGGATAGGGGGAGAAATAATAAAACTGGAATAAGTTATATGTTATTAATTTCAAAACTTTCAAATAATGCACCGTCCATGACTATATTGCATTATTAAAGGAATTAGATAGACATATATATTTAACAGAAAATGCATCTGATTTATAGCCCCAATTATACCCCCCTTTTTCCTGTATTAAACACCCAATTTTTTTCTGTTAAATAGATATGTCTATCTAATTCCTTTAATAATGCAATATAGTCATGGACGGTGCATTATTTGAAAGTTTTGAAATGAATAACATATAACTTATTCCAGTTTTATTATTTCTCCCCCTATCCAATTTAATCTTATCCCTGCACATGCTTCATTCAAAGTCCCGCCCTCTCTCTTTTTATTAGTCTACAACAGGGCTTAACCAGGGTCCTGTTAAGTCAATTTTGGGTACCGCAAGGTGCCAGCTTTTTATATCTGAGCCATTTATTTAACTTTTAGGGAGAACTTTTACTGTATACATTTTAATACCACCTTAGGCCAGGATAGATCTTTTGTTTTCCTCAGCCTTTCCAGGCAGACTGTGGGTTACCGTATTTATCGGCGTATAACACGCATAGGTGTATAACACGCACCCTAACTTTAGGAGGGACGTTTTAGGAAAAAACTTTCCACAGCCCCCTGCGTATAACACGCAGGCACAGTTTACCCTCTATTTTCAGGGTAAAAAAGTGAGTGTTTTACGCCAATAAATACAGTATTTCATAAAACGGTGCAAATGATGAAATCCTGATATGCAAATTGCCATAACCAATAGCCATTGATAAGATTTCAGTTCACTGAAATGAGATCAGTGAAAGGTGTACTCGCATATGGTGCTTTGACTTGCCGTATTTTGCTCTTATAGAATATTAACGTCAAATGTCTTCTTGCGCTGTCATAAAAGCAGACCCTCTTCTCTTCCAGTTCATTTTCAGTGATCTTTAGAAAAAGAACGCCAAACACTTTATCTGTCAACTTTAAAATCCTAATGCTACCCGAGATAAGGAAACAAAAAATGAGGTAAAATAAAACAATCCTTGAGATAGAGTCATTAGATCTCTGTTGATTTTTTTTTCCTTGTGAGATAGCATCTTTATTTGAAATATCTCAAATCCCAGAACATGCCGACTGTCAGAATGTATTGACAACATCCTTAATCACAAGGTTCTCTGCACTGCGCTCTTCTGCCTTTCTTTCCAATTCTTCATATATTTGCTCCTGCTTTCAACTCGCACACAAAGCTGTCAATTTCTTCAATAAGATCTACTTTCTGGAAGTCTACCTATCTGATAGTCCAAAAAGGTAGAAAATCTTATTTTGGAAAAGAATATTGAAGTTAGACAGTCTGTGTAACACATTTTAAGTCACAGTTGGTGTTTCTCTGCACATTGATGTGCTTAAGTTATTACACAAAGAACTTTGCAGTCCACACTACTACAACTTGTTTGGCACTTAACCGAACTCAAACTTTCCAACCTTAAATCTGAAGTTTAGTAGTTTTTTGGGGGGCTGATACCTGCACTAAACACATTCGTTACATCTCCTGCAGGCTGCTGCTTCTTGTAAAAATCCTCCCTACATGCTAGTTTCATAGCCACTAAATATTCCCCTAAGCGGGGGGGCGTGTCTAAGATGGTGGAGTGACCAGACGCACATCCCGGAGCTCTGCTGGAGGATTCCCCTTCTTTTCTAGTTACCTGAGGCCCTACACCTGAAATTGGCTCCCAGGCTCGGCGGATGCCATCCAGGTCATCTGGCCGTGGTAAGGGCGGCAAGAAACTGCACTTTCCCCCTGACATTCCGGTCCTTGCCGGCCCGGAGCTCCGACCGCGACCTACTCCTGTGACACGCGCCAGCATGTCGTCACAGACGGACCCGTCCGACTCAGCCACGGACACTTCCCCGGGGATTCCGGAGGTTATGGCGGCAATCGCTGCATGTCACTCGGCCGTAGCCGTATGCCAGACCACCTTGACGGGCAAAATAGAGGCGGTGGGCTTGTTCGCCAGGACCTTGAAAAGGTCCGTTCCCGCCTAACGACTGCGGAGGGGAGGATTGGACATGTGGAGGACATGGTGGCGGAACATGATGGGGCTATCCGTACCTTGCAGTCCAAGCTGAGGACCCTAGAGTACCGCGTGGAAGACGCCGCAACAATATCCGTATCCTAGGCCTGGCGGAGGGGACTGAAGGCAAAAATCCTACAGAGTTTACTGAGGGGCTGCTGCGCGCCATCCTGCCTGCGGCCCACCTGTCCCCACATTTCACAGTGGAGAGGGCTCATCGTATGCCGCCGCGGCCTGGCCCTCCCGGAGCACCCCCCCGTACATTTATTTTGAGGCTTCTGAACTTTCGTGACAGAGATTAACTGCTACGGGCTGCTCGACAGGCAGGTAATATCCATTACCATAACACCCGTCTCATGTTATTCCCTGACTATTCTGTGGAAACACAGAAGCTCCGCAGATCATTTGATGCTATCAAGCCTGCCCTTTAGAGAGAGGAAGATTGGATATAGTGTGCTTTTCCCGGCCAAACTACGGGTGGTTGATGGAGAGACTGTGCGATTTTTTACAGCCCCACGGGAGGCTGCTGCCTGGCTGGAGTCCCTCCCGCCGCCTGGCTAATGTGTCCGTAATGGCGGGGTAGATGTGCCTTCGGCCTGTCAGTTATTGGATCCCCCACTGGGATGGTTATGTCGGCTCTCCCACTTAATCCTTGCGGGCTGTATTTTGTTCCCCCTTCTTTTCTCCTTAGAACTGACCTGCCAATCCGGGCTGTAATGTGCTGACTATTGGAGACTGTTCCCGGTTGGATTGCCCGCTGGTTTTACCAGGTGAACTTCACACCTCAGGTACTGTTTATCCTGACTCTAGCATCTCCTCAAAGACCCTTTCTGCTGCAGCTACTGTTAATGACATTTCCTTTTTCTACGGGTTTTGATACAGGAGTTCCAGCAATGCTTTGACTGTTGCTCTACGCTCACCTCACGTCTCCCACGTGTGTTTTTTCTGTTGCCTTTGGGCTGGTTTTGGGTATTCAGCGGACCCTCAGTTGAGGACCTGCGGGGAGGGGGGATGGGACTGTCGGCAGTTGTCGACCATCTATGGTTGGTTAGAGTGGTTACGTTTTATTTTTTATGTTTGTGATTTGTTTTTCTTTTGAACAGTGTTCTTTTCAGTGATGCAGTACCTTTTAGTATTATACCTTGTGGGGAGTGGCTCAGTGCATTGACTATGGTTGGGAGTGGTGTGTCTCCGGGTGGGACTGCCCCTGTGTCTCCTGCATTGGGAGGGGTGGGGGTGGTGGCCTGCCGTTCTATCCTGAAGTACGATCCATTTTTCTTGTCACCATGTCCATGCACACTATAGTTTCCTGGAATGTTAGGGGCCCTTAACTCCTCTGTGAAACACTCCTTGGTATTTAATTACCTTAAAAAATATTCACCCCATATAGCTGTGCTTCAGGAGACTCATTTGGTGGGGTCTAGGATCCTGGGTCTTAGGAGGGCATGGGTGGGGGCACACTATCATGCTACTTATTCCAGTTATTCCAGGGGGGTCAGTGTACTGGTCCATAGGGGGTTACCTTTCCGGCTGCTGGATTTGCAGACTGACCCAGGGGGTAGATATGTCATCCTACATGCCCTTATTTCCAATGCTCCCCTGTTGCTTGTGGGCATCTATCTGCCTCCCCCGGCTGATGTGTTAGTGCTTGCTGAAGTCATGAGGAAGGCCCTGGTGTATGGTGTAGATTACATTTTGCTCCTGGGGGACTTTAATATGACCCCATCCCCTGATCTGGATAGGCTCCCCCTACCTCTCGGTGGGTCCCTGGGCTGGCTCAGTGGATGGGCGCGTTCGACCTGGTGGATGTTTGGCGCCATTTTCATCCTAATGATAGGGGATTTACCTGTCATTCAGCATCCTTCCGGGCGTTCTCGCGCATTGACTTGGCCTCCCGATCCATGATGCGCCGGATCTCCGAGACCAGTATGCTCCCACGGGGGGTCTCGGATCATGCTCCGCTGCGGGTCGGGTTGGCTGCCGGGCCGCTGGAGGAACTGGTTTGGCGCTTGTCCAGATTCTGGATTGAGAACCCTGATATTCAGGAAAGTGTGCAGGAGGGGGTTTGTCACTATTGGCTTAACAATGGGGAATCTGCTGCACCTGGGACTACTTGGGACGCCTTTAAGGCCTGGACTCGGGGTGCTTATATTTCCCCCATAGCGGCTGCACATAAGGCCTTGGCGCAATCTCTGACTGAACTGGAGAGGGAGGTTGCTCAGAAGGAATCGGCCTATGTGGCCAACCCTAACCCTGCTGCATATGGGGCCTGGCAGGCTGCATTGCAGCAGTTGTCCCTTTTGCGCATCGATACGACCCACAAATCCCGTTTGCACCAGGCACAGAAAATCTTTGAAATTGGGAATAAAAATGGCAAGCTACTGGCATAGCTGGTTAAGGGGCAGTTTGCGGTGACAACTATTAGTGGTATTGGGGGTCAATCTGGTGTGGTGCTGCGTACTCCCTCTGAAATTAATGACTGCTTTCTCCTTTACTATAAACAGTTATATTCTACTAAGGTTTCTTATGCTGCTGTGGACCTGCAGACCTATCTGGATAGGGTTGACTTTCCTAGACTCGAGGACGTGACCCGCTTGGACCTAGAGAAGGATATAGGATTGGAGGAGGTTCAGAAGGCCATTGCCCAACTCCGGCCGGGTAAAACACCTGGGTTGGACGGGCTGCCCGTGGAGTTCTACTCGCAACATGTGGAGCTCCTTGCCCCTAGGCTCACCTCTCTTTTCAGGGAATTTCAGAAGTTGGGGGTGCTGCCGGATTCTATGTATAAGGCGGTGGTGGTGTTGGTGCCTAAGCCCGGCCGGAATCCTGAGGATTGTGCCTCCTATAGGCCGATCTCTTTACTTAATGTCGATGCCAAGATCCTGGCCAAGGTACTGGCGAACCGACTTTCAATGGTGCTAGAGAGCATTGTCCATGCTGACCAGACTGGATTCATCCCGGGCAAGGGCACTGACATTAACCTCCGCCGCCTCTTTCTGAATCTTTCAGTTGCCCACTCTAACGGCGGCACCAGAGTCATAGCCTCTCTCGATGCCGGGGGTTTTTGTGGGAGGTTCTTAATAGATTTGGGTTTGGGCCCCGTTTCATCCGTTGGATCCAGTTGTTATATGCCTCCCCCAGGGCCAGGATCCGTACGCATGGACATTTGTCTGCCTCCTTTCCCTTGCAGCCGGGTACTAGGCAGGGATGCCCGCTCTCCCCTTCCCTATTTGCTCTTGCCCTTGAGCCTTTGGCGATCCTCATCAGAGATTCGGCTCAGGTCAAGGGTCTTAGGATAGGCCCGTTGGAGGAGAAGATCTCCTTGTATGCGGACGACGCACTGCTCTATCTCCAGGATGCAGGCGGCTCGCTTGCCGCAGCTCTTCATCTCTTTAATGAGTTTGGGGGTTATTCCGGGGTGCGTATAAATTGGGAGAAGTCTCTGCTGTTCCCCCTTGATCCGGCTGCGCGAACCTCTGCCCCGGGAAGTCAGTTGCTGTGGGTGGAGCAATTTAAATACTTGGGCATCCGGGTTGATAGGAATCCAGTGGGATACTCAAATCTCAATGTGCTACCCATCCTTGTTCAGCTAAAAGACAGGTGCCAATCTTGGGCTTTGTTGCCTTGGAATTTGATGGGTAGGATTAGCCTTCTCAAGATGGTTTTCCTCCCCAAGTTTCTTTATGCTTCCCGCAACTGCCCGACCTGGCTGCCCAACTAATTTTTTTAAAGAGGTTAAACAGTGTATGAGCAGATTTATCTGGGGAGGTGCATTACCTAGAATAGCCAACTCTACTTTGGTGCGGTGTGGGGGTTTGGCACTTCGAGACCTACGGGTCTACTTTTGGGCTGCGATCCTGGTAACTGTCCGCTGGTGGCTCATGCGCTCGAAGTCCTATGCTGCGGTATGTCTCGAAGCTGCTATCGTTGGGTCTCTACAGGAACTGGGGAATCTGATCTACCGAGGCCCCCGGGCGTATGATGCACTGCCCTTCTCCACTAGGACCACACTTCGAGTTTGGGGGGTGGCGAGGAAGCGGTTTTCCTGTCCTGATAGATGGTCACCCGTTACCCCGCTTTGGGTTAACCCTAACCTCCCACACCTCCGAACTGTTCCGGATCCTCAGGTGTGGGCTAGGTATGGGATTAAGACTTTGGGGAATGTCCTTACAGCTGGCAGATTCCTTTCCCTGATGGAACTTAGGGCCCGCTTCCACCTGCCTGGATGGATGACGTTTCGGTACCTCCAGCTGCGCCACACTATGCGAGCTCAGTTCCCTTCTTCACCGACTTTGAAAATGGACCCAGTTGAGGGTGAACTGGTGGTTGAGCAGCTGGCGCAACCCCTGTCTACCTTATATTTTATCCTGCAATCCTGCCATTCCCCTCGGATGGAGCGCCTCTGGGTGAAATGGAGTGAGGATGTGCCGGGATTGGACAGGGAGGATTGGGATGACTGTCTTGGTGAGAGCGCACAGGTGCTGATCTCTTCCAGGGATAGGTTGATTCAGGTCAAGTATTTGCACAGAATCTACTTTACACCGCAGAGGCTACATGCTATTTATCCTGATAGATCGCCACTTTGCACCAGGTGCGGTGGGGCGGTGGGCACATTCCTGCACATGTTCTGGAGTTGCCCTAGGGTGGCTCAGTTCTGGACTGAAGTGGTTGAGCTCATTAACTATCGGCTTCATCTAGACTTGCCAATCTCCCCACTCTTCTGCTCCTCAGTATTCATGACGATGACCAGAGGCCCAGGTATACCAAAATACTTTTATGCTTCCTTTTCTTTTATGCTTTACCTATGTATAAAATGACTTATATGAATCGGAAATGCCCTGAGAAATATGATAGGGTCTGGCAGCCCTGGACTGCCTGAGAACATGTTTGTGTCCTTTTGGTTCTCCCCCCCCCCTTTTTATTTTATTTATTTTTTTGTGTTTTTTGTGGGGGTTTTTCTCTCCCTTTTGATGCACTTCCATATTACTATGTATGTCTTTGATGCTGTTGCCAGACTGACTGTTTTTCTTTGTAACTTTTATATTTTTCTTCAATAAAAGAACATTCTGTTTACGTTAAAAAAAAAAAAATATTCCCCTAAGCCAGAGGTGTCCAACCTGCGGTCAATGGGCTGCATGCGGCCCAAGATGGTTATGAATGTGGCCCAACACAAAATCAAAAATGTACTTAACCACTTCCCGCCCGGCCAATAACAGATTGACGTCTGGGAAGTGGTTCTGTTATCCTGACTGGGCGTCATATGACATCCAGCAGAATAACAGGCCGGCACGCGCCCGTCAGTCTAACTCAACGCATCTCCGACCAATCACAGCTGATCATCATGTGAACTAGGAAGTGCTGGTAAACGGGGAGGTCTGTGCTGAAAATCAGCAGATTGATTATCCGCACAGCTCCATCAGATGTGCTCATCAACAGCTAAAGAGTGCCCATAAGCGGTGAGGCAGTGCCCCATAAAAAAAGTCTAGTGCCCATCAAAGTGCCAATCAGTGACCATAAAAGTGCTTAGGAGTGCCCACCACAATGGCTGTCAGTGTCTATTACAGTGCCAATCAGTGCCCAGCAGTCAGTAACTCATCATCAGTGCTGCCCATCAGTGCCACCTGTCAGTGCCAATCAGTACTGTCTATCAGTGCCGTCTGTCAGTGCCCATCACAGCTCTATATTTGTTTCATCTCTGTGTATCATCTGAGGCTGTTCACTTCCCTGGGTATATGTGAGGGTTTACATCCATATTAAGCTCTGTGCAGACTTCTGGAGAAACTAGTGTGTCAAGGACCTGAGCAGGCAATTACATTTCTTAGGGTTATTTGCACATAAGCAGGATACAGAACACCCCACTTTGCCATGTTTCCTAGAAACTGATAAGACATTTTTGCCAGTTATAAAAAACCATAGCTGACTGCAGTTTAAAATGGACAGTAACATAATAAATCTGAATTGTTATAGTATTATGCCCTCTACACACGATCGGTCCATCCGATGAAAACGGACTGATGGATTTTTTCAAGCTGACCAATGAACCGATCGTGTCAGAACGCGGTGACGTAAAACACGACGACGTGCTGAGAAAATTAAGTTCAATGCCTCCGAGCATGGGTCGACTTGATTCTGAGCATCCATGGATTTTTAACCGATGGACGTACCCACAGACGATCGTTTTTTTTTTTTTTCGTTTTTTTAACCATCAAATAATTTTAAAACAAGTTCCTAGTTTTTTAACCGATTGATAAAAAAAAAACGGTGGGGCCCACACACGATCGGTTAGTCTGATGAAAGCGGTCCATCAGACCGTTTTCATCAGACAAACTGATCGTGTGTATGAGGCATAAGTCTTTCAGTAAAAGTGGAGTCATCTTTTACTATGATCATCAAAAGTTAGGGTAAAACATGTTTCGTCGCACCCACGACTGACAGCTATGAGAAGGTGCAGAGAACTGGCTCCTGATTTAATACGACAATGGAACTTACCAGATAAATGTACTACAATATACTAATAGAACTGGATTTTTGTGTACTTTTTATTAAACGGAGGAGTTCTACCTTCGTTCTGTTCTCCGCAGTTCTTAGAGCAAAATAATTTTCTCTGCAGCCTGTTTATAAAGCCAAGAACTTCTGTTCTCAGAGGGAGAACAGAGGAGACATTTTTCCTCTGAAAACTTCTTAGATCTGCATAGAAGGAGGTGGGCTGCTTGTAATCTCGTAGGATATTGTGAGATTAAAGTAGCACCGAGTTTAACAAGTGAAACCGAAGTTAAAAGGAATATGTAATTACGTGAAAATAATAAGCATTATGCACTGTGTAAAACCTAACACTCTCTATCTCTCTCTCTCTCTCTCTCTCTCTCTCTCTCTCTCTCTCTTTCTCTCTCTCAAAAGTAAGTACACCCCTCACATTTTTGTAAATATTTTATTATATCTTTTCATGTGACAACACTGAGGAAATGACACTTTGCTTCAATGTAAAGTAGTAAGTGTACAGCAAGAATAACAGTATAAATTTGCTATCCCCTCAAAATAACTCAACACACAGCCATTAATGTCCAAACCGCGGGCAAAAAATGTGAGTACACCCCTAAGTGAAAATCCAAATTGGGCCCAAAGTGTCACTATTTTGTGTGGCCACCATTATTTTCCAGCACTGACCTAACCCTCTTGGGCATGGAGTTCACCAGAGCTTCACAGGTTGTCACTGGAGTCCTCTTCCACTCCTCCATGACGACATCACAGAGCTGGTGGATGTTCGAGACCTTGCTCTCCTCCACCATCCATTTGAGGATACCCCATAGATGCTCAATAGGGTTTAGGTCTGGAGACATGCTTGGCCAGTCCATCATCTTTACCCTCAGCTTCTTTAGCAAGGCAGTGGTCATCTTGGGGGTGTGTGTTGGGGTCGTTATCATGTTGGAATACTGCCCTGCGGACCAGTCATCGAAGGGAGGGGATCATGCTCTATTTCAGTATGTCACAGTACATGTCGGCATTCATGGTTCGCTCAATGAACTGTAGCTCCCCATTGCCGGCAGCACTCATGCAGTCCCAGACCATGACACTCCCACCACCATGCTTGAGTATAGGCAAGACACACTTGCCTATGCACTCCTCACCCGGTGGCCACCATACACGCTTGACACCATCTGAACCTAATAAGATTATCTTGGTCTCATCAGACCACAGGACATGGTTCCAGTAATCCATGTCCCTAGTCTGCTTGTCTTCAGCAAACTGTTTGTAGGCTTTCTTCTGCATCATCTTTAGAAGAGGCTTCCTTCTGGAAAGACAGCCATGCAGATCAATTTATTGCAGTGTGCGGCGTATGGTTTGAGCACTGACAGGCTGACCCCCTACCCCTTACAACCTCTGTAGCATTGCTGGCAGCACTCATATGTCTATTTCCCAAAGACAACATCGGGATATGACACTGAGCATGTCCACTCAACTTCTTTGGTCGACCATGGCGAGGCCTGTTCTGAGTGGTACCTGTTCTGTTAAACCACTGTATGCTCTTGGCCACCGTGCTAAAGCTCAGTTTCAGGGTCTTTTCAATCTTCTTATACCCTAGGCCATCTTTATGTAGAGCAACAATTAGTTTTTCATATCCTCAGAGAGTTCTTTGCCATGAAGTGCCATGTTGAACTTCCAGTGAACAGTATGAGAGAGTGAGAGTGATAACACCAAATTTAACACATCTGCTCCCTGTTCATACTTGAGACTTTGTAACACTAACAACACACTTGGCACAGAGGAGGTAAAATGTCTAATTGGGTCCAATTTGGACATCATTACTTAGGGGTGTACTCACTCTTGTTGCCAGCAGTGTAGACATTAACAAGTGTGTGTTGAGTTATTTTGCAGGGACAGAAAATGTACATGATTATACAAGCTGTACACTCACTACTTTACATTGAAGCAAAGTGTAATTTCTTCAGTGTCACATGAAAAGGTATAAAAAATATTTACAAAAATGTGAGGGGCGTACTCACTTTTGTGAGATACTGTATCTAGATATACATTTAGGCCGCGTACACACAGATTTGATCGGATTTATTTGGTCGTGTGTACGCGGCCATAGAGATCTATCTGTCTGCACTATATTACCAAAAGTATTGGGTCGCCTGCCTTTACAAGCACATGAACTTTTATTATTATTAGTATACAGAATTTATATAGTGCCAACAGTTTGCGCAGTGCTTTACAATATAAAGGGAGACAATACACCAACAGTACAGTTCAAAACAAGAGGGTTAGAGGTGCCCTACTCCTGCGAGTTTACAATCTAGGAGGGAGGGGCTGGGGAAACAAAAGGTAGTGACTGTGAGGGATGTAGAAGATGTAGAAGATTTGGTTGTAAACAGGAGGCAGGATAGTAAGTGTAGTGTAATCCCGCGCTTAGGATCTAGATATTTTGGGCTGCAGCCCCCCCTAAACTGACCCCTAAGTGTTATCAAGATAGATATGAAAGTAAGAAATGGGGGTAGGTGGCGCTGCCTCCAGGGTTAGTCTTGGTGGACTGATGTATGTGCCAAATAATACAATCCAGTTCCTATAGTGATCAGATCAAAAAATATATAGGAGTATAAATTCCATATACTAAACAATTACTATGAGTGCGTAGTAAAAGTGCAAATTGCTGGTTTGTAATAGGCCCAACCTGGTCACAACCTAGGGGTGGTGCCTAAAGGCTGCAGGCTGTGATAAGTAATGATATGGGTAGTCCAATAGTGATGGAACCTATGCTGATCAAATACTGGTAGATCAGATCAAACCAATGTGCATAATATAAAATAAAAGAAAAAGAAAAGTGCATATGTTAGTCCATAAACATCCAATGTGAAACCTGTAACGTGCTACAATATTAGAATACTGTGTGTAACGGAATGAACCGTGACAACCAGAGACGTTGGAAGGATGAGAGATATTCCTGGGCCAACTGCACTAATAACTCCTGGGTCGAAGTCCACCCTGTGCCCTTGTAGGCGTAGGGTGGCTAATAGGATCATACTTATGTATTACATGAAATGGGACATTAATAATAAATTCATATTGCAGGACTGGAATATTACAAGGGGTCCATTTTGATTTTGACATCTGTTACACAGGAGAGGGACATTACAAGCTTATTCAATGCTTAGCTCCGGCTATTGAAATGTTAAGTGAGGTTGGCTCTTCAATGTGTGGACACATTCTGTGGAAAGGTGTTAATTGCATCGGCTCCTGAGAGACCTTTTTATTGTGTGATAAAACTGTTTCAAAGCCCTGTGTTTACACTTAAAAGACTGTGTATTGTACTTCAAGTTAGCAGTCTCCATTTAGATGTACTGAATTAGCATGTCAAATATGTTTAGGAATGTATTGCTGCCCAGGTGTCAAGACCCTTTAGGGACAGTACGTCTGTCTAGATAATGTGATTGAGGTTCCTTGTATGTGTGTGAAGATTATCTGTGATTGTGTATTATTCAAAAGGAATTGAAGTCTATTGATGATGCGGTGCCCCAATGTCTAGCTACTGATTAGATAATTAGCCCCAGAGTGAATAGGGGGTGGAGATTGCATTGTCCTGTGATTAACTGTCACATCTTGTACTGTATAAAAAGCTGAGAAGAAACCATTAAAGTGTTCATTCATTTTGAAACCAGTACCAGAGCTTGTGTCTCGGTTATTATGGGAAATGGAATGGATCGTGTCTGCAAGATTGTCGCAATGTGTCAGATAAGCTTGTCGTGTTTGGATGGAAGGTCGTAAACGGTGTTAACCGTTACACTGTGCATCCACATAAAGTGCATATACTAGTCCATATAAGTCCAATGGTAGACCTTAATACGTGCTGCAATATTAAATCAAAATAGTGTGCAAAACCTTAACCACTTGCCTACTGTGCTCCTACACCCCCTTCCTGCCCAGACAAAATTTTAGCTTCCGGCACTGCGTCGCTTTAACTGACAATTGCGCGGTCGTGCGATGTGGCTCCCGAAAAAAATGACGTCCGATTTTCCCCACAAATAGAGCTTTCTTTTGGTGGTATTTGATCGCCCCCGTGCGGTTTTTATTTTTTGCGCTATAAACAAAAAAAGAGCGACAATTTTGAAAAATTACACAATGGCCCAGATTCACAGAGCGATTACGCCTGCGCAACAGGAGATGCGCGTGCGTAAGTCGAAATGTGCGCGTGCGTTTCGTTGCGCGGCATCCCCAGAACGAGATACGCAAAAAATCGCTTCCCGCGTAATTTCGTTAGACTGGCGCATCCGTCCGCGCAAAAGTGCGGTAGACACACCATTGATTTGCTAGTCAAATATGCTAATGAGGGACTTACGGGGATCCACAAAACAACGTTGGGGCAGCGCAGGCGACGCAGTGTGCGCAACAGCAAATTGTCCTGTCTAAAATTAGAGCTTATAAAAGCTGGTCTAAAAAAAGAAAAAAGTCTACTTGTTAGATAAAGCAACACTGTTAGTGAGGAGCTCAGCAGTCACACGTGTTGCACAACAATCTGTATGCCAACATGCCAGGGGCATCGTCGCACATAGCTATACTACTGACTTTAGATGAACAAAGAAGGATGAGGGCACTGAGGAGGGCACTGAGGAGGGCACTAAGGAGGGCACGGGAGATTTTTATTTTTTTTGCTTATCTAAACTTTACAATTTAATCTAATCTAATATAATATTCTTATCTGATACAAGCCCCTCACTCTTCACGGGAGAGGATATATCACACACGCATAGACATCTTTGGCATGAGTGATTCTGAGGTTTCTCGCATCTTCAGATTCACCCCTCATGCCATCATGGAATTAACCACAACCCTGCAGGAGGACATCACCAGCCCAACACATGACACTACCCATGACACCCAT
The DNA here is from genome assembly GCA_029574335.1 of Rana kukunoris. NCBI lineage: Eukaryota > Metazoa > Chordata > Amphibia > Anura > Ranidae > Rana > Rana kukunoris. The sequence continues at coordinate 119,867,497 of CM056049.1, read as the reverse complement.
GACAGCTACATATACAATCAGAGCCCCATCCCCACAGATTTCGAACAGAACATGTATGGGGACAGCTGGCTGGTTGGTGAGTGACATGGGTGGCAGGCATGACTGTCCCCCCCCCCCCCCATGATGCACACATCACAAGGGGCACAAGCACTACTAACATCCTCCTGTCTTTTCCCTTCAAGGTGACTCTGCATATGCACTGGGACCCCATCTTATGACCCCAGCTCATGCCAGCTCACATATGTATCTTTGCACGTTAAACACACACATGAATCATGGCACAATGAGAATGCATGCATGCACACCACTGTGGTCCCTAGCACACACACCCCACATCCTCATCACATTGGATTGGCACCAGTCCACCATGCAGGACTTGTGAGCTGCAACGCCATGCCATGGCTCCAATTATGTCACTGTACATTCATACACCATTCACACGGACTTGGGGATCACTTCTCCACCACAAATGAGGGTGACACCCCTTTTCCCACAGGAATATCACCCCCACATTCCAAAATTATACACAAACAGAACCAAAAAAATTAAATAAATGACGAGCAAAAATTAAAAAAAGCCCAGCAAAATTATATTTTAAACAAAATAACAACAAAGAAAACACATAAGACAAAAATCACTCTGCAAAACAGTCCCCAAATATCTCAAAGACACGTCTCAAACAAACAAACAAACGCTAATAAACAAAAGCACCTTGCTGTATAGGAAGATCCCAAAGGGATGTGCTTTTGCAAAGGAAGTGCATTTGTGTCTGTCTATTTATGCTGTTTGCGTAGTTCACTAAGTTGCCCGGGTCCACTTCCAATTTCACTGATTGCGCCGCTCCCGAGTTGTGAGCATGCGCACAGCGGAGCTGACCATGGTCTCCTTCAAGCGCGCATGCGCGAGCCGGCCGGCCCTTCATTTGCATGGGGTCACGGCTCATTTCAATGTAACACGCCCACGTCCTTCCCAATTTGTATTACTCCGCCTTACGCCTCTGAAAAAACGTTACGCATGCGCAATTTTCTGCGCAAAAGCTACGAGAATAGGGTGATTACGCGACAAAATTGCGCAAGTCTAACGTAAAGGCGGTGCGCTACGCCGGTCCAATAATGCACAGATGTACCTGAATCTGGGCCAATATTTTTTGCTTTTTGCTATAATAAATATCCCATTGAAATAAAAATAAAAAAATTTTATCTCAGTTTAGGCCGATACGTATTCTTCGACATATTTTTGGTAAAAAAAATTAAATCGCAATAACCGTATAGTGACTGGTTTGCGCAAAATTTATATTGCCTACAAAATAGGGGACATAATTATGATTTATTTTTTTTACTAGGAATGGCGGCGATCTGCAATTTTAGCTGGGACATTATAGCGGACACATCGGACACTTTTGACACATTTTTGGGACCATTTACATTTATACAGTGAACAATGCTATAAATATGCATTTATAACTGTATAAATGTAACTGGCAGGGAAGGGGTTAACCACTAGGGGGCGGGGAAGGGGTTAAATGTTTCTCCTAGTTTGTGTTCTAACTGTGGGGGGAGGGGGGTGACTGGGGGAGGTGACTGATTGTATCCCTATGTACAAGGGACACAATCGGTCTCCTCTCTCCCTGACAGGGACGTGGAGCTCTGTGTTTACACACAGAGCTCCACGTCCCAGCTCAGTTACTCGGCAATCGCGTGTGCCCAGCGGCCATCTCGGCCGCCGGGCACACGCACAATGTTCTCAGTGATGCGACGGGTGCACACGTGCGCCCCTCGCAGCTTTATATGACAGGACGTCATATGTCAGGACAATACAGTATGCCGCCCGCCGTCATTTGACGGAGGGCAGGTATCAAGTGGATAAAGAACATTTATAGTGCATAAAATGTCCAGCGATACCCTAAATAGTGCTATCAATGTCACACCAGGGTAAGATAGTTCCTAAACATAAGGTAGACAAAATATCCGATGCAATGGGGCGTTATATCCGTGAAAGGAGGTGTTGCCTTGGACAATGATCCGCAGTGATCCTGGTGCTCCCCGCAGGGGTTCCCACTCACCGGACGTTGCTCCCCAAAATGGGGTGATGGGCATAAAACAACGGCTTCTTCCACACTGCTCCAACTTTTGCCACTCTCCGGAAACACCAGACGTCACCGACATTTTTTACCATCTATGTCATATGAACATGCGACTGAAAATATGAACAGAAAAAGGTTTTTCGTCATTTTGTACTTTCGTAAATATATTGCGGGATTCGCGGCACTTTCAACACGCGGCTCATCCATATTAACTATTGTTAAGCCCCATACACTTGGTCAGACTTTTTTAACCACAAACATAAAAACGATAGTTTTCCGTTCAGAAAATTTGTTTGTTTTCAAACTACATCAGAAAACCATTTTTGGGTTCAAAAGTCTGGCCAACTGATCTCCCTTCAGATGAAAATCCACAGAAAAGTTTATTTGGCTTTACTGTACTACTCACTCACTGTACTAGTGTACTCAGCACAAAAGAGAAGCTGCTTCACTAACTACACTCACTCACTGCCCATTCAAAAAAACGAAAATTACATCTATAACAAAAGATTTGCATTCTGTATCTTGAAACCCTTTTCTTGCTATTTTCAGTCGTATGTTCATATGACATTTATAACAAAAGATTTGCATTCTGTATTTTGAATACAAAATACGAACAGAAAATAGGAATTCAAAATACAGAATGCAAATCTTTTGTTATAGATGTCATATGAACAATGAACATACGACTGAAAACAAACAGAAAAAGGATTCAAACAAAATACAGAATGCAAATCTTTTGTTATAGATGTCATTTTCATTCTTTTGCCTTTTTCTTAATGTCGTTTTTTTCATCGATCGTTTGTTCGTATTTGCGGTTGTTCGTTATGCGGCTCATTCGTAATCCCGTCGTTTTCGTATTTTGGTGCTTTAATTTTTTCGTATGTGAACAGGGAATGCACATATCTATCAGTTAGTAATGTGAGAGGAGACTGAAGGAGTGAGGGGAGGAGTATAGAGATAGATTTGTGTGTCATCAGCATAGAGATGGTACTGGAAGCCATAGGAGTTTATTAACAGACCAAGGGAGGACGTGTAAATGGAGAAGAGAAGGGGTCCGAGGACAGAACCTTGAGGTACCCCTACATAAAGAGAAAGTGGAGAGAAGAAAACTGAGTTATAGGTCACACTATAGGAGCGCTGTGATAGGTAGGAGGAGAACCAGGAACGTGCAGAGACTTGAAGGCCAAGAGAGTGGAGATTTTTGAGGAGCAGGGGGTGGTCAACAGTATCAAAGGCTGCAGACAGGTCGAGTAGTATGAGTATGGAGTAGTGTTCATTGGTTTTAGCAGTTAGTAGGTCATTAGTGAGTTTCAGTAGGGCAGTTTCACTGAAGAGTAGCAAACGAAAGCCAAGCTGTAAGGGTTCAAGAAAGTTCTTGTCAGTGATGTAGGAGCTAAGCCGATTGTAGACTCAGGCCCCGTACACATGGCAGAGAACCTCGACGGGCGGAACACATCGTTCCGCCCATCGAGGTTCTCTGCCGGCCGTCAGAATCGGCGACCCGTCCGTCGGGAAAGGCAACCAGCCATTCATCCCGACAGGCCGTCGAGCAAATAGAGAACCTGTTCTCTATTTGCTCGACGGGTTTCCTTACGGGCGGGGCTCTCGGCAGAATGCGGCCCCCAGCGAGGTTCTCGCTGGTTTCTGCCGAGAACCTCGGCCGTGTGTACGGGGCTTAAGAGTTCTAAAAAGTTTTGACACAAATGGGAGCAAGGAGTTGGGTCTTAGGTTGTTCAGGTTGGTGGGGTCCAGTGAGGGCTTTTTAGGTATGGGGGTGATCAGGGCATATTTTAGGGGGGAGGCGAAGGTGCCAGTAGAGAGGGAGAGATTGAAGATTTAAGTGAGGGAGCATAAGACAAAAGAAGAGGGTCACCGTAGTAGATGTGAGGGAACAGAATAGCAAGAGGGCTTCTGAGAAAACATAGAGACCTCTTCGGTAGTAGCAAGGTCAAAAGAGGAGAGTGTTGAGAGTGGATTTGTGCAGGGCATGGGTTAGATGTCTGTGCAGTGGAGATGTCCACACAAATTGCATCAACCTTGTTTTTAAAGTGATTGGCAATCTCGTGAACAGTGAGCGAGTTACTGGGTAGAGATGGTGGTGGAGAAAGTAGAGAGTTAAAAGTAGAGAAAAGATGATAAGGACTGGAGGACAGGGTATTAATGAGGGTGACAAAGTAGGCTCCCCCCCCAAAAAATGACATGCCAAATGTGGCATGTCAGGGGGTCACCTTCCCTTAAAGTGGAAATTCTATTTTTGGGTGGAACTCCACTTTAAAGCAGATTTTACACTAGAAACCTTCCCCTATGCTTCTGCACTCAAAGCATTGGGGTATATCCTAAAAGCAATGAGGGTCCCAAATCTCAAGAGAAAACATCCCAGCAATGTGCTGGAAGGTCAACTTGCAAGATTTGCCATTCCCCCTCGATCTTGCTGGATCGATAGTGACATAGTGACCTGAAGAGTGGAAGCTTATGCCCTGTACACACGATCAGAATTTCCGATGGAAAGTCAGACGGAATTTTTTCATCGGAGTTTAGAAATAGAACATGTTTTTTTTCCGATGGAAAAGATTCCTTTCGGAAATTCCTATCGTCTACGTGGAACTCTGACGGAGAAAAAACACGCATGCTCAAGATCAAGTCGACGAAAGCTCAGAAGCATTGAACTTGATTTTTACATCATCGCATTTTGGACGATCGGAAAAATTCCATCAGATTTTAGGCCATTGGAAATTATGATCGCGTGTACGGGGCACAAGGGTATTTCCTTTTTTTTCAAAGGTGTGTTTTCTACTACTATTATAGGGCAATTTGAAATGGGGAAGGATGGCCTGATGTAATTAGCAGACCCTTTCTAGTGCAAGATCTACAGTGGGGATCGAAGGTTTGGGCACCCCAGGTAAAAATGTGTATTAATGTGCATAACGAAGCCAAGGCAAGATGGAAATTAGATTTTATTTCCATAATTTACATTTTCAGAATTACAGAAAACAAAAAAATGGCGTCTGCAAAAGTTTGGGCACCCTGCAGAATTTATAGCATGCACTGCCCCCTTTGCAAAGCTGAGACCTGCTAGTGTCATGGATTGTTCTCAATCATCATCTGGGAAGATCAGGTGATGTCAATCTCAGGTTTTAAATGCCCAGACTCATCTGACCTTGCCCCAACAATCAGCACCATGGGTTCTTTTAAGCAGTTGTCTAGAAAACTGAAACTGAAAATAGTTGACGCTCACAAAGCTGGAGAAGACTATAAGAAGATAGCAAAGCATTTTCAGATGTCAATATCCTCTGTTCGGAATGTAATTAAGAAATGGCAGATATCAGGAACAGTGGAAGTTAAATCAAGATCTGGAAGACCAAGAAAAATATCAGACAGAACAGCTTGCAGGATTGTGAGACTGCACGACCCCTCCAGAAAGATCTGGCAGACACTGGAGTTGTGGTACACTATTTCACTATAAAGAGATACTTGTACAAATATGGTCTTCATGAAAGAGTCATCACAAGAAAACCTCTTCTACGTCCTCACCACAAAAATTAGCGTTTGAATTTTGCAAATGAACATATAGACAAGCCTGATGCATTTTGGAAAGAAGTTCTGTGGACCGATGAGGTTAAAATATAACTTTTTGGTCGGAGACAAAAGGGCACAGAATTTAATGAAAAGAACCTCTGTCCAACTGTTAAGCATGGGGGTAGATCTCAGGAATTTCAGGAAGTCAAGAATTTTGTAATATTAGAATCAGGTGTATGATTGATACATCATACCAAGCAGGTGCCAATGATCATCAATTTAATATGTAGGTTGAAACACAGTCATTAACGGTAACAGAAACAGCTTTGTAGGAGCTTAAAACTGGGTGAGGAACAGCCACATTCTGCTACTTGGTTGCGGAAGACAGTTTCATGTCACAGGTCATATACCATGGCAAGACTGAAAACAGCAACAAGACACAAGGTAGTTATACTGCATCAGCAAGCTCTCTTCCCTGTGGCACATTTAAAATCAGACTGAGGTTTCAAGATGTGCTATTCAAGCTCTTTTAAAATAGCACAAATAAATGGGCATGGTTGAGGACCGTAGAAGCAGTGGTCAACCAAGAACACTTAATGCAGCAGATGAAAGACACATTATGCTTACATACACCATTGGAAGATGTCCAGCTGTGCCATCAGCAGAGAACTGTGCACAGAACTGACCCGAGTTTGGTTGTGACCCAAGTATACCCATCTACTGCTCATTGAAGTCTGACCAGATGTGGTATTCATGGAAGCCAGTCCTTTAACATGGAAGCAAGGCTAATGCCGAGTACACACGACCAAGTTTTTCTCGACGTGATTCCTCTCAAGCCTGCCTTGCATACACACGATCATGATAAAAAATGCTTAAAGGGGAGGTTCACCCTCCAAACAAATTTCTAGCATGCCATGGAGCCCGCCCACCCGACCGGCATTATGCTTGTGTTTTTTATTTCTATACATACCTTTTTACGGGCTCTCTTCCCCTCCGGCGATCCCGCATGACTGGGCGTTTCCAATCACAGGCTGTGATTGACGTCCCTCAGCCCGGCGCATACAGTGCATCACGAGATGCTGAAGGAACCCGAACGTCGGTGCGGCCCTATACGGCGCCTTTCTTGTTCCTTCGGCACCTCGTGACGCACTGTATGCGCCGGGCTGAGGGACGTCAATCACAGCCTGTGATTTAAACGCCCAGTTCCGCGGGATCGCCGTGGGGGAAGAGAGCCCGTAAAAAGGTATGTATAGAAAAAAAAACACTGGCATACTGCCGGTCGGGTGGGTGGGCTTCATGGCATGCTAGAAGTTTGTTTGGAGGGTGATCCTCCCCTTTAAGCAAAACACGGTGACGTACAACACAACCCTTTGGGCTGATTATGCTAATTTCCCATCTCATAACTTTCTTCTGAGCATGCAGGTTTTTCCACCCTCGTTAAAGCGTACACACGACCATTTTTTACGATGAGATAAACGACGATATCAAAAACAACGAGAAAAAATAGAGCAGGTTGTACATTTTTAATGCCCATTTTTCTCGTAGAGAAAAATGCTCTGGAGCCTGCACACGGTCATTTTTCACGACCAATTTAAAAAATTGAATTTTTTTCGCCATGAAAACGGACGTGTGTACGCGGCATAAAAGTTTCAACTGTCCATGAAAACATAGGAACTAGGGTGCAGAAAAATGGCAGCAGATGCTTTGGACTGATGAGTAAATATTTGAAATATGTTGCTGAAGCAGGAGGCAGTTTGTTTTTCCCAAAGGGACAGAAAGCGGTACAATAATGAGTGTCTTTAGGCAATAGAGAAGCATGGTGGAGGTTCCTTGCAAATTTGGGGCTGCATTTCTGCAAACTGAGTTAGAGAGTTGGTCAGGATCAATGCTGTCCTCAAATCTGAGAAATACAGATAGTTATCCATCATACAATACCATCAAGGAGGCATGCAGTTATTCTTCAGCAGGACAATGACCCTAAACATACAGCCAATGTCATTAATAAATATCTTTGTCATATAGATGTAGCGCCCCCTTGCTTCCAGCATGGGCACTACGCTAAAAGCTAGTTGACTGGGAGAGTTACATTGCTCCCGGTCATGATTTGTTTAGGTTAATGACCTGTGTCATTCTGGAAAGGTCCACTGGCTCAGGCTGCATTCTGGGGATGTGAGTATCATCTTTGGCCGGCAGTGGGAGCCAGATAGATTTCTGGCGGATGGAGTCTTCCCCAGCAGCCAATTGGAAAGGGTTTTTCCCCGCTGGGCATGCCAGGGAGGTCATGTGTTCTAGGGGAGTTGTTCTTTTCCTTCACCTGCGCGGAGTCCCGGAGTCGGGGTGCGGCACCCACCTTCAGGGTGTGCGCATCCATGGACCCTGCCAGCGTGGCCTACCTGGCCAAGCTTCCAGGCCTTGCTAAATCTCAGTCTGGGACGAAACTAAGGGGACCCCAGTGACTTACTGGGTTCCCGATGCTGTAGAGAGGATCCGGCGCCCAGGCCATAGACAGGTACGCTCTGCTGTCACCCGGTGATCTGTGCTGAGATAACTGCTGGGAGGATTTGCTGTATTTGGACATTTACAAACTATCTAGACTACATTGGCCTAGAGCCGGGTCAGTGAGAGAGACCTGTTCCTCCCAGCCAGTATTTAAAGTGGCGACGCGTGCAAAATTGTATCTTTCAAGGGGCTGATTTTGCTGTACATATAGCCAGGCCTGACATCGAGAATCTCTATTTCCTCATCAACCTATTCTCCTTGCACCGATTTGATGTTTGGCTATGTTTGCCTGGAATTAGAGCATTGAGAAAATCTTTATTGACTGTGTGGACACTCAATTACTACTTAGTGGCTTCTGGTGCACCCCTAGACCAAGCAAGGGTAACTTAATCTGCCGATCCCATTATTAATCCAGCAGCCCTTTCGGGGGTGACGCTACATAGAAGAACAAAGAGTCTTGATCTCACTGTCATCGAGTCTGCCTGAAATTTCATGAAGAGGCAAAAGGATTTGAGGCAGCATTTGATTAGAAGATCTGTGTGTGTTGTTCCAAACATCTTGGAACAACCTACCTGCAAAGTTCCTTCAAAAACTGTGTGCAAGTGTACAAAGAAGAATTGATGCTGTTTTGAAGGCAAAGGGTGGTCACACCAAATATTGATTTGACTTGGATTTCTCTTCTGTTATTTTTTATCAATTAACAAAATGGAAAATAAATTAACTATTAACACTTCTATTTATGAAAGCATTCCTAATTTACATATAGCAATGTTTTATATATATACAGTATATACATTTATGTCAATGTCATATAACACTTTCAACAAACTAATAAAACTGAATCCTAAGCGGTTAGGCAACCTGATGGCTTTCAATGTCAAAAACCTACAAGTCTCAGCATGCCTTGTCTCTTTGTGGCCTGCTATAAAGACTTCAAATATCCCTACTTTCCACTGATATATTATGGCTTTTACCAAGAATTTTTATTTTTAATGTTAATTGTATATTGATTATTTTCCCTGCATTATGTATAAATCATGTTATTACTAATAGGAATTGACAAAAAAAAGGAATGGGAATTCTAAGACCATATCAAGTTTTGCTACCAATGCTGTATTTATGAGCCTATGCCATGTCATATATATCTCACATAATGTTTACATAAAAACAACCCAGCAATGCTTCAATTGCAATGTTATTTATGTTTTTAAACCCCACTGTACCATTAGAAAACTGACAATATCAATGATCCACAGGCACATCATCTCCCCTATGAAATCCCATAAATCAAGATTAAACAAAAATGTCACGTAAAGCTCCATGCTGTGCTCTGGATGGAAATATGTCTTGTAATAATCATTCAAGTTGTAAATATTTTATAAACTGAACTTCGGGGTTTTGATCTGTCATGAAAGTATTGCAAAGCTTAATTTATTATGTTAAACTATTTGCACTATAATTATGCTTTAAAACAAGTTTATATTGATATAGGAAAGTTTTCCTAAGTGTGAACATAAGCATGCTTACACCTGTGGTGAATAGTGCTTCTTTAACAAGCAGACCTTTTCAGGATGGGTTCACACTAGTCCGACAAATGCTCCAACATTGGGAGCTCATGTCGCATTACGTGTGAAAATTAATGTTTCCCTATGGAAGCCGTCTTAACTGGTCCGACACATGTCGGAGCGACTTTGCAAATGCTCCCTGTACTACTTTGGTCCGACTTTGATCCTACTTCACTCCATTGAATATCATTGAAGTAGGATCAAAGTCGGATTGCAGTCTTGCACGCTCCGACTTTGGCATGCGACTTGTACTCTGCTGATCTTGAGGGGGAACTCCACACCAAATTTTAACAAAAAAAACGGCGTGGGGTCCCCCCCAAAATCCATACCAGACCTGTATCTGAGCAGCAGCCCGGCCGGTAGGGAAAGGGGGTGGGGACAAGCGAGCGCCCCCCCCTCCTTAACCATGCCAGGCCGCATGCCCTCAACATGGAGAGGTAGGTGCTCTGGGGCAGGGGGGAGCCCTGCGGCCCCCCTACCCCAAAGCACACTGACTCATCACCACCCGGAGCCTGCTGGGACTGTGACGCCATAAGAGGCCTATATAAATCGGTGCGAGCCGCGCACCTGGCATTACAGGGGGAGGCAGCGTCGAGTCAACACCAGAAGAAAAGAAGAGGGAAGAAGAAGGCGACAAGGAAGAAGACGACGTAGGAAGCCCGGGCTGGCCGCTGCCACTAGTAAAAAGAACTACAAAGAAGAAAGCAGCGGCAGTGCAGCCCAGTAGAAGGCACTGGAGAGTGTGAGAAGGACCGGGGAGCACAGAGAGCAGACCCCCGGAGCTGACTAATAAAATATTTTAAAATTTTGTGTAGTGTGTTAATTTTTTTGTCACTTTTCCTCCACCCCCTTTCCTGAACGGCCAGGCTGCTGCTCGGATACGGGTCTGGTATGGATTTTGGGTAGACCCCCCACACCGTTTTTTCGGCGTAAGGGTTCCCCTTTAAATCCGCACCAGACCTGGAATGCTCTTGGAGGGGAACTCATGCCGGGTTTTTTTTGTTAAAATTTGGCGTGGAGTTCCCCTCAAGATTCATATCAAACACAGTGCCTGATATTGGCAGGGATCCAAGTCGGATCCCCACTCATTAAAAGTCGGACTTCACTCCAGGGCAAAGTCGGATCAAAGTAGTGTCCTGGTCATGAAAGTCGGATGGATGTAGGACCAATGTAGGATAAATGTAGGACCAATGTAGGATCAGTGTAGGGCCAATGTCGCAGAGCAAAGTTGGATGAAAGTCGTGTAGTATAGTGTGAACCCAACCTCATAGATATTTGAAGATGAGCACACCTGAAATCGTCTGAACTTTTTTTTTAATAGGCTTTTATTTAAGTGTTTTTTGCTCATAAAAAAAAGATCAAGAATAAAGTACATCATGACCAATGTCGAAAGGCTACGTAGAGCTCAAAATGTCATAAACAGTGTATACAGGATGTGTACAGGATTGCAACAATACAGAGAACCACACACAACACAGAGAAACATATACAGAAGTACTGATCTCCCCCTTACACCAAAAAGCTAGGTGCACCCATCAGCAATACAGGGTAAAAAAAAAAAAATCACTGAGAATTAACAAGGGGGTTATCTAGACAGTCGAGAGATAGGAACATTGTCCTATCGAGAGGCAGAGCCAGAGCTGTCATATTTTAGTACTTTTTTTTGAGCAAGCCCTACCTTTATATGAAATCTTGTATACTTAGAAAGCCCTTTATGATGCTGTCACTAGCAAGCAACTGGTCTGTGAATCATATTTATACTTGGAAATGAGTTGACATCAGCTATGAGGAGCTCAGTGAGAACTGTATGGTGCTAGTAACAGATCTGTACACTATAACTACTGATTGCAACAACTTAGCCACTTCAGCCCCAGAGGATTTGGATGCCAAATGACCGGTCCACTTTTTGCGATTCGGCACTGCGTTGTTTTAATTTTGAAAAAAACAAAACAATATTTTTTACTTTTTGCTATAATAAATACCCTCCAAAAAATATATGGATTAAGGGGGATTGCCTCATTGATTTAGCAGGGGTAGGAGTGGGTACTATCATCCTATATAATGTAATAAATTGTTAATATTTTTATAAACATGCGTTTTCTGTCTGGGTACTGCAACAATCCTACCACTACTGGCGATCAGGGCCCCTTTAGGAGTAGCTCCTGACATATCCCCCAAAAATATATAATAAAAACAAATATTTTCCTCAGTTTAGGCCAATACGTATACATATTTTTTGTAAAAGAAAAATCGCAATAAGTTTATTGATTGGTTTGCGCAAAAGTTATAGCATCTACAAAATAGTTGATAGTTTTATGGCATTTTTATAAAAATGTGTCAGTGCTAAAAGAAATGCACGACACAAAATTCTAAGCAACGTATATAAACGTTGCTTTGGGCAGCTGTGCCATTCTGTCAACGTATATGTACAGGACGCGGTCGGCAAGTGGTTAAAAACCAGGGACTTTATAGGACAGCGCCCAGGGATACAAATTTAACACATTTGTAAAAAATAGTTTCCAGATTTATTAATCACAACATACAAATATTAAAAGTATCACTTGATGGTAAATGTCATACAATATTGTTTTTGTAAGAAACAGCAAAGGCAGTTACACTTCATTCACATGCTAATCCTACAGGATTCATTCATGCAAAACAGCTTCCCCTGCTTTGATGGTCAGCCGATCCTGCTGCTGGAAAGTGCCCTAATGCAACATGCAACAGTCTTTCCTGCTGTCACTGTCACGGAGCTGGAGTCACTGGAGTTGTTCATGGATGAGAGTTTTCTTAGCTTTTACGTGCGAATGCAGGATGCATCAGCATGCACTGCAGTAATCTTTATCAGGAGCAAGAAGTGGAGGGTGCCTACTTTCCCACATACATTGGGTCTATGTAGAGAAGTTGCCACCCTCCTAAAGGAATTTGAAGATGTTTACATCTTCTATTTATTTTAAAAGACATGCTGTCAGAAACTGCAGTTACAAGGGACAGAAATTGATAGCGATAAGCGATAAAGCCTTTCTATTATTTCATACACCCCTATAGAACCATACACAGGTTTTATAGGTTACAATTGAAAAAAAAAAATTTGAGAGGATTTAATAGATGGTAGCATTTAGAATAAAAACAGCAAGTTTGTGATATTTAATAAATAGAGTAGGCACTTCCTAGTGCAATCTTAATAAATTATGCTATGCTGTTATACCATTCAAAACCCTACGTTTTCATGTGAGAAAATTGGGAGAGCTAATTTTCTGATTAAAGGTTTTTTTATTATATTTTTTAATATTTTTTTAATCATTTTCTTAAGTTATATAGACAGGTAGATTTAAATGAATTATAGCCGATTCCAAAACGTATATATATTTTTTAATCAATATGTCCAATTGGTTTGTATGCCTGGATGTATGGAGGGGAGCCTTTGTAATTCAGTAGCCGAACGGCACTGTGGCTGCAAACTAATTGGTGTTCTCTTCCCCGTTCGGATCCAATGAGAGGTCTGTTTAGACTACAAATCCCATGATGCTTTGTGACCAGGTACGCCCCCTGAAGACGTTCACCAACGAAACGTACGTCGGCGGCGGTACCCGGTCACGTGACAGCCTACGTCTTCTTCGGCCTGTGGAGCCAGCAGTACCCGGCGACCTGGGCATCCACCACAGAGGTGGAAACAGCTTTAGCCGTACAAGTTTTACCGCAACGAGCGGAGGCATATCTGCAACCCCAGTGCCGGGAGGCACTTTTAAAGTAAGAGGCCATTTGGCTCCTTTTTCATGTATTTTTTTAATAAATAAACAGTATTACGCTATTCTTTTTTCTCTGGTCTTTCATATATCCTACTTGGAACGCTGGGAGTGAGGTTCACACAAGTTACTTTCCTGTCAGCATGTGTGCAGGCACAATCCTGCTAAAGCTTTACCTGACTCTCTTTTTCATTTTTCATTTTTCAACGCGTTACGTTTTACAACTTCCTCAGCGGCGCCGAGAAACCCGTTGAGGAAGTTGCAAAACTTAACGCGTACGGGGGTTCAGGAGTCTGAAGACACGTCGCTTGCTGTTGTCCTTTTGGAACATTTAGTTGTCCATACACATCCTGTATGTTTACTCCCGTTTTATATTGGCTAAAATGTGAGTAGCCTGTGCTTTTACTACCTTTTAAATAAATGCTTGAGTTTAGCGGAGAGCTTTTAGATCTGTGATTCCTTTTTTCATGTTTGGGTCTGTATGCACCGCTTACTTTTGAGGATCTAAATTGCTACCCTGCTTCCTGGTCTCCTATGCTGAGATACCTGCTCATTTGACCATCTAGTAAAATAGTGGTCTGCATGCGAAGGTGAGAGTACCCATCCTTACTGGTGGAGGGATCACGTTATGTTTTTGGCTTCTCATCGTCACGTGGTGGAGAATTTTAGGATTTGGCTATCTGGATTTCTCTTACATATTTCTGTGGACTTTATTTAATCAATTTAGTATAATTATTCTTCCTATATATTGTTTGTTTGTTTGACATATATATACTGTATATTCATTTGAATATATTCCTATGGGTTTTGCGCTGCACTGTTTTTTCTTTTATATTTGTCACTTTTGGATTTTGTGAATATCCTGTTTAGTGTTCAGCTGGCATTACCGGTTTTTCACTTTTTCACTTTATTGCGATTTTTGCGTTATTTATATTAATTGCTCATATTTCTGAATTCCATAGGAGTTTAGATATAGAACATGTTTTATTTTTTTTCGATGGGATTCCATCGGAATTCAGATGTGATTTGGCCAGGCTAAAGCCCGATTGTGAGTATGCGGCATAACACTTCTCTAGGAATCTTGAGGAGATGTCGTTTCAGCCATTTAGGTTTGGTCTTCAGAGAGCATTGCTCTGTTATTGGTGGCTGTGTTGGCCTCAAGTCAGTGGATTCTGACCTTGTTGGTAACATGATTAACCCTATTGCGACATATCTATCAGTTACAGTTTTGAACCTGGCAGTTCCCTTTTGCCAAGTTTGGGAGCTGAGGTGCTCTTCAATCCACAAGTCTTGTGGTTAAAGTTTCCAGAGGCCGACCTTTAGAGGAGGTAATGCAAAGAATTTAACAGTGCTCAGCTTGATGTTTCCATTTGGGTAGCATGATATTTCTTATGTCTTCTTGTCTTTCCTGAACCCCACTGCTTTTCTGCATTTGTGTTTGTTCAATTTCCTGCAGTCATGTCTAGTTCTGTGGTTTAGTTCCCTTTCCTGTGTTCTGTTGCAAGTGTACCTGTACCATTTGTCTGTTCTGATGAACTCTAATGAATATAAGGTGCCTGACATTGGACTTCTCTGGAGCAAACGTCAGTCTTTAGTCCACTGAAAAATCTATGGTCCTGAACACAAGACTTGGGTTCCCCACTCTGACATTCATG
Organism: Rana kukunoris; assembly: GCA_029574335.1. Taxonomy (NCBI): domain Eukaryota; kingdom Metazoa; phylum Chordata; class Amphibia; order Anura; family Ranidae; genus Rana; species Rana kukunoris. Next base: position 119,852,433 of record CM056049.1, on the reverse strand, counting down.
CCCCTCAGTTGATAAAGGACATTTCCACAGTAGTCCAATGAGATGAAGGGAAGGAAAACTGTCACACATCTGGATTGAAGCTGATGTAGTACTTGTGGTTCTACCTTGCTACAGCCTTCTTTCTTTTCTACCTTGCTACAGCCTTCTTTCTTTTCTACCTTGCTACAGCCTTCTTTCTTCTAGGACTGGAAGGTCCCGAATTGATGAATTTCACCTGCTGGTTGATTTAGCATCTACATCTCTATTCCCCACCCAGTCTGTTAGTTAACCTCACTATATAGCACTGCTCAGGCCAACATCCATTTTCTGACTAACAGATTGATTTTTTAGCCCCCAGCACCAGTGTGCTTTAGCTCTTATGATCCTGTTTTTGTGTTTCTCTAGTTATAGACTTCAACCTGTGTCTGACTACACTTGATTGTAGTCCATTCTAACCTTTTGCATTTCCCTATTGCTGATACTGCTCTGGTTCTATTCCTGATCAGCTGCCATCTGTACAGGTATTTACTACCTGGTACACCCATCAGTAAAGTCCATCATTCTCTGAGGTGCTGTGATGAAAATCTGGTGGATGTGCCTTGCCCATTTTAAGGTTTTTTATTCTCTCTAATGGGTAGATAACACAGTGTCAGTCCACTATGCCTAAAATAAAAATGTGATGTATTGATTTTTGATCTAAGCGCTGTTAGCATTTCAAGAGAGCATGGCGTATAAAAAATCTTAAAGTGTATGTAAAGGCCAATGTAATCCTCTATTTATCCTCATGACAGCTGTCGCCAAGATAGAAAGTAATAGAAATCCAAAACCTTAGATTTGTCACCAAAGCAGTAGGTGAGGAAAAGTCTTCCAATGGGACACCTGTTCTTGTACCAATCCTCTAAGATGGTAATTCAGTTCATTTTGGAAGGATTCCCTCTCATTTCCTGTTGCGTCTCCTGGACAGGAAGTGAAGGGAAATTCCCCAGTATTGTATTGCATACAAGCAAATCTTTGTGTGCATGGTCAAACATTCAAGCCCTAGTCAACATAAGAGATTCTATATGTTGCTGCTTGGAGTACTAATGGCAATGAGAAATACTTGTACATTTACTGGCTTTTCCATACGGCAGCATAGCATAAAGATTTTTTATGTGACTTGTAGCTTACTGCTTACTGCATTATTGGTTTTATTTGAGGTTATTAAAAAAAACCTGTAGTGTACCCTTTAACACACAACAAACTCGAAGCACACTGTATGCATCTGACATCAGTGCACATTTGCACAATCAGTTAGATGCATGTTTATTAGATCAGGCATGTGATCTAATTGTATGCTTACAGGTTATCTCTTATTTACTTTATTTAGTAAATCAGCTTCAACATGTGAAATATTTTATTGTGTCCAGGTGTTGAAACATACAAGTCAATTAGAAGGAAAATTATAATTGTTTTGCATCAATTATATTTTAGTGTTTTTGTTTAATATTTTTAAAGTTTACATTTAAAAAAATATATATTTTTACCATCTATACACAATCTTTGTTTTGCAAATGAACATTAAATACACGACTAAACCAAAAGTTAATGTTATCTGCAGTGATAATTAAATCTGCAGCTCTCTAAATTCTTAGTTTCGTTAATATGTGTAGATCAGTCTAATCTTAGCAGAATCACACAGTTCAGGAATCCAGGCAACCATGCTTCAGGAATTATAAAATTCTCAATAAATTAAACAATCTGCATCCACAAATTCCACAAAACTGCAGTAAACTGATTCCACTGATTTAAAAATGTATTCTGTTATCACTAATTAGTTGTTATATGGGTTCAGAAGTTCCATGGTATTAGTAACTACTTGTGTTAGACTGCATTTGCCCGTGACTTTTAGAGTGACAGCTTTTATACGAGTGACATTAAAGGAAACCAGTCACCAATGACTGTTTTTTTTTATTATCCACCTTCTGTCAGTGCAGAAGTGTCAGGCAGAGTGTCAGACAAAACAGAAAATCATAAAACTATCATATAACAAAGGTGTTGTCAGAATTATATAAAAGAAAACTGAAGGCTTTGTTAACTGACAATTTTTTCCTACTTCAGCAGTCCATGGAGCGTGTCACCTTGAACTCATGGGGTGTTACAGCCGGAAACTAAGCGGACATGTTTGCTCTGCCAGGAATACAATACAATGAAATAAAAGTACCGATACAAAGTACTGATGGTTGAGGATATACTATAATAAACCCAATTACTTAGGCTTCATTTAGATGTGCGGGTGGGGGAGTGACAAAAATTATTTTTTTTGTCGCACAAAAACTGCCCCTCTTTAACCTACGATAGGCAGTGGGTGGGGGTATTTACACACCGAGGTCATGATGCTTAGCACCCATGGCAAATTTTACCCAACATGTAATTGGCAGGCAGCAAGTCCACCGAATGCTATATTCAAGCAATGCCACAAACGCCCCGCAACCTGCACGGCATGTTTGTTGACAAAAATCACATTGGCAATCATATCAGTGACTCTGTCATGAAAGTCCTCGCTCAAGCACGTCCTCTTAGAGGGAACAACACACTGGCCCTGTATACAAATTAGTCCGCCTTTGTTGTTACCCTGGTACACAAGCTTAAAATATAGACTACATACAGCAACGTCAACCCATATTACCAAGGCATGGTCTGCGGTTTATAACAAAAGGAAGATGGTCCAGAGAATGGCCATGCAGCTATCGCTGGTGTGCATGCATGTAGACAGGGAGTGGCTGCAAGGCTGGAGGAACTGAGATGCAACAAAGAATGAGACAATTGGAAAAACATGTGTTTAACCCTTTTCCACCAACTGCCTCCAGGCTCTTTACCAGTTCTAATAGCTGGGAGGCATTCAGGTCAAGTGACCGCAGTGATTGGCTGTCACAGCACAACAGTTGCGTGGTCAGAAATCTCCCAATTGCAAGTACCCATTGGGAGCTTACTGGTCCGTGATGGCTGGGGACGTGCAGGGTAAGTTGTTTTAACAGGGCCGCATATATGTGGAAGCTCAACGTTAAGGCCCACCAGCCGAGCAGCCACATATATGTGAATGGCTGGCGCCAAGAGGTTAAAAATGTCAGTAGTTTACCATAAATGGTGCTTTAGCAAACTAAATGTCATTCAATTAGGAATTACATCTAAAAGTAGGGATTTACATCTTAGATTCCTAAAACTCACATTCCTTACTGGTACCCTTTTAAGGGAGGATGATTTACAGTTTCATTAGTAACCATTTCTATTGGGTACCTTAACAATTTACATGCAATACATACAACATAAGGGCAGTTTCTCAACTGACAACTGCCACTACTACCAATGTCTGGGCACTTTAAAAAAAAAGACTATAAATGCCAATTGTAACATGGGTGTAAGTGAGTCACAATGATGGTGACTAGTTGTATTAAACTGCTTATGACTATCAGAAGTTTCCCTAAAAAGTGATATTAATGTAAACCTGTCACCCGGTTATATGCATGGTAGTATTTATTAGACATGTGCACATGTGTTTTTCATTAAAAAAAATGCATTCGTCTGAAAATCCAAATTAAGGTTGAATCTGTCATTGAAGGCTTATGGTGTTCTAAGACAAAAAAAAAAAGAATCTTTAAAAAAAAATTTGACTCTTCATGTCTCTCTATGTCGAATCGTCATGTCTCTCTATGTCGAATCTTTTCTCTCTATGTCAAATCTTTTCTCTCTATGTCGACTCTTTTCTCTTTATGTAGAATAATATTGGACTAATAGAGTTAAGGTTAGGCACATTCGACTGCAACGAAAGCGAAAATAAAGCATTTGTTTATGTCGGATCTTTCGTTTTTCATTCTCTGTGCTTTCGTTATCGTTTGTTAAACGATAACGAAAATACCTAAAATTCGGACAAAAATGCATTTGGACGAAAACGAATGCACATGTCTAGTATTTACATATTCTTAACAAGCAGCAAATACTATCTGACCTACAGTAGCTGCAGGCACTATGGAACATGTTAACATCAAGATTCACAGCATAGGCACTAAAGTCATTCAAGCACCCTCAACTCAGCCCACCCTTCTCCCCCTACAGATAATGACTTGTTAGCTTTCCAGTAGGCTCTTTACCACAGAAATAGCTCAATAGTGTGTATTTGTGTGTGCATATGTTTATGTGAATATGTAAATATAGGTGTATTACACTCACAATATAAAAGTTACATTTTTAACTACACTTTTTGTATTACACATTACAAAAAGTCATATTTACAATGTATCATCTAGCTACAGAAACAATCCTCATTAACAGAGCTCACTCATAATATTTTCCCATGTGCCTGGTCTAATCATACAGGTACAATTCTTCTTGTTGGGGCTTTAGAATGCTTGCCACTTGTTTCTATTGTAAGCCTTTAATGGTTTATGATTAATTGCACAATGCACTCATTAAACCTAGCAATGTTTATTTAAATGCATTCACTATGACCTATAAATCAGGTATTACCTTTAAAAAAACAAGCATAAATTGTAACGGTTACTGAATGAATATATTACATTTTGATATATGTTTGTTTTTATTTTGCCGCTGTTTTGATTTGTACATTATATTCAAAACGTGGTAATTTAACAGTCAAGGGGAATTTCTGGTTATTTAAATGTATTATTAAATGCAATATACTTAAGATCGTATTTTGATTTTTTGTTTCAACCTATAAAATACAATCATTATGCTAGTAATGTAGCTTCCATTCTACGGAAAGCCAAAAAATATATATATTGGACACGAATGCTGTGTATCACCTATATTGTGATGATGTCCATCTGTCCATCTTTTACATGCAATCTGTAAGGCTACCTTTTGTGTTGGCAGGATATTATGTGGATTGCAAGTTCTTCAGGAAAAAGAGGTTCTAATGTTTATGAGCAGTATACAAATTCTCCACCATGCTCAGATGTATTATTTCTGCACTGTGTACTTTGTCAATATGCCAACATTTATGTCTACTGTTTTATACTATGCTTACAGAGCACTAAACAAACAAGGAACAGAAATACTACAATGAAAATAAAGTTGAACAGAATGACAAATACATGGACCATTTTTTAGTATTTTTTTACATTTTCTAAAGCAAATGGATGAGCGTAAGCGCATAAGCATTTCAATTGCTTCTTTCTGAAATATTTTTTTAATATATAAAAATAAGACAAAGGCATATATTGTCTGTCTGTCTGTCTGTCTGTCTGTCTGTCTATCTATCTATCTATCTATCTATCTATCTATCTATCTATCTATCTATCTATCTATCTATCTATCTATCTATCTATCTATCTATCTATCCATTGACACTTTATCTTTCTAGCTATCTATGTAAAGTACAGCAGTGTGACAAGACATGTATACTATACATATAGACATCAAGAATATCATCCCTTAGATTAAATGTCCCTTTTTATTTTATTACAAATTATTTATATTTTTATAAATAATAATTTGAACTATTGAATTTTAATTTCATGAATAGAATTTAACCATTTACACTATTTTCTGAATAGTTTCATCTGTAGAATATTGCAAAAGTGTTTTTTTAATAAACAAGTCAACCTATTAAACATAGATGATTCAGAAAATATTTAAATATAACCTTTTTTATATTTACAGTAAATTGTATCCGCTAAGTTTGATATCAAACAATAATATCTTTATAAATCACACAGTTTCAGAGCTTGCACTCCCTCATACGTATATGTGTTCTAAAAAAAAAAATCCTCATCTCCATATGTCAACATATGTGATGACTTCTATATCAATAATGTAATTTGTTAAAAAAAAAAATGTGAACTATTTACAGTGCATCATGAATGTTTGATATATCAGCTTCTATGGAAAACAGATAAATGTAACAATTTGATTGGGTGTGTTTGGTGACTTGCAGTTGATGGGGGCATTTTATTATTTTTTTCCACACGGCTGTCTTATAAACACCCACCATCAGCTCAGGAATAATGGATAGGTAGTGTAAATATGTATTCTCAAATATGACTACTGAAAAGAAAAGTGAGGGTAATGGGGAGGTGTCTTTACGGAAATCTATAGAGCTGAGCTGTATGCTGGCTATATACAGTAAATGACACGTTCTTACTATGCATGTAGCTCATGTTTATGCAACCTGGAAAATGGGGGGAATGAAATTCAGCTATCTTCTCCCCTGATAGTTTCTACACACACTTAATCAAGGTAGTGTATGCGTTTGGTTTTATTAATATTTTTTTTCCTTTTATTCCAAAAGCAAAGACCACTGGCAAAGCTTCAGTATCCTACATTTCCTTTTAAAAACCTTCATTCTGATTAAAAAGAAACCTATCAGATCGCCAAACTCTCAGTATTTAAGCAAATTCTGCTGGTAATGAAAACATTATGTTCAGAACCAATCACAAGGTAGCTTGACAGTGCCATGCAAACCAAGAGCCTGATGTTTAAAATAACCCTTATGAATAATTCATGATGAGTTGATGTTTATGCAAATGAAGAGGAATGTATCCACCTGACCACTGAAAGCAAGCTGAAGGAAAAAAAAATTAAAAAAGAGGGCAATGTACATTGTACAGAAAATAGAAATTATTGGCATTAATGTTCTTTTTTTTATTCAACAATTGCAAATCATACCTTGTTTATATTGCAGGCTTGCAGGTTCTTCTTGGAAGAATAGACGACACTCTGCCAGCAATGCAGCTGAACTGGAACGCTGATTAAAGGCATTTAGTACAAAGGCTCTCGCTGAATATTCATATTGTGAGTCTGTTTATGCAAATGATAACTCAAATTAACCCATGAGGATTTACTGGGAAATCACACAGAACTCGACAGGGCTATAATTCATTCTAAAAGGGAAGCATATGGCATCAAACATCATATAATGTAGTAATAGGAAGATTGCATAGTACAAATGATTGGAATTAGCAGTTTTTGTTTAATAACAATTAATGCAACGGATGTTTGTTCATTTTTTTTTATGTTTTACAGTTTTTTAGTGCATAATGACTAAATTACTACATGCTAAAAGGAGGCAAATTTTATTTTTTAATATCCTTTACTTTTGCATTGTTTTTAGGAATTGGCACAAGTCAAAATGTAAGGCAGTAAAATAAGTATTAGCCCAGGTTCACACTGGGTACGATTTAGTTCGATTTGAGATGCGATTTCACATGTGAAATCGCATCTCAAATCGGCGGCAATTGCCAGCAATGACACCGTCCTAATCGGTGCGACGCTGCATCTGCGGCACTGCACCGATTTCAAAACGTAGTTCCTGTACTACTTTTTGCGATTTCAGGACGCGATTTACATTGACATCTGTGCAGAACCCTGCACAAATGTCTCCTAAATCGCGCCGAAATCGGGACTGCCAGAGGGAGTGAAATCGCGCGAGTTGAGCTGAAATCGCGCGATTTCACTCCCGCAGCCCAGTGTGAACCAGGGCTAAAAGTGGTTTTAAACTCTTACAATCCACTTTTCGCTATAGGTAGGCCTATAATTAAGCCCTGTACACACGCCCCGGATTCTCGTCAGGAAAAAAACTGACGAGATTCTGACGAGATTCCTGGCAAGAATCTCTTGCCGGCCGAGTGTACACATGTACAATTCAAAAGAAACGCCGTTCTTTTGAATGGCACGAACGTGGTGATGTTATCGACTACGACGAGCATCCGCTCGTCACATTCGATGCCGTCGCCGCCATCTTGCTTCACCCTACCTATGCCTTGGAGGCTACCGCACATGTGTCACAGTCATTTTGAGCATGCGCGGACAGGCAAGTATACACACGCTTGGGTTTCTTGACAGGAAAACACTGCTGAGAATCACAACGAGAAAATAGAGAGCAGGTTCTCTATTTTTCTCGTCTAGATTCTGGGCAGTTTTTCTCGACGAGAAACCGCAAAGCCTTGTACAGACACACAGTTTACTCGGCAAGAAAGCAGTTTTCTTGCTGTTTCTTTCAGAGAAACCGTGTGTGTGTGTGTACGAGGCTTAAAGGAGTTGTAAAGGAAAAATGTTGTTTTGCTGAAATGACTGTTTACAGGGTATAGAGACATAATAGTTAACGGATTCCTTTTAAAAATTATTAAAAATAGATAAAAATCAATCATATAATGTACCTGCAGTTTCCGTTTTGTTTGTGCATGCTTTCTCATCCTTCTGTGATGTACAGAGACACAGAGCCAATAGAAGGCAGCGATGGTTTGTAAAACGAAAGTGATTGGTTCTGAGGGGTTTTAGACACACAGTAATCACACCTCCTTGATTAGTGACCACACAGAGAACGCTCTCATGACTTTTTTTTATCAGGAAACAGACAACCAAGAAGTGTCCAGAACAGAGAAGGATTACAGCAACATCATAGCAAATACAAACAATGAGGAAATGAAAACAGGACTGCAGTAAGGTAAAGGAAGCTTTTTAGCTAAAAAAGATTTGTCCTTTAGTGACCCTTTAAGGCTTAATTGTAGCTACCTCCTAAACCTAGCTATCTCCTAAACCTGCACAGTTTAGGAGATATCCTCTGTATCTGCATGTGAAAAAGTAATCGGCACAAGCACATTGAATCAATGGCACATACCGTTGTGCCGTTGCTTCAATGAGTGTGCCGTTACCAGCGGCTCCCGTGTGCATGCGCAGGAGTGACATCATCACGGCTCGCGATACCCGGAAGTAACTCCAGGAGATATGTCGCCGAGCAGTACTGTGTACTGTGTCGGGCACCGCAGCAGGGTCTTCAATCTCAGGTGAGTATTTCATAATCAGCTAGTAAGCTATGCATTCTAGCTCATTATGCCTTTGTCTTGCAGGTCTTTTTTTTTGTTGTTGTTTGGGTTTACAACCACTTTAATGAATGTGATAATGGTAAGTTCTCAAATTCGTTTGGTATTAAAGGGGTTGTAAGGGTTTGTTTTATATTTCCTAAATAGGTTCCCCTAAGCTAATGTATTGTTGGTTAACTAACCTTTTCCTTCGATTTCCCTTCTAAATGTTTTTCGTGTTCATCCGAACTGTTCTGGCTGGGGGTTAGTCAGCCAGAACAGCTTACCAAGGAGGAACAGGAAGTGAGAAATTCAGACAAAGAAAACAAAGGAAAAAAACATTTAGAAGGGAAATCGAAGGAAAAGGTTAGTTAACCAACAATGCACTAGCTTAAAGGAACCTTTTTAAGAAATAAAAAAACAAACCTATAGAACCCCTTTAAAGTATAACTAAATGCATTTTTTTTTAGTTTTGGGTGGAGAGGAGAGGGATTAAAATGCATGTCAAGGTTTATTGCTGTCTGTGCCCTCATTAGGGAGATTACCCTCTCCTTTTTTACCATTACTGAGAATGCAAGTAAAAGAGTTATCACCAGAACAGGAATAGAGCAGAAGTCTTCCAATGATGACACTAGTTTTTGTAACGCTGCTGACAACTGGGGATTCCTTCACTTTTCTGGGTTTCCTCTCACTTTCTGTTTTGGCTATGGGACAGGAAGTGAAGGGAAATCTCCCCAATGGAACACAAATGTCATGGCAAAGAAGAAAAAAAACTTTATCCATTAGATATAAGTTATTGGTGACCACTACTTTACAGCACCACATCCCATGATATAGGACACTTGGAAAAAATGTTTTTAGAGCTTGAGGGTGCTCAATACAAACAATAATAAACGTCATTAACCACTTCCATGCAGGGCACTTACGCACCTTCCTGCCCAAGCCAATTTTCAGCTTTCAGCACTGTCACACTTGGAATGACAATTGCGCGGTCATGCTACACTGTACCCAAACAAAATTGGCCTTCTTTTTTCACCCACAAATAGAGCTTTCTTTTGGTGGTATTTGATCACCTCTGCGTTTTTTTTTTGCGCAAGAACTACAAAAATACTGAAAATTTTGACAATATTTTTTTTTGTAAATAAGTACGTTTTTTTCTTTCAATTACGAGCACTGATATGACGGCACTGATGGGCACCGATGAGGTGGCACTGATGGGCACCGATAAGGTAGTACTGATGGGCACCGATGAGGTGGCACTGATAGGCGGCACTGGTATGCGGCACTGATGGGCACTCATAGGCGGCACTGATGGGCACTCATAGGCGGCACTGATGGGCACTCATAGGCGGCACTGAAGGGCACTAATAGGCGGCACCGGGCACTCATAGGCGGCACATATGGGCACTCATGGGTGGCACATATGGGTGGCACTGATGGGTACTTATGGGTGGCACTGATGGGTACTTATGGGTGGCACAGATGGGCACTGATAGGTGGGCACTGGGCATGGATTGGCACTGTAGGGTGGCACTGATGGACACTGTGGGGTGGCACTGATGGACACTGAGGGGTGGCACTGATAGATCCATGTTGCCAATCAGTGCCCATTTGTGGGCACTGATTGGCATCTTTTTTTTTTACTGTCATTTTTTATATATTTTTTTTACCAATAATTTATTTATTTTTTTGGCCGTTTTTTTTTGGTGGTCTAGTGTGGGCTTCCCTGGTGGTCCAGTGTGGCGATCCGAGGGGGGGCTGCGCTGATAAACAATCAGTGCGAACCCCCCCTGTCAGGAGAGCCGCCGATCGGCTCTCCACTACTCGCGTCTGTCAGACGCGAGTGAGGAAGAGCCATCAACGGCTCTTCCGGTTTACATCGTGATCAGCCGTCATTGGACACGGCTGATCACATGGTAAAGTGTCTCCGTGAGAGATACTTTACCTCGATCGGTGTTGCGGGGTGTCAGACTGACACCCGCAAAAACGATCGCCGCGATGCGCGTCCCCGGGGGCGCGCAGCGGCTCAATGTCCTGACGACATCATATGACGTCCAGTCAGGAACTAACAACCACTTTACCGCCGTCAATATGTCATTGGCGGGCGGCAAGTGGTTAAAAAAATCATCATTTATTAATCCACAATGTTAAAACATTTTACAACAAAACCAAACACATTCTTAACATGGTCTTGTTGTTCTTATTTCCACACTGGTAAAATAGTATAAACTCCTGTCGTGTTTCGCCCGCAGGGCTTCTTCAGGGGTATTTTTTACTGCTAATAATCTAAAAGCTATATCAGAAAAACAAGGTATAAATAACAAGCTGATAAGACATACAAATAAGTGACAACACTTTAAAAATGAATATTCACATTGTTGGCCTTATTATGCTTACCCTATAGTTTGTCATAAATCAATTGAGAAAATAGAAAAGTTTCAAAATTATGTCAAACAACAGGCACACGTGTGACTACAGGAGGTACAGAAGGACCAGAATAGAATAGGTATATATCAAGAAAAATAATAAAGTAATGTAAAATGTACTCTATATAAAGTGAAAAATAAATGTATTAAATACCGTATTTATCGGCATACAGTATAACGCGCACCTTTTTCCCCATAAAATCAGGGGAAAATCGTGGGTGCGCGTTATACGCCGATCCCCGCTGTCTGAGCGAAGAGTAGCGAGCGCTGCATGTTTACTATGGTAGCTGCGGTGACTGGGTGACGCCGCGCATCACGCGCCTAGCCCCGCCCCTCCGCAATAGGATGCAATGCGCGCAATTCCGTTTTTCTTCTTCTGTGTCCTTGGCAACTGGACGGGCTCATACGTCATGACGCATCACACTCAGCTCTGTCCCCATCGACACCTTATTTAAAGATCACCGCCGCCTAGCATGTTTGTCACGGCTGACGGCGGTGAGAATATCTACTCAAGGCTTCAATTCCTTATAGGTATGCTTGCCCTCTGCACGAGGACAAGACATTTTTAAACAAGGAGGGCTCTTTTTGAGCTCTGAATATTACTGACATTACTCTTTTGATTCTCTAGAGACAGTTTCCATCTGCTTACCACTGACATCCCTGGCTAAAACCTGAATTGCAGACTACATAGTTGTTTAGTGTTTACTGACACCCCTGGTCTTTGTTTGGAACTACATCTCCTCCAGCAAATAAATAGGTATGTTTCTGAAATACTAAACTTTTGTCTCCTCCAAGTGCCCCATCAATCACCCAGTTAGTTACATTACTGCTTTAAGGGATATTTGTTAATCTTTGATAAAGCAAGGATCTAGAATTTGCTTCTAAGTGGTTCATTTAAAAAAAAAGAAAATCCTGAAAGTTCCCTCTTAAATTGGGGTGCCTGTTATACGCCAGTGCGTGTTATACGCCGATAAATACCGTACGTGTTTTATTCTATTTAAAATCATTACATGCATTTGTATGCATTTAGAAATGTTCTAAAAATGCATATTGTAGCATGTAAATGCACATATGCCACTGCCTGTGTAAATGAGGCTCTAAAATTCAAACGTTTTCTGTAACTCTTCACAAGGTTGTCACACACTGTTGCTGGTATGTTGGCCTATTCCTCCATGCAGATCTCCTCTAGAGCAGTGATGTTTTGGGGCTGTTACTGGGCAACACGGACTTTCAACTCCCTCCAAAGGTTTTCTATGGGGTTGAGATCTGGAGACTGGCTAGGCCACTCCAGAACCTTGAAATGCTTCTTACGAAGCAACTCCTTCATTGTCTGGGCGGTGTGTTTGGGATCATTGTCATGCTGAAAGACCCAGACACGTTTCATCTTCAATGCCCTTGCTGATGAGAGGAGGTTTGCACTCAAAATCTCACGATAAATGGCCCCATTCATTCTTTCATGTATACAGATCAGTCGTCCTGTTCCCTTTGCAGAGAAACAGACCCAAAGCATGATGTTCCCACCCCCATGCTTCACAGTAGGTATGGTGTTCTTTGGTTGCAACTCAGCATTCTCTCTCCTCCAGTTGTGTTTCTACCAAAAGGTTCTACTTTGGTTTCACCTGACCATATGACATTCTCCCAATCCTCTTCTGGATCATCCAAATGCTCTCTAGCAAACATCGGACGGGCCCGGACATGTACTGGCTTAAGCAGGGGGACATGTCTGGCACTGCAGGATCTGAGTCCCTGGCGGCGTAGTGTGTTACTGATGATAGCCTTTGTTACGTTGGCTCTCCGCAGGTCATTCACTAGGTCCCACTGTGTGGTTCTGGGATTTTTGCTCACTTTTCTTGTGATCATTTTGACCCCACGGGGTGAGATCTTGCATGGAGCCCCAGATCAAGGGAGATTTTCAGTGGTCTTGTATGTCTTCCATTTTCTAATTATTGCTCCCACAGTTGATTTCTTCACACCAAGCTGCTTTCCTTTTGCAGATTCAGTCTTCCCAGCCTGGTGCAGGTCTACAATTTTGTTTCTGGTGTCCTTCGACAGCTCTTTGGTCTTCATCATAGTGGAGTTTGAAGTGTGACTGTTTGAGGTTGTGGACAGGTGTCTTTTATACTGATAACAAGTTCAAACAGGTGCCATTAATACAGGTAATGAGTGGGGGACAGAGGAGCCTCTTAAAGAAGAAGATACAGGTCTGTGAGAGCCTGAAATCGTGCTTGTTTGTAGGTGACCAAATACTTATTTTCCACCACAATTAAAGGCCTCTCTCATCTTTTTAAGTGGGAGAACTTGCACAATTAGTGACTGACTAAATACTTTTTTCCCCACTGTGTGTGCATAGAGAGAGATTAGTGTTGTGATTGCAGGAATTGTGGCCGGTCTATAAAAGTAGATATAAAACCTCAATGAATGTTACTTAGGTAGCTAAATTCTTGTAAAATTTGCATAAGAGGGAGGGATTTTACCTTTTTTTCATCCCTTGAGAAAGAGTAGAGGGGAAAGAAAGTAGAGGAGGGGAGTGGCGGCCCATCCATAAGGGGGCGGATGTGCGCCTCCCCCACCCAGGCAGACACAAAAAAAATTATATATTTTTTTTTAACTGACCCTTTAAGGTTTTTTTTTTAGGGAAAAAAAGGTCCTTCATTGCACTGTGTTCGGGCGACCCGGTGCAGTATGGGAAACACCACGTCTATGCAATCATGTGATTGCATAGACATGGCTTCATTTGCAGGCTTTAACTCGTCTTTGCTGCGCATTACATTGTGCTAAACAGCTTCCGCTGCAACACCTGTAGTGTGTACAGTATTTGCCCGGGCGAATGATAGACATTGGCACCGCCTTAGGACATGGGCAGCGCTGTCTATTGTAGTTACAACATCACTTCCGTGTTTCCCTGTGCATGGTATAACCGGAAGTGACGTTCGCCAGCTCTGTGGAACGCACCGCGGAGCAGAGCTGCTTTTGGTAGGCAATCTCCATCATTCTCCACAATGATATATTTTGGCTGGGATCGGCAGGACTCGGAGCTATATATGTGTATGCGTTCAGGTCAGGACGGGTGTACAATACATAAAATATCAGCCACTGCAGCCAGTATATAACAGTGATCTCTTTTCTTTTTTTTTATTATTCATAAATGTTTTTATCTAGTATCACATAACAGAAATTAACACAAGGTCATGAAAAGAACAAACTGCATGATACAACAAAAAGGCATCAGTTGACATTTTCAGACCATAAACGAGGTACAAGAAGTGTAATGTAGCGGAAAAGGGCAGAGAATCGTAAATTTCAATTTTCCCCTCCCCCACACCCCCCCTCACCAAGTTCAGAGGGGGGAAAGCGGTGCAAGGCACCATTCATGGTCGGTACTAAGGGTGTAATGTATCATGACAGCACAAGGGCCAAGTACCCAAAAGGAGAAAAGAGAGAGGCTGGAAAGAGATAAAGAGAAAGAGAAGAGAAAATAAAGAAAAGGGGAAACAAAGGGACAAAGGGAAGGGGGAGGAAGAAGGAAGAAGAAAGAACCAGAACGAGTAAGCACAGTAGGGGGGAAAAACAGAGTGGGGGAGAGTGGATCTGCGCCCACCCCCCCGACCCCCCCCACAAAACAGAAGAAGGGTCGCCCAATACCTCAGACGACCTAGGAGACACAATGAGCGATCAGTGGTAACAAAATGGTTCCAGCAAGCCCAAAGGAAGGAAAATATATGCACTCTATCTTGTGAAATGTGAATCAGTTCCTCCATTTCTTTTATTGAGGAGACCTCACTCTCTGACTGTCGGGACGGCAGTGGAGCGCCAATGTCTAGGGATGCATGTTCAAGGACTTGAAATAATCTTTTTTGGGGAGCGATGTGTGATGCAGGAGGAATTGGGATAGGTTATAATCCAGGGTGTAAGTAGTGATATGTGCGAATCAATTCGACGCATGCGCGGGATTTCGGTCAGATGGTTGGGCGTACTAACCATCGGACATGTCCGACGGACAGGTTTCCAGCGGACAAGTTTCTAAGCATGTTTTGAAACTTTTGTCCGCTAGAAAACTGTCCGCTAGGCCGTACACACGATCGAACATGTCCACTAAAACTGGTCTGCAGACCAGTTTCAGCGGACATGTTCGATCGTGTGTACGTGGCCTAAGAAGGTTGGGTAAGGAGACTCTGGGAAACCGCAAAGAGAGGAGAACATCATCTGCAAAAGCAGCGACTTTGAATTCCCTCCCCTTCACGGTAATCCCCAGAATATCTGGGTTGTCCCTCAGCCTGTTAAGGAGGGGTTCCAGGGTGAGGATATACAGTATATCAGAGGTGATAAGGGGCACCCCTGGCGTGTGCTATTGCTGATGGGGAAGGCGTCCGACAGGTGACCATTGACTTTCACAGCGGCCGAGGGGCCGGCATACAGGGCTAAAATGTGCGACAACATACGGGTCCCCAGACCCAAAGCTATGAGTACCTCCTGCATGTAGTCCCAGGCCACTCTGTTGATACCTTCTCAGCGTCGAGCAAGAGAAAGAAGCCATGTGTTTTAGAAGTCGTGAGCCAGTGATGCAAATTCAGAATACAAATGGTGTTATCCCTGGCCTCCCGGCCAGGGACAAGCAATCTCTTTTCTACCCTCAGATATAACGCAGATTCACTGACAGTGGTTCCAGCTCTGAAAACTGCCAGAACCCATATGAGCCATTCCCAGAACCATTGTTTTTAAAATGGCGCTGGACAAACAGCGGCTTTTCAAGTGTCATTTAAATACTGCACCTAGGTTAAATGCCATTGATTAGACATTTCAAACTGATGTTAGCTCTAAGACCCCTTTCATACTGGGACAGGAGGTGTGTTGGTGGTAAAGCGCTGCTGTTTTTAGCGGGGCTGTACCGTAGTTTTTGCGGCGGTATTCAGCCGGCAGCGGGGCCCTTTTAATGCCCGCTAGCGGCCGAGAAATTGTTAAAACTGCCCGCAAAGCACTATTGTAGAAGTGCTTTGCTGGCGGTATAGCCATGGTGCCCCCTTGATTTCAGTGGGCAGGAGCAGTGGAGACACACCTCTCCTTCACCGCTCCAAAGATGCTGCTAGCAGGACTTTTTTCCCATCCTGCTAGCGCACCGCTCCAGTGTGAAAGCCCTCGGGCTTTCAAACTGCAGAGACAGCAGCGGCTGTTTCAGTGCGCTTTGCAGGTGCTATTTTTAGCGCTGTAGCGCCTGAAAAGCGCCTTAGTGTGAAAGGGGTCTAACAGTCCTCAGGTCTGGATGAATTTTCTCATGCTGCACTTTTGATAAACAATTTGTTGGTAATTATGCGAAAATCTTTATATCTTTATATTTCTAACTGTTAAACCAGTCTATACAAACTACAAAGCGATGCATCTTTACTTTCTTTTAACCACTTCCGGACCGCCGCACGCTGATATACGTCGGCACTTTGAAGCGGGATATCTCTGATATTACCCAGATATCCCTGTCTTCAGGCGACGTTCCAGTTTACGATAATGGTGGTCTCTGCGGCAGATTCACCACAAGATCACCATTATTATTATTATTATTACCGTGCCCTCCGCCACTTACCAGAGCCATCAGTAGCGGCAGAGGCGATCGGGTCCTTCCTATGGCTGGGTATGGAGACGAGTGAAGGGAAGATGGCCTCCACCTGTCTCCATACCATAGCATGGCGGAAGCAACATTCAAAACGCCACTTCCGCCCATGCCTCTTAAAGGGACATTTTTTTTGTCATTTTATAAATGACAATTTTTTTACCCCAAATCTAATATTTAAGAGGACCTGTCATGCTTTTTTTCTATTACAAGAGATGTTTAAATTCCTTGCAATAAGAATAAAAGTGACCCAATTTTTTTTTTTTTTAAAACAGTGTAAAAATAAATAAAATAAAGTCAAATAAATAAGAAAACTTATTTTTAAAGCGCCCATGTCCCCATGAGCTAGCGCAGAAAAGAAAATGCATAAGAAAGTTGCATCCGCATATGTAAATGGTTTTCAAATCACACATGTGAGGTTTCAACGTGATCATCAGAGCGAGAGAAATAATTCTAGCACTAGACCTCCTCTGTAACTTAAACCTGGTAACCGTTATTTATTTTTTAAAGCGACACCTATGGAGATTTCAGTTTGTTTGCGCTGATCTGTAAGGCTGCACTATATACCATGATCTGTGATGCTGGGGCTGTATACTCTGTCCTGTGATGCTGGGACTATATACTCTGTCCTGTGATGCTGAGCTGTATACTTCTGACAGTATGAGTGGAAGCAAGTGGAATACAGGGGATGGAGTGGGTGGATTCTATAAGGGGTGTGGCTTATGAGAAGTGGGAGGGGCCTAAACATGAAGGGTTGGGGTCTTGCACCCCCATTCTAAAACTTTACCAGCTGCCACTGGAGCCGACCACGTATATTGATTTGGCATTTGGCCTCTGATGAACACATGCCCTTAGCTCTATGAGTTTTATTTATGGTGTGATCCCGTCCCCATGTAAATTGGTAAGGGGTGAAAATGTTAGAAACGACAGGAGACAGCTTGGGACAAGTCCTTTATTAAAAATAAAAAATAAATAAAATAAAAACAATTCCAGCGATGTAATCCAGTTTTGATGTCCAGCGTTGTAATCCATTCTCAAGTCTGGTATGGATTTTAAGGGGAAGCCTGCACCATAATTTAAAAAAAATGGCGTGGGTTTCCCCCCAAAAATCCATACCAGACCCTTATCCGAGCACGCAACCTGGCAGGTCGCAGGAAAAGACGGAGGGCGAGAGAGCGCTCCCTCCTCCTGAACTGTACCAGGCCACATGCCCTCAACATGGTTAGGATGTCCCCATGTTGATGGGGACAAGGGCCTAATCCCCACAATCCTTGCCCGATGGTTGTGGGGGTCTGCGGTCGGGGGGGCTTATCGGAATCTGGAAGCCCCCTTTAACAAAGGGGAACTCCAGATCCTGCCCACCATGTGAATTGGTAAGGCCTACCATTTCACAAAAAAAAAGTGAAAATTGTAAAAGCTACAGGAGACGGCTTGGGAAAAGTCCTTTATTAAAAATAAATAAATCAATAAAAAATAGAAAAATTATTCCATTCTTGATGTCCAGCGTTGTAATCCATTCTCAATGTCCAGCGATGATCCATTCTCCAGCAATGCTCTCCAGCGAGGAACAGCGCATGATCCTGCCTGCACCGGAGTCACCTGGCCGAATGACGCGCAAGCTTTTTGACAGCTCCTTTATAACTGAGGATGGGGCCACTCGTGATGTGTGACCCCGCCACCTCTGACGTGTCATGGGAAACCCCTGTTGCGTCAGAGGGGCGGGGTCATCCGTCCACGTCACGGGTGGCCCTGCTCTCGGTTATAAATGAGCTGTCAAACAGCTTGCGCGTTATTTGGCTGGGTGTCTCCAGTGCAGACAGGATCGTGCATTTTTTTAAATTATGGCGCTGAGTTCCCCTTAAAATCAGAATCTCGTATGGATTTTTTGGGGGGAACCCCACGCCATTTTTTTTTTATTTGGCGTAGGGTTCCCCTTAATATCCATACCAGTAATTTTTTCAATGACTTTGATCTGTATTGCCAGGACCTAACAGGACCTAACAATTCATTATAGCCGCTTGTAGTTTTAAATTACTTTTTTTCTTTTAGAAATGTAATTTTGTGCAAAGACTGTTATAAACACGGGAAACATGTGCTACTTTACAGGCATACTATAGACACACCCAGGTACAAAATTTAAAGGAATATTTCACTTTTATTGTATTACTTTAAGCATTATTAAAATCACTGGTTCTGAAAAAACAGCAGTTTTTAAAACTTTTTTTGCATTGATACATGTCCCTTGGGGCAGGTCCCAGGTCCCCAAACACTTTTATCACAATAACCTTTAAAATTACCACTTTAGATTTCTCCCAGACTATTAAATGGTGTTCCGCGGCTTTCCGCGGCCTTTCGAATTTGCCGCGAACACCCCAAATTGTTCACTGTTAGGTGAACAGCCAATGTTCGAGTCAAACTCATGTTCGACTTGAACATAAATCTCATGGCTACTAGACAAGCTGCGGGCTTAGAAATGGACTATTATTATTTTTAAATAGACTATTAGAAATATTACTATTAGATTTAGACCAGCACCTTCAACGACATTTGGTGCAGAAAGGTGAAATGTTTTAAGCCTGTTTGGTTTTAAATTATTTATCCTTCTGTGCATTAATAAAGTTTTGTATTTTATTTAATTTGTTGTACATTGGGCCTATAAAGTCATGAACCGCGGATCAAATCATTATTGTTTTAATATTTAGCCTTTTTTAGGCAGTTAAGTTTAATCACTTCAGCCCCGGACTATTTGGCTGCCAAATGACCAGGCCACTTTTTTGCGATTCGGCACTTCGTCGCTTTAACTGACAATTGCTCGGTCGTGCGACGTGGCTCCCAAACAAAATTTACGTCCTTTTTTCCCCACAAATCAAGCTTTCTTTTGGTGGTATTTGATCACCTCTGCAGTTTTTATTTTTTGCGCTATTAAACAAAAATAGAATGACAATTTTAAAAAAAAGCAATATTTTGTAGTTTTTGCTATAGATAAATATCACTATTTTTTTTTTTTTTTTAAAAGCAAATTTTTTCGCAGTTTAGGCCGATAAGTATTCTTGTACATAATTTTGGTAAAAAAATTGCAATAAGCGTATATTGATTGGTTTGTGCAAAAGTTATAGCGTCTACAAAATAGAGGGTAGTGTTATGGCATTTTTATTATTATTTTTTTTACTTGTTATGGCGGTGATCTGCGATTTTTTTCATGACTCCATTTTGGGACCATTCACATTTATACAGCGATCAGTGTTATAAAAATGCACTGATTACTGTGTAAATGTGACTGGCAGTCAAGGGGTCAACTACTAGGGGCGGTAAGGGGTTAAGTGTTTCCTAGGTAGTGGTTATAACTGTTAGGGGCATAACACGTCACTGATCGCTGCTTCTGATGAGAGGAAGCAGACAATCAGTGACATGTCACCAAGCAGAACAGGGAGATGCCTTGTTTACAAAGGCATCCCCCCGTTCTGCCGTTCCGTGACACGATCACAGGACACCGGCAGACATCTGGTTCCCGCGGGCACGGTCAAGGAGGCCACGGCGCGTGCACGTCTGCTAGGGGGCAGGACTCAAAGCAAAGTATATAAACGTTGGTTTGCCTGCCTGTGCCATTCTGCTGACGTATATCTGCGTCAGGCAGTCAGCAAGCGGTTAAAAGCGTTTTTTGTAAAGCAAAGCCTGTAACAGCTTGTAAACACATGTAAACAAGGTAAATCACATTTAGCAGTGTTTCATTTACAGGCATTTTAAATGTTTTACTATTTAAAAAAAGAACACTTCTAAACGTAGCATGTAAACATGTATATGTCGGTTACTATCTGTCATATTAGGTTGTTCAGGAGAGGTTGTAAAATGCCCTGTGTACATTAAGCCTAAAAAAAAAAATAGTAAATGCACATTTTTGTCCTGTATTATTATTAAATCTGCATTTTATTTTTACAGTTATGTTTGATATGTATTTACCCATAATGAAGATTAAATATATTTATCAATATTGTACTGTTACTATTTATGACATGAGCAGACAGAATCAAATTTGTTCAGACTGTGATTTCACAGAAAAATGTACAATATAATAAAAAGATGATATGTGTGGGCACAAAAAAAGAAATTTTGCACTTTAACTCTCAGTGATAGAAAAATGTTTCAGTGCTACGATCAGAGCTTTTCAATGTCAGGTACGGAGAGAAACATATTGCAAGGCAGTTAAATAATAAAAAGCTACATATTTAATTCAACAGACCAAGGACAGATTAGGACCACTGATCATTGTGACACTAAACTCAAGCAACAAGATGAAATTTGCAGATTTTGTTGATTTAAATGACACAAATACACATGCAATTGAAAATTTGGGGACAGAAAAAGAAAAATGTCCAGATGGAATGAAAACAGCTTCAAGGTAAACTGCTCAAAAAGCAATAGGTGTCACTCGTGCGTCAGGGAGAATAACTCAGTAATGTCAATATTTTTTCTTAAAGAAGAAATGCAGACACAACAAACCTGTAATTAGTAAGTCAAAAGAATTGCTACTTGGGTACAAAAGAGTTAATAAAGTGTAGCAAAATAGTCCTCTTTGGTTTTATATATATATAACAAAAATATGTAGTGCAACACCGCGTTCACTAAACTCTATTAACAGAAAAAGCTTTCAATAATCAAGTGATTCAAAAAATAATGGTGAAAAAGCTGTAACTATTAAGCCCCATACACACGATCAGACCTTTGTCCAACCAAATTTACATTGGAATTCCGACGGAATTCCATCGGAGTAAAATATAAGATGTTTTCTATCTAAACTTTACGATGGGGCATACACACGGTCGGAATTTCCAATGGAAATAGTCTGTCTGACTTTTTCCATCGGAAATTCCGATTGTGTGTACAGGGCTTGACTAACAAAACAGCACTGTGTAAAAAACAAAGGCAAAATCCAAAGAATGTGTTACGATATGTGTACAAAACATCTTGAAGTTAACATACAAAGTGTTAGAAAACCAAAATACTGTGAACAATCCACATACATTTACACAACAAAATAGTCCCAGTCCTGGTTAGTCCACAAGGTGTGCGTACTCCTTTAAATTATGCACTGTGAAGTTCAGCCCGATCACCAGTGTCACTCTATTCTGCTCACCTTCATAATATTACCTCTACAAGAAAATGAGGTCTAACATGCTTGTATCCCCACAGGGATAAAATACTGTCATCTAGTTTAAGAGTTAATTTTAGGTCTCTCAGAACAAAAATTCTTGTGCATAACATTCATTACTGCATATGCATCCATATGAAAGAGAAAAAATAAACTCTCATAGTGCTCTCTGAATGCTTTATTCAGCAATGATAAGAAAAAACACTCACAAGCAGAGTAGTAAAAGCATGTTGAACCAATCCAAATATGTGAAACACATATCAAGGGGCAAAATTTGCGACTTTATTGACACCATCATGCTAAAGGATGCTCAGGATCAATTAGAGTAGTGCTGAGATGTGCAATTGGTGCCATCCATCTGGTCACATATATTGAATGGATGCTGCTTTTTAGGTAATATTTACAGATTTGTTACCATTATTTTTATATCACTTGACTATTGAAAGATTTTTCTTTGAATTGAGCATTAGGGATGAGCTTTGAGTTTGAGTCGAACATTGCCCGTTCGGCAAACAGCGAACAATTTGGAGTATTTACGGCAAATTAGAAAAGCCACAGAACACCCTGTAAAAGTCTATGGGAGAATTCTAAAGTGTTAATTTTAAAGGTTAATATGCAAGTTATTGTCCTAAAAGTGTTTGGGGACCTGGGTCCTTCCCCAGGGGACATGTAACAATGCAAAAAAAGTTTGTGAAACAATAAAAAACAATAAAAGTGAAATATTCCTTTAAATTTCGTACCTGGGGGGGGTGTCTAAAGTATGCATGTAAAGTAGCGCACGTTTCCCATGTTTAGACTTGTCCCTGCACAAAGTGTCATTTCTGAAGGAAAAAAGTAATTTAAAACTATTCGCGGCTATTCATGAATTGTCGGTCCTGGTAATACAGAGAAAAGTAATTGAAAAAAATGACAGGGGTGACATTTTTTTCAATTACTTTTATCTGTATAGCCTCGTACACACAGCCGTTTTCCTCAACAGAATCCATCAAGAAAATTGGTGGCAGAGCTTTTTAGCCAAGGAAAACGGTCATGTGTATGTTTTTCGTCGAGAAAACTGTTGTGGATCTCGACGAGCAAAAACAAAAAAGAGAACAAGTTCTCTTTTTCCTCGTCTGGAGTCTCAATTTCCTCGTTGTCTTTCTTGGCAGGCTGGTTTATGACGAAAAACACGTTCGTGTGTATGCTTAAAAACCCATGCATGCTCAGGATAAAGTATGAGACGGGAGCGCACCTTCGGTAAAAGTAGCGTTCATAATGGAGATAGCACATTTGTCACGCTGTAACAGACTGAAAAACGCGAATCGTCTCTCACCAAACTTTTACTTAACACGCAGTAACATGAGTTTAGCAAAAGAAGCCCCAAGGGTGGCGCCAATGGAATCAAACTTTCCCTTTATAGTGCCGTTGTACATGTTGAACGTCACCGCGTTTGAGAACAACGAGATTTTGTCTTGACAGTGTGTATGCAAAGAAAGCTTGTCAAGATTCTCGACAAGACAAGGAACTCGTCGAGGAAAACGATGTTTCATTTATGACTAGTTCCTCGGTCGTGTGTACGAGGCCTATTGCCGGAACCCGAAAATTCATTAATAGCGCGAGTAGTTTCAAATTACTTTTTTCCCTTCAAAAAAAAAAATTTGTGCAGGGAACCAAAATAAAAAATAAAAATGTATGGGGGTCCCCCAAATTCCATATCAGGTCCTTCACATATGGTATAGATATTAAGGGGAACCCCAAGGTAATTTTTTTGAAAAAAATTACGTGGGGTTCCCCCAAAAAATACATACCAGACCCTTCAGGTCTGGTATGGGTTTTTAAGGGGAACTCCACGCCAAAATTAAAAAAAATACATATCATATCCTTCACATCTGGTATGGATATTAAGGGGAACCCGAGGTAATTTTTAAAAAACAAAAATCCATACCAGACCCTTTATCCGAGCACGCAACCTGGCAATCCACAGGAAAAGAGGGAGGATGAGAGAACCGTACCAGGCCACATGCCCTCAACATGGGGAAGATGCTTTGGGGGTCTGTGACCCCCAAAGCACCTTGTCCTCATGTTGATGGCGCCAAGGGCCTCATCCCCACAACCCTTGCCCGGTGGTTGTGGGGGTCTGTGGGCAGTTACATTGTGCAAAAGCAGTCAAATTGTTAAAAACCACACAGACACAGCTTTATAAGTCCTCTATAAAAAGAAAAAAATTCAAAAGAAAAAAAGATTCCAGCAATGTAATCCACTCTCGATCTCCACTCCCGCCATGGAATCCATTCTCGGTATCCAGCGATGGGTAATCTCCACTCTCCAGCGATGATATCCAGCAAGGAACACGCACACAATCCTGACTCCACCGGAGATACCCCAGGAATGCTAGCCTGACAGCTCTTATGTAGCTGAGGGCGAGGCCACCCGTCACGTGAACCTGTCCCACTCTGACGTAAGGGGAAACGGCGGGCTTTCCCATTGACGTGGATGGGTGGTTTCCGTTGCATCCCACGTCACTGGGAAAGCCCGGCTTTTCCCCTCGCGTCAGAGGGGGATGGGGTCACGTGACGGGTGGCTCTACCCTCAGCTCCATAAGAGCTGTCAGGCTAGCGCCGTGTCATTTCCTGGGTGTCTCCGGTGGAGTCAGGATCGTGTGCGTGTTCCTCACTGGATATCATTGTTGGAGAGTGGAGATCATCCATCGATTGATACCGAGAATGGATTCCATCGCTGGAGTGGAGATCGAGAGTGGATTACATCGTTGGAATCTTTTTTTCTTTTTCTTTTTTTTCTTTTCAATAAAGGATTTATAAAGCTTTGTCTGTGTGGTTTTTAACAAAAAAATGTGAAACGATAGGGGTACAATGTACCCGTTATGAATTCACATGAGGGTGTGGGATCTGGGGGTCCCCTTTGTTAAAGGGGGCTTCCAGATTTCGAAAGGCCCCCTGCCCGCAGACCCCCACAACCACCAGGCAAGGGTTGTGGGGATGAGGCCCTTGTCCCCATCAACATGGGGAAAAGGTGCTTTGGGGGTCACAGACCCATGTTGAGGGCATGTGGCCTGGTACGGTTCATGAGGGGGGTGCTCACTCGTCGTTGTCCCCCCTCTTTCCCTGCAGCCTGCTAGGTTGCGTGCTTGGATAATGGGTCTTATATGGATTTTTGGGGTGACACATTTTTTTTATTTTGGCACAGAGTTCCCCTTAAAATCCATACCAGACCTGAAGGGCCTGATATGGAATTTGGGGGGACCCCCACATATTTTTTTTTATTACTTTGGTTCCCTGCACAAAATGTCATTTTTGAAGGAAAAAAAAGTCATTTAAAACTACTTGCGCTATTAATGAATTGTCGGGTCCCGGCAATACAGATAAAAGTCATTGAAAAAAATGGCAGTGGTTCCCCTTAATATTCATACCAGACCCAAAGGGCCTGGTAATGGACTGGGGGGGGACCCCTGTAATTTTTTTCAATTACTTTTCCGACAATTCATGAATAGCCGTGAGTAGTTTTAAATTACTTTTTTCCCTTCAGAAATTAGCAAGTTATGAGACGGAGCTTCAATGGAACAGAGTGCAGTCGAACGTGGTGTACGTCACCGCGCTTTGCTAGAGCTTTTTGGAAAAACGATGGTGTGTATGCAACGTCGTTTTGGAAAATGAAGTTTGAAAAACGTTGTTTTGTTTCGTCACATAAAACGTTGTTTTTTTTCATCACAAAAAGTGATTGTGTGTACGCGGCATAACTTGTTGGCCCTTCCCAATGCTAGTTATGGAAAGTGAACATTAAAGGGGTTGTAAGAGTCGGTTCACACTGGGGCGACACGACTTCCAGCGCGACTTTCAGAGGCGACTCAGACATGACATGAGCATGAACCACAGGGCGATCTGGGGAGATTTACAACACGACTTGAAGTCATCTCCAAGACAGGAGACATTCCAGTGGCCAATTAAACAACAATCAGCTCTGGGAGAGGCAGGGGGAGGGAGAGGTTTGCCTGAGAAATGTATGTTATCTTATCTGGAAAGTAGCAAGTGATCAGACTTCTGAGGCGACAAGTCGGATTGAAGTCGTACAGGAACCTTTTCTGAAGTTGGAGCGACATGAGTAGTGTGTAATAACACCGCTCCCATTCACTAACAGTGTTTTTCTCTACAGCGCGACTTGGGACAACTTGAGGCGACCTCAAGTCGGATCCCAAGTCCCCCTAGTGTGAACCGACTCTAAAGGTTCATTTTTTATTTTCTAAATAGGTTCCTTTAAGCTAGTGTATTGTTGCTTCACTAACATTTTCCTTCGATTTCGAATTCTAAATGTTTTTTTCTTTGTCTGAATTTCTCACTTCCTGTTTCTCCTCAGTAAGCTGTTCTGGCTGACTAACCCCCAGCCAAATTAAGGGGGCAAGCTTACTGAGGAGAAACAGGAAGGGAAATGGAAGGAAAAGGTAAGTGAACCAACAATGCACTAGCTTAAAGGAACCTATTTAGAAAATAAAAACAAACCTTTACTACCCCTTTAATGTTGCTGGGTAAATATCCTCCACTTCTTTAGTAAATCAACCCCTATGAGTATTGTACAGAAACAAGAAGGTGTATATCCAAAATAAGTGGTATATTAGTTTAACCACAAATTTTCTGCAAAATCAGTAATCAATAGAGGAGTGACGCAAGCCAAGCCAAGCCAAGAATGTGTCTGCAGAAATACAATCAGTAGCATCTTGACTCAACCATAAAGATATTTTGACACACTACATTTAGTGTAGGTTTTGTTTTTCTGAGAATTAATATAGATGCTATAAGAGTGGCATGGGGTGTCTCCTTGCATGAAGAATGCAAGGAGACACTGTAACCGACCAGCTGATAAAGTGATGATATCATAGCAAGACCAAAGTATAGAAATGAGGGGAAAAACACAGACAAATTAATAATCTTGCAGTGTACCAAAATCACCAGCACAGCTGCAGAGTGGAGGTCAAGACAGTTGGGGTGGGCTGTTTGAAATTGGCATCCCTGAATATTAAATTAGGGTAGCATTTGTTTAGAGCAGAGTATTTAAAGGGTTTGGATTTTTTTTATCTTAATAGCTTCCTTTACCTTAATGCAGTGCTCTCAAGTTGCTGAAATTCTTCTCTGATCTCCACACTTCCTGGTTGTCTGTTTCCTGATGACCACAGTACTGGGAGCTTTCTCTATGTGGTCGCTAATCAAGGAGATGTGATTACTCTGTGTCTAAAACCCCTCAGCACCAATCAGTTTCGTTTTCCAAACCATCAGGAGGAGGATCATCCCCTTCTCTCTCACTCCTGCCCGATGCTGGCTGCCTGCCTTCCAGGGCAAGGGAAATGTGTTCGAGGAAGGAGTTGGTCTGAGCCTGCATCCGCAGCTGGCGGGTGGTGGTGTGCAGCTGGTGGCGCCTCGTCTGCCTCCCCTCCGCCTTGATGGCAACTGTGTTGGCCTGTACAGCCACTGCCAGGCACCTCACCTCCGTTACGAGGCCCGATGTTGTGGCCTGCAGCTCCCCAATGCAGGTCACCATAGCAACGCTGTTACCACTGACATCCTGCAGGCTGTTAGAGATGGATTCAGCCTGGGTCTGGGCTGATGAGGCCAGGCTGTCTGCCACACGGCGCAGGTCATCCACAATCGCACTCATGTGGCACATCTGGCGGGCCTTCTCCCTCTGCAGCTCTTCCTGGAGAGATCCAGGTACACCCCTGGTCTTGCGTAGTGTCTTCCTGGGGGCAGGAGAGGCTTGGGGCTGTCCCGACGGGGTGGCCCTGGAGGGGATAGACTGGGAGGGGCTTCCCCTGGAGGGTGTAGACTGGGAGGGGCTTCCCCTGATGAGGGTGGACCCTGAGGGGCTTCCCCTGATGGGGGTGGACCCTGAGGGGCTTCCCCAGATGGGGATGGAGGTTTGGGACAGTCCAGGTAACATGGTTTCCTCCTCGAGGTAGACACACTCGTGAAGGTCTCCATGCTCCTCCTCCACTTCCTTTAGAGGAGAGGTGTGGGCACTCTCCTCCGGGGTTGGCATGTATCGTCCAGCAGCTGACGACGGGCCCGCTCCCTCCAGCACATCTGTGGATGACACAAAGCATTCACATGTTGGTGGACCCACACACTTGTCACATGTTCCCTTGCACCCCCTCACATGCTATGCACCAAATGGAGGATAAAACACACTTACCTGTCCTTAAGGCCTGGTCAATGGAGTCATAGCCCTCCAGGCCCTCCACCTGCTCCCTCTGCAGACATCGGGCGATCACTTCCTCCTCGGCAGTGAGCTTGATATCACTGGCTGGTCCGCCTCCCGTGCCCCTGGCATGCCTCTTCATCTTGCCCAGCTTCTCCCGGACATGACGCCGCAGGTCATTCATTTTTTTTGCAATGTCCTTGGCGGACCTCCTCTCATGGCCAAGGGCATCGACCTCCATGGTGACCTCCTGGAGGATCTAATCTTTCCTGGCCTTGCTGGTCATTCGACTATGTGTGCCATGTAGGTACACGTCGTATTTCGAGATGGCTGAGATCACGATCGCCCTCTCCTCTTTAGAAAAATTATTTTTCCTCCTCTCCCTCTCAGTCACTGGAGCAGACATCACAGAGATCGCAAAAGTATCTACACCAATGCTAGAAAAGCTACTGGTGTACTTTTGCGCTCCAAGGGCATAGGTCTGGGCGTATTTATGCTCTGGGTGTAGGCGGTGGGCCGGCGTATCTCAGGGGTTATGCCGGGCATAGTTGTGAGCATGCGCAGAGGGGTGCGGGACATACGTCCATGTCACGACGCATGCGCCGTTTAAGATACGCTGGGCGTAAAGCATTGTACCATGCTCAGACCATCATTTGCATAAGGTCACACCCACTTACACTTATGCTGGCTTACGCCCACAAAATTATGTTATGCCGGCGCAACGTTGGGAGCATTTGCTTTTTGAATTCCATACTTGCCTCTCAACGTTGCGCCGGCATAGCGTAAAGAAGATATGCTACGGCGGAATAAAGATGCGCCAATGTACGTGAATCCGGGCCTATGTCTCTATACCCTGTAAACAGTCATTTCAGCAAAAAAATGTTTTATTTACAACTCCTTTAAATGTTTAGTTCTCCATTCCAGCATTCTGGGCTTGGAAAGAGAGAAGGTTCTACCCACCGCTTAAAAAAAAAAATTCATGACAGTCATTTAAACAAGGTGGTTGACTGGTGAAGACCAGGCTTTGAATATTTTTACTTAACAGCATAAGATAGGACAATAGTAAACGACCACTAGAAATAAATGTGTATATCTACTTTGTATTGTCCTTATTGGAAATGGTAATTAAGTATGATACTTCAGAATAAAATACTAATGTTTTTTTTTTAAGTTTTCTTGTTAATACAGGAACCGGATTTGTTCTACGAGGTTATGGCCGCGTACACACGTACGAGAACCTCGTCGGGCTAAACTCATCGTTCCGCCCAAAGAGGTTCTCTGCCGGCCGTCGAGTTTGTCGACCAGGCTGACAAAAAAGGAGTTGAGCCATTAGTCCCGAAGGCCCATCGAGGAAATAGAGAACCTGCTCTCTATTTTGGCTCGACGCCTTGCTCGTCAGTTTGCTCGGCGAAAACGTACACACGATCGAGCTTCTCGGCAGAATATGGATCCCAGCGAGCTTCTGGCTGGATTCTGCCGAGAAGCTCGGTCGTGTGTACGGGGCCTAAGAGTTTCCAACATCTGTAGAGTTTGGGCTGGATACGAAGCTGAGATCGTTAATCAATATAGATTTGGTGATGTATAATGTTTGTGCACAAATGTGATGGACACACTATAAATGTTATTGTGAATGTAATTTTAACCATGGTGAATTATTAATAACTTTTGATGGACATCCTTTAATGAAAATTAATGTGGTGATAAATAAATAAATAATTCATTAATTGATACGAGCTCATTTAATATGGGTATTATTCCCATATAATTGAGTGCACTCCTGAATTAACAAAAACATTGGCCATATGTTTTGTATTTTGGGGTTAATATGTGTTTTGTGCTACTGTATCTATTCATTTTTGTCAAGGAAGGAAATTTATTGATACCTGGTGACGTAAAACACAACGACGTGCTGAAAAAAATGAAGTTCAATGCGTCGACTTTTTTAACCCATGGTCGTGCCTACAAACGATTGTTTTTTGCTATTGGTTAGGTATCCATCGGTTAAATTTAAAACAAGTTGGCTTTTTTTAACCGATGGTGCCCACACACGATCGGTTTGGACCGATGAAAACGGTCCATCAGACCGTTCTTATCGGTTTAACCGATCGAGTGTACGCGGCATAAGGCTTACCTGTAGGTGCTTGCAAATATCTCCAAGACCTACGCGGTCTCGGAGATATTTGCAATTTCCCTGGGTGACACCTTCAATGGCGCATGCGCCTTCTTGAAAGGGCATGCTGAGCCGCTTCAAGCCGGTGTAATGCTGCTAAAGGCGGCCTTTGCGCGTCTGACACTCCTGCAGGTAAGTGTCACATAATGGGCTACTATACGATGCATAGTAGCCCATTATGCTTTACCTTTGCAGGGACACTTAGAGGAAGTAAAACCCATCATTGTTTTATTATAGTTTTTATGTAATATATTAATATGATCAAAATTACATAGTTACATAGTTAGTCAGGTTAAAAAAAGACCGTCCCGTTTAACCATAAAAAAATAATGAAATAAAAAATATCGTACAATCCCATATACACAATTCTATACCAACAGTTGATCCAGAGGAAGGCAAAAAGCCCCAGCAGAACATGATCCAATTTGCTACAGCAGGGGAGAAAATTCCTTCCTGATCCCCTGAGAGGCAATCAGATTTTCCCTGGATCAACTTTACCTATAAATGTTATTACCCAGTTATATTGTGTACATTTAGGAAAGAATCCAGGTCTTTCTTAAAAAAAAATCTACTGAGCTGGCCAGAACCACCTCTGGAGGAAGTCTATTCCACAGCTCTTACTGTGAAGAAACCTTTCTGTGTTTGGAGATGAAATCTTTTTTCCTCTAGACGTAAAGAGTGCCCCTTGTCTTTTGTGTTGACTGTAAAGTGAATAACTCAACACCAAGTTCACTTTATGGACCTCTTATATATTTGTACATGTTGATCATATCCCCCCTTATTCTCCTCTTCTCAAGAGTGAATAAATTCAGTTCCTCTAATCCTTCCTCATAGCTGAGCTCCTCTATGCCTCTTATCAGTTTGGTTGCACTTCTCTGCATTTTCTCCAGTTCCCCAATAACCTTTTTGAGAATTGGAGCCCACAACTGAACTGCATATTCCAGATGAGGTCTTCCTAGTGATTTGAACAGGGGCAAGTTGCAAGTTGCAAGTTGCTGCATAATAGGTATTTAAGAGTTTTTCCTTGATAGGGTTGAATAATTTGAAACAGCAATAGAGAAAACTAGTGTTGGATTAATAGTAATATTGTAATATTTGGAATGGTTTATATATTTGGAATACCTTGAAGAGTGTAAGAAACCTGAACATTTACACATAAAAAAAATTGTACATCACCGTATTGTCCCTTCCTGTGTGTATTTAAGCTGGATTATGGTAGCATGTACTTTGCTATATTATGACATAATACATTATAATAAAATAATTTCACAGGTTTGGTATTCCTTAATCTTCCCCAATTGCTTGGGTGTGGGACTGGCATGTAGAGTTTAGTGACATATTATGTATACACACATACTGGTGTCAGTGTAGACAAAAGCCAGTTAGCCTGCCCGAATGTCTTTAGAGTGTCAGAGGAGACCAGAGTAATTAAAGTGGTTGTAAAGGCACAAGTTTTTTTACCTTCATGCATTCTATGCATGAAGGTAAAAAACCTTCTGTGTGCAGCAGCCCCCCCCCCCCAGCCCCCCTAATAGTTACCTGAGCCCTCTCTCAAAGAGACACACAGAGCCGCAGGTCAGGAGCGTGCCTGCTTGGGTTCCCCCACAGCAAGCTATAGGTTTGTCCTCCAAATGAGTCACCAGGCCCTCCTGAGAGACCAGCCTTCATCCTGGCTCTTCTCAGCTTGGCTTGGCTTCTTCCACACAGGCAAGACAGCCTAAGGACCACCATGGGATTAACAGACTCCAGACATGCTTCTGGGCCTACTTGCAGCAGCACATCCTCAGGCCAGGAGGGCCCCGAGGTAATAAATGATGCAAGAGCACATGGCTCTGCCCAATAAATACCCCCTTCCCAGAATGCATAATGGCCAGGAACCTCCTACTGGGCTTTTTTTGGAAAAAGAACATTCATTACATAGCTCAACCTTGTTGTAATTCTCATACTGGCCTGTGGTACCAGTGACACCTACTGTCAATAGTGAAAAATGCACAACTCAGTTAAGTTTAGAACAAAACCAAATAAACTATACAATCAAATCTGAGCTGGCAAAAACTAAATTTACACTATAGTCCCCCCCCCCCCATTAAGAGAGACGATGTCCTCAGCGTCCATAAGGAAAGTCTGAGAGTAGATATTTTAACCAAAAAAAACTTGATGGGAAAAGGGAAGGGTAAGGCAGTTAAACAAGAATGTTACAGTTTCAAACATTAATCAACAGTATATTCACATCAAACACTATCTATCTAACTGCCCCACTCTAGCAGCTTGATAGGAGATCTTAGTAACCTGAAAAAGAACAAGGTTACACACGCAGAAACACATAACATCATCATTGATCAACTGGGAGCAAAGCCTCACTACCAGAAGAGTGAAAATTTCTTATTTTAAATGTAAAGCAAACTAGAATTTAACTTAGAAGTCCATCCCTTTCTTATAAGTAACGTAGCCACCATCCAGCAGCAGAAACCAGTATGACAGAAGTTCTTAGTGGCCAAGTATTGAAATGACTATTCACATGTAGAAAATCTTGAGCACAAAGTTCTCTAAACCTAGAACTATCTGGCTATGTACTCCATAGTCCATTGAGAGTAAAGAACCTTTCTCAGTCTCTTTCCAAAGGCCTGAAGACTCTTCTCTGAGTTTTAAACAGGAACAAACTGTTGCTTTAGATAGGAGACTGATATTTGCCAGCTGAACTATGAACTACAGTCCCTTTAAATGGTTACCAGTATAAATTAGGATCTGACAAAGTAACTCTCTTGCCTTGTTTATCCACAGTAGTAACATAGTAAACAACATTTGCTTTTCCAGGTCTGCAGGTGACCACTTTGTCAGAGTAGATATGCCGACCGACCGTAGTTCCATTGAAGATGAATAGCCAGCTTTTCTGAAAGGCTTTGGTACCACTTCACTGTACCACTCCTCTTGCTTTAATTCAATTTCTTGCATAGTCTCGGAAGGAACATATGGAAATTCCAGGCCATATTCTGTAGCAACTCTTTTGTTGAGCACTCTTTGTGAGTGTGCAAGCTTCATATGTTTTCAACATCTAGTCAAATAGACAACACAAGCCCACCCTGTTTGTCCTTTTGAATTGTGCCAGTCAGCTGAAGTTTATGTTTTGTGGAAACTCTGGCTTGAAGATACATATATGAATTATGCATATACTATATGTTTGCATGCTTTTCCCTTTTTTGTGTTGTTCAGGTACAGGACAAGACATGGATCTAAAGATTTTAGCTGAGGAGCTTTCTATTCCACTTGTATGTATTTTTTTGTTATTCCATTGAACCATTGGTTCTATGAAACCATTATTCCTAGAGGGTTACAACCTGCTTACTTCTGCATTTGGTTCATTCATCTTTTTTTTTCCCTCCCCTTGCAAGCTAGTATAGTCCTAGCTAGACCCTCCCTATTTTCCTTATGTTCCTTAGTCAGTGTTAATTATGATAGGGGCAAGGTTAGTGTAACAGCACTGGTGAACGGGAGTGAACCACAGGATTTCAAGGCTCTTCCTTACGTAAGAATTCAAACTCCACACAAACAGGAGTTTGGGGGTTGTCTACATCATCTCTCTCTCACATAAAGATAGGCGTGGAGATACTGAGCTTGAAAGCATTACAACATACGACCAGAGCTTAGCATTTAAAATTATAGTATGTACTAAAAAATACAAATGCACAACTGCATGCAAGCGATTATCAATATTACATAGCTTTGTGCATTAGGTGACTAAGGGAGAAGGTATATAATACATCAACCCTTAGAATAGAAAGTTTAGGTGAACATGTTCCACAACTTTAGGGCATAGGCCCATATACAAGTAGCACTTATGTCAGCGCGTTGTTGAGACAACTAATAGTTACATATAAGTAGCAATTTATAGTTTAGGTACTTTGAGAGTACACATAGTAAATAGGAGATGTAGCGACAACTAATAATTGTATAAGAGTGACAATTATAGCTCAGGTAATAATATTTTCATTTGACAGGCAAATATAGCTGAGGTAACAATAGTTGCATATGAGAGGCAATATAGCTCAGGTTATTATAGTTGAATATATGAGGTGAATATTGCACAAATAATTTGCGGGTAGCTGACCCTTTAAGGTACTCCTTAGCAAACAGTCCTTAGCACAGCAGTATATCCCAATAAGTATGTTGTTATCCACAAAGCATATTAAGTAACAACAAATGTATCAGATGAAACACAAGAAGCAGATCTTCCTATAGGACTACAAGTGATACAATAGCTACTTATCCGTTTGCAGATTTCAATGTAGGAGATAGGTGTAGGGTATTCAGCAAAGGCCTCAAGGTTGTAGTAGGTGCAATATGACTAAAGTAGTAGTAGTTGCCTGGAGCGGTGTTGCAGCATAGGGAGCGATGGCAGCCTGAATGCAGTGAGGATATGTTGCTAGCTAGCCATAACGTTGCCTCTTCTTGTAGCGTGGCCAGAAGGGCTGACAATAATAGAACAAAGTTCTTGTCTCCCTTGAATGCCTTTATAGGCAGAAGACCAGGTGCAGTTCATCGCACTGAATTCAAAGAAAAGCGCCAATTCACGACCCACTTCCACGTTCCATGTTGGAATGCACGACGTCGCCGGGCGATGATGTCATCGTGTGAGCGCTGTATGCGTTCCAGCATGGAATGTATTATGGCGCTGAAAGCGCCGGTCACAACAGGAACAGCCAAGACGAATAGCGGCTGTTAGGCTACGTACACACGATCAGACCGGTCCGATGAAACTTGTCCGACGGACCGTTTTCATGGGACCACGCTGAAGTGGTCTGATGTGCGTACACACCATCAGACCAAAAATCCGATCAGACCAGAACGCGGTGACGTAGAACACAACGACTTGATGAAAAAACGAAGTTCAATGCTTCCAAGCATGCGTCGACTTGATTCTGAGCATGCACGGGTTTTTGATCCGATGCTTTTGTGTACTAACCATCGAATCTGTCCGACGGACAGGTGTCCGTCGGACAGATTTTAAAGCAGGTTTTAAAACTTTGGTCCGACGGACAACGGTCCGATAGGCCGTACACACCATCAAATTTGTACGATGAAACTGGTCTTCAGACAAGTTTCATCAAACCGGTCTGATCGTGTGTACGCGGCCTTACAGTTAGAAAGTCACTGCCTTTGTCAGCATTTGACATTGAACACAGAATGAAGATATACACTCCCTGAAGATCTGTGTATATTATTTTACTAACTCACAGTTCTAAAAACAATAAACATGCTCTTAGGAAAAGAATAGTTGTTTGCCTAACTTTGCAGGATACAACCTAAAGGGGTATAAACCTACAGGGTGTCTTAGATGGTAAAGAACAGAGGAAACTACTGTAAATAGTTCTCTCTAGTTGTAACCCCAAAAACGTAGCTATTATCTGCAACAATAACTATATCCTCACACAAGGTGGTGCCTTATTTAACCATCCAAGGGCAAAATCATGCTCTAATTTGTTCACTAAACATGCCCACAGGACTCTCTGTTGGATTGTATAGACTACTTTTCTACGTTCAATAGCCTTTGGCTCACTGCTGTAGTCCTCTCTTACATCCATCACATGTCAGCTCTTCCTATTCCATTATATCACAAACGATTGCCTACAACCATGTTTTATGAGGGACTACCTAAATAATCCACTCACAAATAATCCATTCAGGTAGATTGCAGTGATATACTGATGCTGAAAAAAAAATGTTTATCTGGCAGATCAAATGTGACTGTGAGAGGCAGTATTATGAGCAAATCAGCTAACTAAAAGTACGGTAGGTTGGCTGCTATCAATGACAACAATGATGCCTTTGTGCATGTACAAAAAATATCATTATGATTAAAATTTATTTTTGGCATAATTTTTGATGCACAAAAATAAACACAATTATTGATTTATTTGTCTTTATTGTGTATTTGTATTGACAATAGAGCGAAATATAAAGAAAATGCTATTTTAAGGAGAATGGTTTTGAAAATGAGACACTTTTTTTCTAGAAATGGAAAACACTTTGTCATTTTGGTGCTATTAAGAATACATTCTGCCTTACTGGCTTTTCAAAAAGGCTGTCAGACAATGCTCTTTTTTTTTTTTTAACTGGAAAGCTTTTGTTTTTGTGTGTTCCATTTCAAGATAAACTAATGGAGAACATTTACTTTACTATTTCCACCGATGATGGGACTCTACCAGGGGTGGCTGCTATAATGATGAATAGGCTACATATAATGTTTTACTTCAAATGACTAACTATAGTGAAACAATATCTTTGGATCTTAATATGTGTTCACCATCATGAGCTTTTTAGGCTATTACTGGATTTTTAGACTGAAAAATAGTGGGTTTATTATTAAAATCAATACTAAGTTTTCTGATTAGCTGTGATCTGGTATAATATGGTAAGTGCTCCAGAACTCAGAGAATATTTATCAATAAAAAAAAATGCCAACTTAGGGATGCCCAAGTATCCTAACATTAACCTTGAAAACAAAGAGGAAGGCATGTCAGAACTTGAAATAGTGTTAATGTTAATGTGTCAGAGTTTCATTTTATTTCTTAAAGCTCCACCCGCATTTTTTTTTCAAAGTCGGCAGCTACTAACAGTGTAGCTGCTGACTTTGAATAAGGACACTTACCTGTCCTAGGCACCCGCGCTGACGGCCCCCCCCCCCCCGATGCCGGTCCCACGATCGCTCCGGGTCCCACGCCACCATTCACACTATGGGAAACAGGCAGTGAAGCCTTACGGCTTCACTGTCCATTTCCTACTGCGCCTGCGTGAGTCTCACGCTGGCTTGTGAATGGGCGCGCTGCTCTCTGAGAACACACACAGTTCCCAGAAAGCAGCGCGCCCCATTCACAAGGAGAAGGACAAGAAGAAAAGACACCGCGGTGTGGAAGAGGCAGATTACGGACTTCCGCATAGCAACAGGTATTTCGGGTGAGTATTTTTTTTTTTTTCACGTTTTTTTATTTCTTTTTTTAAGACTTTTGGCCAAATGTGGTTTTCCTGGGTGGAACTCCACTTTAAGAAATTAAACTGTACACCTAAAATTTTAACCCAATGGGGCAACATTCTGGGGAAGAACTGACAGTAAAATTTTGGTGCCCAAGAGCTATAGGCATCCATGTGCCAGTGACTATGAAAAGATCTGAGGGATGGGTGCTGCTGTGGGTGAACAAAAAGATTCATATTACCTATCATAATCTTGGAACCTAGATTGTATTACACTTTTTAAAATATGTTCTCATTTAAAAAAAAAATGAAATTCAGTCATGGTGGAACATTTTCATATACACACAGGCATTAATACCCAGTGCACTGCATACCATAGGTTATACTTTGAAGCAGAGAACATGCAAAAAAAAAAGTCTTGCATGTAGTGTATAGGTAATCTGCATTATGTTTAGAAAAAAAAAGGAAAACAAAAAAAAAGAACCATAGTTCTGAATGACTTCTGTGTATCACTGATAAGTGAATCAAGCCTATCAGTGACAAGTGAATCATTGGGGGCTTATTTCATGATATTTCACAAATTTATTTTATTTATTTTTATCTTTTCCTGCACATCACTTCGTAATATGTACATTCAAGGAACACATGATGGATGACACTGTCATTACTGTTACAATCTTGGATTTTTTGAACTCCTCTGAGATTTACCCCAAAGCAG
Organism: Rana kukunoris; assembly: GCA_029574335.1. Taxonomy (NCBI): domain Eukaryota; kingdom Metazoa; phylum Chordata; class Amphibia; order Anura; family Ranidae; genus Rana; species Rana kukunoris. The sequence goes on along the minus strand of CM056049.1, from coordinate 119,814,457 downwards.
TTTTGAACTGCTCTGGTTCTGCATTCATAGCCCCATTTAAATTGCTATGACACTTCAGAACAAAATAAATTGTGCCTGAAATTGGAGCTATTAAAATTCTATAGCGCTATTAGGGAATAAGCAGTGGCTCTAAAGACTTCTTCTGTTATTGAGGGAAGGAAGAAAAAAATTGAATAGAAGAATACCAAAGGATCTTCTTGGCAGTGTTTGTCTGTCACAGCTGGAGGTCTAAAACCTTAAAAAAATTAATTTGCGATAATCTGTATCTGAAGGGAACAAAGGAGTTTAACAACCAGGAGATATATCTTAGCGAGTTATGTGAATTGTGCAAAAGTATTCTTTAAAATAAAAATATTTCTGTGTCACCAGTTTCTACTGTACATCAACAAACTGGGGGAAAATCGTTCCATAAAATTTTATTCTCTTTTAATTAATGCATTTTAATATATTAAATATGTTTACCCTTATGGTATAACAAGTGAGATCTACAAATTCTGAAATGTCAATGTACCTTCAAGTTATTGACAACCAATATAAAAGCCATAATCATAACCGTGGAATGCCATATAACACTTATCACTTATGTGCATAGCTAGACAATGGCTCTGTGTCTGTATAGTTTATAATCTAGTACTTGTATAGTGCACTGAAACATATGAAGTCAGTGTCAGTGAGCTAACCGAGATTAGGACAAAAGCTGATTAGGAATTTACATGAGAAGAATGAAGCCAACATGAACATCATCACTATCAGAATGATTTTCAGTCCAGTGATTTAAAATTCAATATGGCATTAGGCTAAGTAGGCCATCCCACAATTCTAATTATCTGGCCAAAGACTCAAGGTTATGTTGGGAGGTTCCAAGACTTCAGCTTCTTTGGTGTTTGCCCTGTGCAAACAATGTCCCTGGATCATTTTTAAAGATGCAATTGAATTGGCTACATTCAACTTGAAGAAACAACAGTTCTACTCCTAACAAATCTACTCCTAAGGCAGGCCATAGACAGTGAAAATGTATTTCCTGCAACCACGGTTGCAGGAAAGAAATTTGCACGATTCCCCCATCAACACAGACAGTGTTGATAAGGGAATCCCTCCTGCTCAGAGACTGTCTTCTCCCGGTAGGGGGGTCGGAGCCGGAAGCCATCCCCTCCAGGAGAATACAGTGATTATCTCTAGCAGATATAGCAGCCACTTACAATAATATATCGATCAACTTAGTACATTCAGCCTGCCCATTAATGGTTCAAATTCGAACTGTGTATGGCTGGTCTAAGTATCTTAGTATCACAAAATTTACTACCTATTCTGTAAAAGTGATAAAGAATAGGAGTATAAAAAAAAACAGGGGAACTATGCCTGGTACCATCTAAACAGGAATGAGACAATACTTCCCAGCAGATGACAACTGATGTGACAACTCTTGACTCCCCAGGCCAGGCTAAACACCAACAGCAACATGACCCACACCAAGAACTATGATTTAAAGCTTTCCCAAGAATATGACTTGAGAACGTGCATGCCACAAACTATATATAGATAAGCTATTGCCACTGATAACCTGTAAGTGAATCTTTGCTATATTAATAGTGCTGACACTGTACAGTCCTTCCCTTGAAGTAAGAACTGCAAGAAGGGTTTATGAAATTGGATTATGGTTAATTGAACTATGATTGATTGATTGGATTATGGTTGATTGATTAAAATTGGTTGATGAAATTGAACCTGCACCAGCTAACATCCTAAACTGACAATCAACCACCTCCACTAGAAGTCCCTAAAACTATAATTCACTCCAACCTAAAGCCTACATTATGATGACCTGAAATCCAAAATTCAAATTAAGGCCTGCATTCCAACTAACCCTCAGACACCAGTTCTGCATAACACGTTTTTGCACAGGAGACTCACAAATCACATCAAACCCTCTCCACTACTGAACAGAAGCAAAAAATAAGATAGACTATATACATAGCATTAATAACTTAATTTCCTAGTATTCTTAAGTATGTATAATCTTTGTTTCATTGCTTTTTTTTTTTCAGATACAAGTAGATGTTAGAAGGCAATAACAGTCTGTTTACCAATTGAAGAGTATGTGGGTACAGTTCTTGCATAAAAAGAGGAGAAAAGGGAGATATAAAAACATTCCAAGTAGGAGGCAATAATAACGAATGACAGGTGATTATGGTAGTACAAGTATTATGGTGCAATATGCCAAATACCTTATGGGATACCCATAAGGCTTATGTACGGGGGTTATTAATTAAGGAGAGAGCGGAGAAAAATAAATAAATATGTAGAATAAAACAACGCTAACAAAAGAAATATACGAATTGGAGCAACAACATAAACAAACTAGAGCAAAAGAAACCCTATTAAAATTAAACATCAAAATAGAAGTGCTGAGGGAACAAATAGAGCAGGAAACAGGTATAATGTATAATCAAGTAAAGAAAGAGAGGTACCAATGGGGCAATAAGCCAGGTAAATATTTTGCGAAATTATTAAAAAAGAAAAAAAACGTTAACTACTGTATATAGAGAAAATACAAACGATTAGGGGAGAACTAGTTCTTAAAACAGGAGAAATAGCGGAGACATTTCAAGAATATTATGGGAGACTTTATTCAATTAAGAAGCAGGAAACAAGAGAAGAGGCGAAACAAAAAAAAGAGAAAATAAAATCTTTTCTAAAGGAAACAGACTGGGATACAATTTCAGAAGATAAATTCAATCGCCTAGAAGCCCCCATTTCAGAAGACGAAATTAGAGAAATTATAAAAAATTCACCAGGCGGGAAGAGCCCAGGACCGGACGGCCTGACGATCCTCTATTATAAAAAATGTATAGACATCTTAGCCCCCAGAATGTGTTCTTATATGAACGGTTTAGGGGCAAAGTGGGATATGCGTAGAGAGGCGACATAAACCACTATCACACTAATCTTGAAAGAGGGTAAGGACAGCACATTCTGTTCTAGTTATAGACCAATCTCATTATTGAATTGTGACATCAAGATATTTTCTGAAATACTGGCAGGGAGGATGAAAACAATTGTGAACGACATGATACATACAGATCAGTTGGGCTTTGTGCCCAGACGGGAGGGGAGAGACAATGGAATTAGAACTCTATTAGCCATACAGAAAATTAAAAACAGTGGAGCCCCAGGTCTACTAAGACGCCGAAAAAGCATTTGACAGAGTAGACTCTGGCTTCATATATAATACCTTAGAGGCAATAGGAATTGGACCAAGAATGTTTTCCTGGATTAAGGCACTTTACAATCAACCCATGGCAAGAGTGAAAGTTAATGGGACTCTTTCGGAACTATTTGAACTGCACAATGGTACAAGACAAGGATGCCCTCTATCCCCCCTTTTGTTCGTGTTGGCATTAAAACCCTTATTAAGAGGGATAAGGAAGAACCCGGACATAAGGGGGATAGAAGTTGGACAGTAAGAACACAAACTTGCGTCTTACCCCGACAATATTTTATTTTATTTAACCAGCCCAAGAATGATGCTGCCAAATCTAATGAAATCATTAAAATAATATGGAGAGATGTCTAATTTCAGAATGAACCTGACTAAGTCTGAAACCCTGAGCATAAATATCTCTAAGAGAGATCAAAAAAATTACCAAAAAGAGTTCCCATTCGTTTGGGGTAAAAAATAAATAAAATACTTAGGAGTCAAAATAGCAATTACTATGGAGAGGTTATAAAAAGTAAATTATCTGCCCCTGTTAGAGGACATTAAGGCAGAATTTAACAGATTGACCCCAGGCCAAATTTCATAGGGGGGTAGAATGTATATATTTAAAATGGTAATCTTACCTAAAATTATGTACAAAATACAGATGCTCCGATTCCTCTACCCCAGAAGTTCTTTAAAAACCTACAAACAATGTTAATTCCTCTATTCACCTGAAGTTACCCGTTGCCGTGTTGGGCACAAGAATAAAAGCGCAGAAAACGACACCTTGCTGTTTGGACATTCTATCATTGCTCGCACTGTCTACTTTTTATCATACCCCTAGACATGCTACAAAGGTGACACACCGATCCCAAATTTAGCCAGCGGCTCCTGCGGGGGTAGCGCTACACGAGTAAAAAAAAAAATTGTTATGTTTTTTTTATGACAGCTAAAAGTTAGAAAGATGTGGGGGTGGGCAGCAGGTGCCGCTGGAGTTTATGTTTGTTGGATGCACAATCATCCATATGCTCTTGAATCAACAACATAGAAATTCCTCATTGCACTTTTGCATTTCCTTTTAGTAAATCTGGTGTGAGTCAGGAAGTGGTTAAACTATTTTCACATTCAATGGTAGAATTATGTTTTTTTTTCTGGCACATACAGATTGCATTTGGTTAAGCTCCTCACGTATGAAGTGAAGACCTCATCTCTGCCCTAAACACAGTTTTCTATGTTTGCAAAGAGGAGGAAATAGTGAGAATAAATATATTTTTGGTAATTCATAAACTGCAATCGTTCACATTGCCCCAGGGGCGATATGCCACACTTAAAACGATAATAGTATTAAAGGGCTTCCTGTTGGAGCAATTTAATTTTCGTAGTGCTGAAAGTCAGCACGACCACTACGAACAGGATCTAAAAAAGAGATAGTTCCCAATATTGGCTGAAACCAAAATGTGTCCTCGAAACAACAGTTATAGCATGGATAATATGTTATCATTTGTTATTGTATTTTACATTTAATTAGAGGATTGGCTGCCAATAATAGAGCACAATATTTTGATATGGACATAAATCTCCCCCTCTTACTGGTTCTCCCTAATTATTCATAGACTATGTAGACAATGTATGGCTGGTGCATGCTGCTGTTCTCCTTTTCTCCTTCTAATAGTAATAGTGTAGCTCTTTCCAATATGTACAATTCATAACTGGTAGTACTCTTATTATACTGAACATGACCTGAAGCAACACAGCGGGTGACAGATTCCAACATCTTAATCCTACATAATACATTTTCCCTATCTCTAAGTGGAGACTGACATTTTCCTTTTTTGATTTTGCATTTGCTTTCATTTTTACATTTGCATGGACCAAATTAAGAATTCTTAATTTTCATCCCATAAAATACAATATTCCGAATGGGCAATCTCACTATTTTATAGCGTATATTGGTCTCATATATCCTTCATACAAAACTGACATGTTAACCACAATAAGGCAGTGAAGATGACTTTCCCAAAACACTCGCACTTGGTGAATCAATCACTGTAATCTAAACACATGCACCAGGAAGATTATACCTGCAGTGAATGTTTGGTGAATGTCAAATTAACTTCTTTACAAATATGGCCCTAAAACTCATGTCACAATTCACTAAATGCAGGAAATTCTTTTTTTTTGGGAGCAATGATTTTAAACTGAAATACATAAGATACAAGAATAAATTAAGTGACAGACTAAATGGATAAATGACTGATTAATTCCAGAACACTTGCCAGTAGTAATAACAAGATCCTACTTTGATCTTCTTTGGGCAACATCTCAGTTATCCGACTTTGCTTACCCTAGTGGTAAACTATGTTATTAGGTTTTACTTTTTTTTTTTTGGAGCACTTACTCCTATGACCTATATGGAGATATGTTATAGACATGTCCTGTAAGGTTTCTTCATTGGTTGTTCCAAGATACTGACAAAACAATATTTACTGACAGGTTGTTCCAACATCCTCAAGCTAACCCATTTGCACCTATGCTTTGCTAGCTTCAGTCCAGAAAGCCCTGTATAAAATGGATAACTGTTTCATGTTGCCGGAATCTTCCCACAGCGTGATCTCTTTGGGGTGGCGGGAAGAACGTCCGACAACATTGCTTCCTTTATCTTATTAGCTAATGTTTTGGCTACTCAACCAACACTCTGCTTTATTTTAATATGTCTTTGAATTTCAGTAGGGATTTTGTAATTATTGCCCTAACAGATCGTAATGTCATCTGGGATAGGAATGTTCTTTCTTTTATTGGTTTTTCTCTAATGTTCACAAAGCACTTCCGTATTTATACATGCTATTATGCTCTTTTGCTGATTTCCTCCAGGCCATGGTGGCCAATATTTTGTCTGTTTGTATTTTCCTTATGACATAATCAATAAAAATTATTCAGAGTAAAAAAATAAAAGAAAATGACTGAATAACATTTTCATTGGATACATACAAATTTCCTTTGTGGCTCATGTAAATAATAGATGATGATGATGGCTAATAATTCTGAATAATTATTAATGTTATTGTGAAAACAGGAGTGTGCTGACAGGTATAGACCACAAATTCCTCAAATCCAAACTAACTTGGTTCTTCCAGACAGTAACGTTTACTGGATCTCAACAGATGACAAAGTCCTTTTGTGTCATAACCATCCAGCATAAATGTCCGAACTATATTATGCAGCTAGGTGGCTTCCATGCATGCATTAATGTACATTATATTCTAGACCCGCCCTTCCATAATAACTCCTTTTAGCAGTTAAATACTTTCCTTCAGTGGTGTTGCCCCCCTAGATTATTCCTTACCCCCCGTAGGCCCCCCCTTCTAAATTAGGATGCCAGGCAAAGATGGGTGCCTGGGTTTCGGTGCTGCAACTGCCTGAATCCCTGTGGAACTTTGGGAGGCAGCTCTGAAACTGCCTGGGTTTCTGTGCTACACTTCTGATGGTGGTGGATGGTGGAAGGTGGAGACTGCAATGGGTTGGCTGCACTGCTCTGAAACTTTTGTGAGGAGGAGAGGTGAATAAGAGCTGTGAAAAAGTAAGGGATGGGGAGCAGTGTTGGAGAAAGGAAGCTGTGGGGAGGTTGGAGGTGTAGTGAAGAGGTGGCGGTCTTAGTGCAAGGGCACCCCTAGGCACTGTCCAGGGACCCCACGTGCATGAGGCGCCTCTGCAGTTCTCCCTGCCCTATCACTGTAGAAGCAGCATCAAAGCAGGCAGGATTCAATAGCCTCAAACTTTATAGGAACAGCTGCCAATAAGCCAGCAGGACAGAGAGTGAAAAACTGAACAGTTAACTGTCCAGCTACAACTGGTCCACCTACTGCTGCCTACTGAGCCAATGGGTGCTACTGTACTCAGCCCCTTTTCCAAGCCTGACACCTTTGATTGGAAACAGAATACTGTATCAGAGTTATTATTATTATTATACAGGATTTATATAGCGCCAACAGTTTATGCAACACTTAGGCCTCGTACACACGATCAAATCTGTCTGCTGGAAACGGTCTGCTAGACCGTTTCAGCAGACAGATTCGATCGTGTGTACGGGCTAACAGACGGATTTGGCCACCCGACAGATTTCAAAGCATGCTTTGAAATCTGTCGGCTGGGAACCCGTCCGCCCGTCATGTCTGCTGGTTAGTACGCTAACCAGCAGACATGTCTTCTCGCACACGCGCCGAATGGTTTCGACGCATGCGCGGAAGTGTTTTACTTCCTGGTGTGGTGACGTGGCGGCGTCAACGTCACCGCCACGTCACCGACACGTCAGCGCGCTGTCTGCTGGCGGGGATTTTGGTTTGCTCGTGTGTACACGCGAGCAAACCAAATTCCCAGCAGACAGATCTGTTCAAATCGGTCGGTCCGACCGATTTGAACAGACACATTTAATCGTGTGTACGAGGCCTTAGAGTTGAGCTGGAGAAATAACCAAGCTGCCTGGGGAGGGGGAGGAGCAGAGCTGAGCAGGAGAAGCAGAGCAGCAGAAGGTAATCTGGAGATGTGCACAGAAAAGAGATACATACTGTGAGAACTCCCCTTCCTCTTTCTTCTCTTCTCTTACTTATCTGTACTCTTCTGCCTCTCCTCTCTCTCCACTCTCTCTATCCCTCTCTCGCCCCCTATCTATCCCCTCTTTCTCTCTCTCTCTCTCTCTATCGTTATCCTCTCTCTCCCCTATCTTTTTCTCTCCCTTCCTTTTCTATTTCTCTCTCTCCCCTCTTCTCCCTCACCCTCTCTCTCCTCCCTCTCTTTCTCCCCTCTTTCTCTCTCTCCCCTCTATCCTCTCTCATCCTCTCTCTCTTCCCCCTATCTTCCTCTCTTTGTCCCCTCTTTCTCTCTTTATCACCTCTCTCTCACTCTCTTTCTCTCTCCCTTTCTCTCCTCTCCCAACTCTCAAACCTCGCCCTCTCTCCCTCCTCTCTCTCTCTACCCCCTCTCTCACCCCTCTTTCTCTCTCTCCCCCCTCTCTCTTTCTCTCTCTGCACCCTCTTCAAATTGTCTCTCTCTCCTCCCTCTCTCCCCTCTTTCTCTCCTCTCTCTCTCTTCATTCTTCATTAGTGACATATTTAACATATGGGATTATTTAAACAGCCCTAGTGTTTGCTGAAATTTCTTTAAACTATAAAGAAAAGTTTTTGAGCATTTTCCTCTCATTCTCAGGTCTCAAGTAATGCTTGAGGAAAAAAGTAAACCTCTTGAAAACTTGTCTTTTTGGTGTTAGGTTAGTACAATAAAAAGGTATTATTGCATACCGCATTTCCATTGTATTTTGTAATCCAAAATTTTAACTTCTTTAATAGATCAACATATTTGTAAAGATTTACTAATTTTCTAAGTATGGGCACGCCGAATGGGTCCAGCATAACTATGCGCCCACGATGCGCCGGCGTAGGCAAGTTACGCCAGACAACGGAAACCATGTTTATCGGCGTATCTTGCTTTGTGAATCGGCGCAAAGATGCGACAGCGCAAATTTAAAATTACGGCGGCCTAAGAGTTGACAACCACTTTAAAGAATTAAACTTCACTATACTTAACTCCACTCTAGAAAATACTACATCTGTGAGCTCTACTGACAGTGCTGACATCTTTGCCCATCTTCTGGGTTGGGCATCATTGGCCATCTTCTTTAATGAATGCAATATGATGTAACTGCTGAAGTGGCTGTGCGCATCTACGTTCATGAATCGGCGTATCTTGCTCATTTAATGATTCTGAATGTAGAAGTAGCCCGAAATAGGCTTTGAGGACTTTTGGAATGTCCAACTTGTGCAGATCAGCATCTGATTCTGCTGGGAAGGCTGGAAGCACCCATTCACTGGAAAGACAAAACATGGATGTCACTCTTTGGAACAAAATGATCCAATGGTCTTAGCCCAACCCTGTTTGGGAAGAAGGAGATCTCCCATAAAGAACAGTCTTCTGTCAAGAGTACAATGAGGGTTTGCTGGAAAATTGAGGACTACTGCCAGGTCCCATTAAGGGAACCTATTTCTCTTGGGAGGGCGTAGTACCTCTCATGAGGTGATCCATCAGCAGGTTTGCTGCCCATTTCTTTTGGGTAAAAGCCAAGATGGCAGAAATTTTCACCTTACGCAAATTGAGCTCCAAATCCAATTCAGATTGTAGAAAAGACAGGGTTTGAGAAAAATTTGGGTCACTTCGGTCAAACTGATGTCCAGCTGCAAAGCTTGTGAACCTAATCCATATTCTGGAGTAGATGGCCTTGATTGACCCCTTCAAAGAACTCTGCAAAGTTCTAATCCCCTCTGGAAAACATCCTAACTCTTGTAACCTCTGCCTTACAATTTCCAGGCTGCTAAAGCTAGTCGCGATGGTTGCCGATGTAGTGCATCTACGACCGTTTTTAAAACCTTTTTCCATTGATACATGTTCCCTCGGGCAAGACCCGGGTTCTCAAAGACTTTTTTACAGGCAAACTATAGACACCCAGCAGGTACAATATTTAAAGGAATCTTTCTTTTTTTTTTTTTTTAACCACTTAAGGACCGGACCAATATGCTGCTAAATGACCCAAAGGGTTTTTACAATTCGGCACTGCGTGGTTTTAACAGACAATTGCACGGTCGTGCGACATGGCTCTCAAACAAAATGTGCGTCCTTTTCCAATCCAGTGTTCATTGTGCTGCATTCCTATAATCAAAAAATAAAATAAAAAATGTGAAGATTAACTGCGATTTTTATTTTTTGCGCTATAAACTAAAATAGAGCGACAATTTCGAAAAAAATCACTATTTTTTACTTTTTGTTATAAAAAAAAATCAAATAAACTAAATTTTAGTAAAACATTTAGGCCAAAATTAATTCAGCCACATGTCTTTAGTAAAAAAAAAAAATTGCAATTAAAAAAAAAAAAAAAATAGCTACCTAGCGGGAACAGCGACACTAATACAGCGATCAGAAAAAAGATCGCTTAGTGACACTGGCAATAGGGAGTGAAAGGGTTAACTAGGGAGGTGATCAAGGGGTTAAAACTTTTTTAGGGGGGTATGGGGGCTACCCTGGACCTAACACTAACTGCCTGTCACACAGACACTAAATGCAGTGATCAGTACATATATGATCACTGCATTCAGTGACACTGTGACAGGGGGGTGGGGGGGCTATCGCAAGGGGTTAATGTGCCTACATGTCCTGGTGTCAGTGTAGTGTTGTGAAGACTCACTGTGTGATGTGATCTTTCCTCAGCGGCGGTTGAAAATACCACCGAGAGCAGAGATCACATCACTTCCCTCTTCCTGTGTTTACACAGGAGGAGGAAGTGACACACAGGGGAGCGCGCGGATTGGCTGGGAGCGATCCGGAGGGGGTGGACAAAAACGAACAGCCACCCTCTCATCAAGCTATACAGTGTATAAATATATGTACAACTCCTAGGGATGTATATATATTCTCTACACACTGTAAATTAAGCTAAACTGACTAGCCTGCCTGCCTGCTCTATATAGCTATATAAAAAAGACAATCTCTCTGTCTCTCTGACTGCTCTCATTAACAAGCCAGAACACACTACACGAGGACGCCCAGCAGGCGGCCTTTTATAGTGTGGGGCGTGTGCTAAAGCCCTGAGCCATAATTGGCCAAAGCCACCCATCAGCGCGCAATCATCAGCGCGCAATGCCGCAGTGAATTATGGGGCGTTTTGTGTAACTCGAATTTGGCGCGAACGACTGCTTTTGTTCGAATTTTGTCGAACGTACGAACAGACAATGTTCGAGTCGAAAATACGTTCGTATCGAACGTAAAGCTCATCCCTAGTGACACGCTGATACCCATTGCCAGAGAGACCCATGGTCTGAGGCCAGTAAGGAAAACCTGTGATGACTGTCAAATCTCATCAATTTCTTTAATCCTGAAATTCCTGGAGGGAAGGTATAGGCCAGTTGCCCAACCCAAGGATTGGTAAAGGCATCTGTCCCCTCCACTAATGGATGAGGGTAGTGTGAGAGGAACGGGTTCCCCTTGTAGTAGGCCTATGAGGCAAAACAGATCCAG
>CM056049.1:119645703-119798203 GCA_029574335.1 Rana kukunoris | reverse complement strand
ACCAGAAGGCAAGCTCAATAAGCTTGCGGCTATAAACCCTAGCCCCGGGCCTTTAAAGGATCCTCGGCAAGTGTAGAAAAGTTGTAAGGAACTCCAAAATTAGTAAAACAGGAACAAAAGAAAAAACTCACATAGTGAAGTATGTCTGCACAACTTAAAATGTGACACTATTACTACCACCACCGTATCACCCACATAAATTGAAGGCTTACCAGAAGCCAGAGAATGGTCTTCCTATGGCTAAAATACCCTTAGCCTGGGCCTTGAGTGATGACACTGCTAGCTGGATGACTAATCCTCTCAATAACTCGTCAGCGGTGATAACAATAAAGGATAAAAAAGGGAGCCCACATAGTGAAGTATGTAATAAAAAGGCTAGAATTTAATAAAAATTGCACTTACAAAACATCTCGATAAACAGGCAATAAGAACACAAAAGCCGGCCGGCTTAGATGAACGCCCGTTCCTCTTGGATCGTCACGTAGTTGTGTCAGCACGTCACCTGTGTATAACACTCAGCTGTTGCAGCTTTTTTGTTGTTATTTTAGATATTTAGCGCGGTAATTTTTTCCTTTTTTTTTGAGTTAATCTCAAAGTTAGGGAGCTCTCCAGAATGGAGACTAAATGGATATTTATCCTTAAGGCCTCGTACACACGATCAAATCTGTCTGCTGGAAACGGTCTGCTAGACCATCCCAGCAGACAGATTCGATCGTGTGTACGGGCGGGCCGATGGATTTGGCCACCCGACAGATTTCAAAGCATGCTTTGAAATCTATCGGGTGGGAACCCGTCCGCCCGACATGTCTGCTGGTTAGTACACTTACCAGCAGACATGTCGTCTCGCACCGGCGCCGAATGGATTTGGCGCATGCGCGGAAGTGTTTTACTTCCTGGTGCGGTGACGTGGCGGCGTCAACGTCACCGCCACGTCACCGACACGTCAGCGCGCCGTCTGCTGGCGGGGATTTTGGTTTGCTCGTGTGTACACGCGAGCAAACCAAAATCCAAACAGACAGATTTGTTCAAATCGGTCGGACAGACCGTTTTGAACAAATCTATTGCCTCGTGTGTACGAGGCCTCAGAGTTACGCACCATATGGCCTGAATGTCAATTGGGATGTCAATTGTTTTATTAATAATTCCTAGTCCTGTTTGATTTATATTTCATTTACGCATTTTTTTTCCATATTATTCATTTCATAAATATTTAGTCACTAATGTGTACCACATTTTTGTCATTTTGTTTATTATTACACAATCAGTTGTAATATATTGTTCTATTACATGCCCAGTCTCATTTTCTTTTTTTATATTAGATCTAACATTTATTAAGATTCATAATCTGGGTTAGTAATTCGGCTTTTCTCCATTGGGGGACAGTGAGAACTCTATTTCCTGTTATGGGAATATACTGTGTTATATTTCCAGGTCATAGTATTCACTTCCCCTGTAATAGGGAGAAATGGCTAACTATATCACTTTTACAGGCCTCGGATCAACCAATGTGTTGCATGATCCATATTGAGTCTTGGTTTTGCCTCGTGTTAAACAGGAAATGAAAGCGAGGCTTGGCTGGCGATGCATTTGTATTAATAGCGGTGACAGATGGAAGTCTCTGTGCCCTGGAAGAAGTCCTTGTAGTGACTAAACCGGTCAGGTTGACGAGACGCTATCTACGTCACCGTCAGTTTTTTAAACTTTGAATTTTAAACTGCAGTTTTTATACTTGTGCCTTATGTTGTGCACAGTATCTGAATAAAACACCTTTTAAATGTTTTTTTACACTATTGGAAGCCCCTCTTCTTATTTCTTTTGGGAATCTGTTCGGCAGACATGAGGTTCTAATCCAGTCATCTGGAGGAGCTGTTGGAGATAGGTATATTCCTTATACCACCGTTTCCCCTTGGTGCCAGGAGCTGACAGTTTCCTATGCTTGTCTGACCTTCCATAACAGAGGGTCCACCATGTGGGGTAAGAGTACAGCCTTACTCTATGTTGGTGATTCACCTGGTGAAGGATACCTTTTGGGGTTCACAGCACCCAACACTTTAATTAGCATATGTTAACAAGGAATTGGACTTATTATTTATTTTGCTGACTTTTTTTGGACTTTACCATCCATCCACATTTATATTATGTTATTTGTATATGTATATTTCTCACATTTTTTGTTGCTGCTTATCTGTTTGCACTTCATACACAAGCGCAATGGTTTTGTTGTTGAATCAATATTTGCAGTTAATGATAGCCTTGCAGTGTGCATACTTGCCCTATCCAATTCAGAGTCAAAAATATATTGTCTGATGGCGCAAGGGGAGGTGGATAATAGAACTACCTTGGCAAGTGGTCTAGATATCAGAATGAGTATTCATAAAAAACAAAATATATGATAAGTTCATAAGTCCACAGGAAATCCAAGTTAGCACTTTAACGGCAGCAATCCCTGAAGAGCAGAAGCATACTCTGTACATAGGTAGACAAAAAAAGAAACAAGGATGTGCCCAATCTAAGTGCAGTAACGTATTTAATCGATAAAATGAGATACAAAAGGAGAACGGCCAAATGGCTACTCACACATTAAAAGTGGATAATAGGCATATATGAGACCGTGGATGTAGTCATCGTCCGGTGTATGAGGGGTGTCCGCACAAGGTGGTGAGGTGCTGTAGATGGAAGACAGCAAGTGGGACAGCCTGGAGGAGCTTGTTAGGAGCGCCGTGTACGGCGGCGTGCGTCTCACGATGGAACACAAGCACAGGTCGGTCTCACCGGAAGTGACGTGGCGTGACGTGGCGTGGCTAAAACGAGGGAACCAATAGGATGACGCGTTTCACAGCCCAGCTGCTTCTTCAGATCCATAGACGTCCAATCGGGGAGGACGTCTTATATATCGGTGGCTATCTAGTTCAGAGATTAACCATTGCATACACAGTACATAGTAAAATCTAAACATGCCGGAACTAAGAAGGAATATAACCTAATGTCATGTCATCATGTAAAACTAATTTAGAAGTATGGAACTATATATAATATAAAGAATATATATGAGAAGTAGTAATAGTGGATAAATGATAAAAAATATATAATAAGTGAATAATGATAATAAATATATATATATATATATATATATATATATATACACATATATATATATATATATATATATATATATATATATATATATATATATATATAGTCAAAAGGATAATAAAATAAAAATGAGAATGAATTTAAAAATACAAATAAAAATAAAAATAAATATAAATATGAAAATAAAAATAAAAATAAATATAAAAATAGATATAAATAAATATCAGTGTACAATCATATATTCGACAGAAAAGGCATAATTATACCTCTGTTACAGATCCGTATCCATATGTTATCTGGACCTTGAGTTATCCCATGAAGGTAATGCTATTATAGCAAAAAACTTCACTAAATCTACAGCGGTCAATTCATATTTACACTACTCCAGCTGTCACCATCCTAGATGGATTAATAATGTTCCGAAAAGCCAATTCCATCGGCTCAGACGCAACTGTACTAAAATAGATGACTACAAAAATCAAGGTCCCCCCCCTTAAAAAGAAATTTCTTGCTAAGGGATATCCCCTTAAGCTTATTGAAGAAGCCCAGACATTGTATGAACTAGACCCCCTGCCCCCCCCTAAAAAACAAGATTCTACACCCACCACACGGTTTATTACACAATATCATGTGAAACACAAAAAAATGGAGGGTATTTTTAAGAAACATTGGTCCATTCTCACCCAAGACCCACATCTTGCCTCATCCATCTCAGCCGTCCCCAAATTTGCATATCGTAGAGCACCCAATATAAAAAGTAAGATTGCACCAAGTAAGACCAAAAATTCCTCAGGTAACAAACTAGCTAGATTAAAACAGCTTACTCTTATCCCTTTAGTTGGGATGTTCCAGTGCAAAAAGGCTGCTTGCCTCACTTGTGTTAATGTTACTCATGGCAAAAAGAGTTTCACAGCAAACAAAAAAACTCTTCACCTAAACTCCTTCTACAACTGTTCAACCACGTATGTGGTTTATTGTATCTCTTGTCCCTGTGGGCTACTTTATGTAGGCAGAACCATCAGAGCCTTGCGCACTAGATTTGGGGAACATCGTCGTGCGGTTAAAGCATGCAACCCCAAATATAGTGTTGCGCGTCATTTTGAGATTCACCATCAAAAAGACCCTAGTCTGTTGCAGGTATGGATCATTGAGGCCATCCCTGAGACCCCCACAGCCATTGAAAGATTCCAACGATTATGTAGACAGGAAACTTTCTGGATCTACTCTTTAAATTCTATGTCGCCTGCTGGCCTAAATGAAGAGATAGAAACCAATAACATTATTTAAAACTACTCACAACATTATTTAAAATTACTTTTAATATTGATTCCATTCATTCTTGCATATGAACTTCTGATACTCCTTATGGTCTCTGGCCTCTTTCCGCTTATTTATTTGTTCTGTAAGTATATTAAGTATATTTTGTATATTTTTTAATATACATACGTATGCTATTTATTATGATTATTTTTGATCCTATATTTATTGATCCGCTGTCATTACCATTTTTAACACCATTTTTAATGCTATCAGCCACTTATTGTATTGTATTCTTAGAATAATAACAATTATTCCCCTGAACATATAAATCATTATATATCTACTTATACATATAATTATGCCTTTTCTGTCGAATATATGATTGTACACTGATATTTATTTATATCTATTTTTATATTTATTTTTATTTTTATTTTCATATTTATATTTATTTTTATTTTTATTTGTATTTTTAAATTCATTCTCATTTTTATTTTATTATCCTTTTGAACTATATATATATATATATATATATATATATATATATGTGTGTATATATATATATTATCATTATTCACTTATTATATATTTTTTATATTTTTTATCATTTATCAACTATTACTACTTCTCATATATATTCTTTATATTATATATAGTTCCATACTTCTAAATTAGTTTTACATGATGACATGACATTAGGTTATATTCCCTCTTAGTTCCGGCATGTTTAGATTTTACTATGTACTGTGTATGCAATGGTTAACCTCTGAACTAGATAGCCACCGATATATAAGACGTCCTCCCCGATTGGACGTCTATGGATCTGAAGAAGCAGCTGGGCTGTGAAACGCGTCATCCTATTGGTTCCCTCGTTTTAGCCACGCCACGTCACGCCACGTCACTTCCAGTGAGACCGACCTGTGCTTGCGTTCCATCGTGAGACGCACGCCGCCGTACACGGCGCTCCTAACAAGCTCCTCCAGGCTGTCCCACTTGCTGTCTTCCATCTACAGCACCTCACCACCTTGTGCGGACACCCCTCATACACCGGACGATGACTACATCCACGGTCTCATATATGCCTATTATCCACTTTTAATGTGTGAGTAGCCATTTGGCCGTTCTCCTTTTGTATCTCATTTTATCGATTAAATACGTTACTGCACTTAGATTGGGCACATCCTTGTTTCTCTTTTTTTGTCTACCTATGTACAGAGTGTGCTTCTGCTCTTCAGGGATTGCTGCCGTTAAAGTGCTAACTTGGATTTCCTGTGGACTTATGAACTTATCATATATTTTGTTTTTTATGAATACTCATTCTGATATCTAGACCACTTGCCAAGGTAGTTCTATTATCCACCTCCCCTTGCGCCATCAGACAATATATTTTTGACACTAATTTCTTGAAGCTCCTTGATGTGCTGCAGATCTTGGAAGGATATATAGATATACTGAGGTTTTCTAGCCTTTTATGGCTTCGATTTCTATTTTAATGTTTTTATGTGTGTTTTATGCTATGTTCTTTGGTTCCTCCATTTGATACATTTGATATATATGGTCACATTTGATATATATGGTCACTTTTATGTTTGTTGCATACTTGTTATCATTTGTTTTTTCTTAATATGGATATTATTGATCTAATAGAAAAATATAAATTTGATCTTCTAGATGATCTTTATACCTTATTTCCTAATAATTTTTTTAGTCCCCGAGTTCATTCTCGTACATGGTCAGATTCTAAATTTAGGGACTCCAGCACCAGAATGAAATGTCTAGAGGACCTCATTAGTTCAGCCAACCAACAATGGTGGGATTGTCTCTTTTTGAAACAGTACTTCCAGTGTAAAATTTCTCCTCGTGGACTTCGGGTTCTAAAGGGTTGTTCCTTTTTGGATACTCAGCTATGCAAAGAATGGGAAGACATAGCGGAGTTCTGTACCCAAAAATGGATTCAAATCCTTATTAATCATAGAGATAAACGATATTGTGTACTTCGACAGAAAATTGTAGATAATATTTCCAGTTTCCACTCTACTTATTCTTCCTTACCCATTGAGTGGCTGAGAACCCTCAAAATTAACACCAAAAAAAGCGAGGATGCCCTAATTCAGACTAAATTGGGGAAATTTAGGAGAGATCTGGATGACTACACTAACAATAGAGTCTTCAGTTGGAAGAGGGGATCACAGCCTTCTGCCCCAGTCCCTTTGATGTCCCTCTGTTTGTCCCCAAAATCCTCCTTCACTCCCACCAAATCAGTCATCCAACCAGTGACTCATGTCCCATCTCCTCCGGTTAGGCCCCCCTCTAGATCTATAATCCCAATTGATAAGAACACTAACTCTAGCCTTCCAGTTCCTACTTCTGTTTCTCATATAATTTCAAGTGCTAGTGACAGCATCAATGCTTCTAGAAATCAAAGCATGCCATCTCCTCACCATTTACCCCCAAATTGCCCAGTACCATCCTCATGTGATGATATGTTACCTAAAGATATTTCTAATAAATCCTCAGTTAGTTTTGGAGCCCCCTCTGCTGGACCCATTTCGGGATCTTTTTTAGTGCATGTCCCCCCACTGAGTCCTCTACCATCTCAAACCAAAAGAAAACACGTAGAAGAGGTAAGAGAGGAGGAGGGGGGGGAACATAGATCTACATCTACCACGTCCAGACAAAGTGCGGAAATTGTAAAGATTTACAATCTTTCTTCTCTCACTTTAAATATGCAAGAAACCTCTTTATTAGCTAGAGGCCTTAATTTCGCACCGACCACCCGCCCTAATTCTTTTACTATGTTTAAGGACTTGAATAAATTTGTTCGTAATCTAACATTAAAAAGATTTTTCAACATGAAAACGGCCAATAACACCACGGAATCGATTGCTCCTCCTGAAGATACACCTAATTTGGATACTTCAGTGGACCAACAAGCGATTCAAGATCTTTGCGATTTATGGAATGTTGATGAGGTTGAGGATGATGATCTTATAGTGTGGTCACAGTATTCCCAGACCCCTCTACCTACCATACACACGTCCTTTAGACCTAAATCAGTCTTCTATCCAACCCAGTCAAAAGGCTCCTACCTTTCTACTTTCTATCAAGTAGTCTTTAGAGAACTAACGGATATGTGTAAATCGGATTCTTATAGATCCACTTATTTTAGGAATAACTTGAGTCCTTTAGAATATCAAGCTCTAAAATCACTAAGCACCAACTCTAACATTACCATTAGATCAGCTGATAAAGGGGGAGGTATAGTCATACAAGATACTATTGACTATATGACAGAGGCTACTCGACTCCTTTCAGATACTAATACCTATGTGAAACTTAAACAGGACCCTTTAACTAAATTTACTGAAGAATCTTCATCTATCATCCAATCAGCTTTAAGTGATGGCATTTTGAGCAAGCAGGAGGCAGCATTTTTTGTAAAACCATTCTTTCAGGTCCCTTACCTGTATCATTTACCTAAAATCCACAAAAATACCCTTAAACCTCCAGGTCGCCCGATTGTCGCATCTATGGACAGTATCACCACTAGTTTTTCTCTGTACATAGACCATTTTTTACAGCTATTAGCGCAAGCTCTACCATCTTATATACGCGATGGTACCCACCTTATTGATCTATTGCAACCTTACACTTGGGAACCCTCATACCATTGGGTGTCCCTAGATGTATGTTCATTGTATACGTCCATACCCCATTCAGTGGGTCTTGAGGCAGTTTATCATTTTCTTAGAGAGGATGCCAAGCTCAATATTCAACAGATAGAGTTCATTATCACTGCCACCCGTTTTTGTCTAGAACACAATTACTTTCAGTTTGATGGTGAGTTTTATCTCCAAAAACAAGGCACAGCCATGGGTGCAAATTTTGCTCCGAGCTATGCAAACCTCACCATGGGTTTATGGGAAGCAGGTCACCTAAATAGACATAATCCATTTTCAGCCCACTTGGTCTTCTATGGTCGTTATATAGACGACATAATTATCATCTGGGATGGACCTAGTGACCTTATTACAGATTTTGTCACTTATTGCAATAATAATTCTTTTGGCCTATCTTTCACCTCTGTTACAGATCCCGTATCCATATGTTATCTGGACCTTGAGTTATCCCATGAAGGTAATGCTATTATAGCAAAAAACTTCACTAAATCTACAGCGGTCAATTCATATTTACACTACTCCAGCTGTCACCATCCTAGATGGAGTAATAATGTTCCGAAAAGCCAATTCCATCGGCTCAGACGCAACTGTACTAAAATAAATGACTACAAAAATCAAGGTCCCCCCCTTAAAAAGAAATTTCTTGCTAAGGGATATCCCCTTAAGCTTATTGATGAAGCCCAGACATTGTATGAACTAGACCCCCTGCCTCCCCCTAAAAAACAAGATTCTACACCCACCACACGGTTTATTACACAATATCATGTGAAACACAAAAAAATGGAGGGTATTTTTAAAAAACATTGGTCCATTCTCACCCAAGACCCACATCTTGCCTCATCCATCTCAGCCGTCCCCAAATTTGCATATCGTAGAGCACCCAATATAAAAAGTAAGATTGCACCAAGTAAGACCAAAAATTCCTCAGGTAACAAACTAGCTAGATTAAAACAGCTTACTCTTATCCCTTTAGTTGGGATGTTCCAGTGCAAAAAGGCTGCTTGCCTCACTTGTGTTAATGTTACTCATGGCAAAAAGAGTTTCACAGCAAACAAAAAAACTTTTCACCTAAACTCCTTCTACAACTGTTCAACCACGTATGTGGTTTATTGTATCTCTTGTCCCTGTGGGCTACTTTATGTAGGCAGAACGATCAGAGCCTTGCACACTAGATTTGGGGAACATCGTCGTGCGGTTAAAGCATGCAACCCCAAATATAGTGTTGCGCGTCATTTTGAGATTCACCATCAAAAAGACCCTAGTCTGTTGCAGGTATGGATCATTGAGGCCATCCCTGAGACCCCCACAGCCATTGAAAGATTCCAACGATTATGTAGACGGGAAACTTTCTGGATCTACTCTTTAAATTCTATGTCGCCTGCTGGCCTAAATGAAGAGATAGAAACCAATAACATTATTTAAAACTACTCACAACATTATTTAAAATTACTTTTACTATTGATTCCATTCATTCTTGCATATGAACTTCTGATACTCCTTATGGTCTCTGGCCTCTTTCCGCTTATTTATTTGTTCTGTAAGTATATTAAGTATATTTTGTATATTTTTTAATATACATACGTATGCTATTTATTATGATTATTTTTGATCCTATATTTATTGATCCGCTGTCATTACCATTTTTAACACCATTTTTAATGCTATCAGCCACTTATTGAGGCACTTAGGAATTTTTTATCCAAAAATAAAAATAAAAAAATTTTGGCCCAGATTCACGTAGATCGGCGCATTATCGGTCCGGCGTAGCGCACCACTTTTCCGTTAGACTTGCGCAATCTAGCCGCGAAATCCCGCGATTCACGTAGCTTTTGCGCAAGAGATTGCGCAAGCGTAAGGTTTTTTCCGGAGGCGTAAGGAGGAGTAATACAAATTGGGAGGGACGTGGGCGTGTTACATTGAAATGAGCCGTGACCCCATGCAAATGAAGGGCCGGCCGACTCGGGCATGCGCGCGTGAAGGAAACCATGTCAGCTCCGTTGTGCGCATGCTCACAACTCGGGAGCGGCGCAATCAGTGAAATTGGAAATGGACTAGGGCAACGTTGTGAACTACGCAGACAGCATAAATAGACACACACAAACGCACTTCCATTGCAAAAGTACATCCCTTTGTGTCCCTTCCCATTGAATCAAGTGCTTTTGCTCTGTTGTTCGTTAGAGTGTGTTTTGTAGTTGTCAGATTAGTGTTCTGTGTGATCTAGTGCTTGTTGGTAGTTTTGTGAAAGTGAGTTTTGATAAGTGTTTGAGACTGTTTGTTTGATTGATAGATTTCTGAGCGTTTGTTTTCTTGCTTTATTTTTTCATCTGATTTTTTTGTGTCTGTTTCTTGCTGAGTGCTAGTGTGATTTTTGGGTGTTCTATTTCTCTTTGTGTGTGTTCTTGTCTGATTGGTTGTGCTTGTATTTGTGACAGATTTTTGGTGACTGCTAGTGAGTTTGTTTGGAAGTATGACTGAGAGAAAAAGAAAGCTTAATTTTACAGTGGGGGAAAAAAGAATTCTTGCCCGGGCCATTACCGACTATGGGCGTTACCTCCACGGCCCGCAGAGTGCCACCACCACCCCGGCCAGGAGGAGGGAGATATTGGATATGATCACGGAGCAGGTCAATTCATCGGGGGAGGGGGAGACACGGACCCGGTCTGGGATTGAAAAGAAAATAAATGACCTCCGGCGTGAGGTGAAAAAAAAACTGGCCGCAATAAATGCCCATGCCAGGGGCACAGGAGGGGGCCCACCATGCCGGGTTAGATTTACAGCGACGGAGCGTGTGGTGGCCCTGACCTTTCACCGGCATGAAGTGGAGGGCCTGCCAGGCTTTGACACAAGTCCGGTCCCCGCGGTGCCAGGTAAGGTTTTTATTTCTCTCAGGTGTGTAGCATGTGTGGGGGAGGGGGTGAAAGGGAATATGTGGCAAGTGTGTGGATCCTCCAACCTGTGAATGGTTTGTGTCATCCACAGATGTGCAGGAGGGTGCAGGGCCATCTGGCCTGACCGCTCCAACGCCAGGACAGCAGCCTAATGAGGCCCCCCCAACAAGGCCAGAGTCCGCGGAGGAGGAACAAGAGGAGGAGGAGGATCATGCGGAGGACGATCATGAGGAGGAGGAGAATCATGAGGAGGAGGAGTCCATGGCAGGCACTGGCCGTTTGGTTTCTGCGGACTCTTCCCCTCTGGCTGCAAGAAGCCTGCCCTCCCTAAGGGTGAGCCCCCCCCCTCCTCCCCCAACATGGCTCCCCTCACAAGGGCCTCCCCTTCTCCCCGGCCACAACCATCAGCTGGAGCCAGGACAGAATAGCCGTGGCCTTGGAGGGCAGGCCGCCAGGTGGGCAGATCTCAGGGGCTGCTCCTCCTTCCCCGGCTTTTCCCCTCCCCCATGCGTCTCCCCTGAGGGTCCGGGGCCGTGGCCGGGGGCGCCCCAGGCGTGGCTCAGGCAGAGGGCATTAATTTTTTTTTCCCCCTTTTTTTGGTTTGAAAGCATTTTTATTTTTGTTCTCTGCCTTTTTTTTTTTTCTATGCATTTTTTTTTTTTTTGCTGACATTTTTGGCATATTTTGGGTTGTGAATGATGTTTGAATGTGGGGGTGACATTCCTGCTGGAAAAGGGGTGTCAT
The DNA here is from genome assembly GCA_029574335.1 of Rana kukunoris. Taxonomy (NCBI): domain Eukaryota; kingdom Metazoa; phylum Chordata; class Amphibia; order Anura; family Ranidae; genus Rana; species Rana kukunoris. The sequence continues at coordinate 119,786,538 of CM056049.1, read as the reverse complement.
CCTCAATTTGGGTGGAGAAGGGTTCCCCAGGACCAGGGAGAAGTGATTCCCAGGTCCGTGTGAATGGTGTATGAATGTACAGTGACATAATTGGAGCCTTGACGTGGCGTTACTGCTCACCAGTCTTGCATGGTGGACTGGTGCCAATCCAATTTGATGAGGATGTGGGGTGTGTGTGCTAGGGACCACAGTGGTGACAGCAGTTGCGCACGCGTAATCGCTCTGTGAATCTGGGCCTTTATTCTTAGAATAATAACATTGATTCCCCTGAACATATAAATCATTATGGCCCAGATTCACAGAGCGATTACGCGTGCGCAACTGCTGTTGCGCGTGCGTAAGTCTAAATGTGCGCGTGCGTATAGTTGCACGCGATTCACAAAACAATATACGCCAGAAATCTACGTTTTTTGGTCCGGCGTAATTGAGTTAGACATTCGCTTCCCTTCGCGCAAAACTGCGCTAGACACACCATTGATTTGCTAGTCAAATATGCTAATGAGGGAGTTACGGGGATTCACAAAAAAACGCAGTTGCTGCGCAGGCTACGCGATGTGCGCAACAGCAAAATGTCCTGTCTAAAGTTAGAGGACCTAAAAGCTGGTCTAAATTTTGAAAAAAAGTCTAATTGTCAGATAAAGCAACACTGTTAGTGAGGAGTTCAGCAGTCACACGTGTTGCCCAACAATCTGTATGCCAACATGCCAGGGGCATCGTCGCACATAGCTATACTACTGACTTTAGATGAACAAAGAAGGATGAGGGCACGGAGGATGGCACTAAGGAGGGCACGGGAGATGTTTTTTTTTTTTTTTTTTTGCTTATATAAAATTTACAATTTAATCTAATCTAATACAATATTCTTATCTGATACAAGCCCCTCACTCTTCACTTGATATATCACACACGCATAGACATCTTTGGCATGAGAGATTCTGAGGTGTCTCGCATCTTCAGATTCACCCCTCATGCCATCATGGAATTACCACAACCTTGCAGGAGGACATCAGCAGCCCAACACATGGCACCACCCATGACACCCATGACAGCTACATATACAATCAGAGCCCCATCCCCACAGATTTCAAACAGAACATGTATGGGGACAGCTGGCTGGTTGGTGAGTGACATGGGAGTCAGGCATGACTATCCCCTCCCGTGATGCACACCTCACAAGTGGCACATGCATGACTAACATCCTCCTGTCTTTTCCCTTCAAGGTGACTCTGCATATGCACTGGTACCCCATCTCATGACCCCATCTCATGCCAGCTCACATTATGCATCTTTGCACGTTAAACACACACATTAATCATGGCACAATGAGAATGCATGCATGCACACCACTGTGGTCCCTAGCACACACACCCCACATCCTCATCAAATTGGATTGGCACCAGTCCACCATGCAAGACTGGTGAGCAGTAACGCCACGTCAAGGCTCCAATTATGTCACTGTACATTCATACACCATTCACACGGACCTGGGAATCACTTCTCCCTGGTCCTGGGGAACCCTTCTCCACCCAAATTGAGGATGACACCCCTTTTCCAGCAGGAATGTCACCCCCACATTCAAACATCATTCACAACCCAAAATATGCCAAAAATGTCAGCAAAAAAAAAAAAAATGCATAGAAAAAAAAAAAAGGCAGAGAACAAAAATAAAAATGCTTTCAAACCAAAAAAAGGGGGAAAAAAAAATTAATGCCCTCTGCCTGAGCCACGCCTGGGGCGCCCCCGGCCACGGCCCCGGACCCTCAGGGGAGACGCATGGGGGAGGGGAAAAGCCGGGGAAGGAGGAGCAGCCCCTGAGATCTGCCCACCCAGCGGCCTGCCCTCCAAGGCCACGGCTATTCTGTCCAGGGCAGCACCAAGTGTTGCCGTGTTGCCCTGGATAGCCTGGGTAAGGGCCCTCACATCCTGCCCAACGCCTGCTGCTGTAGTTTGCAGGTCATTTAGGCAGGTTGTGGAGGCCCGGGAGTGGGAGTCCAGGTTACCCAGCCTATCGTTGATGGAGGACAGGCTCTGATCCACCCGCCCCATAGTCTGGCAGAGCTGTCTCAGAAGGCGGGTCTGGGTGGCCAGGTTCCTTCTCAGACAGGCGGGCAGGAGATTGGGCGCCCCCCTGGTGCTCTGGGATGACCTCCTGGCTCCAGCTGATGGTTGTGGCCGGGGAGAAGGGGAGGCCCTTGTGAGGGGAGCCATGTTGGGGGAGGAGGGGGGGGGCTCACCCTTAGGGAGGGCAGGCTTCTTGCAGCCAGAGGGGAAGAGTCCGCAGAAACCAAACGGCCAGTGCCTGCCATGGACTCCTCCTCCTCATGATTCTTCTCCTCCTCATGATCGTCCTCCGCATGATCCTCCTCCTCCTCTTGTTCCTCCTCCGCGGACTCTGGCCTTGTTGGGGGGGCCTCATTAGGCTGCTGTCCTGGCGTTGGAGCGGTCAGGCCAGATGGCCCTGCACCCTCCTGCACATCTGTGGATGACACAAACCATTCACAGGTTGGAGGATCCACACACTTGCCACATATTCCCTTTCACCCCCTCCCCCACACATGCTACACACCTGAGAGAAATAAAAACCTTACCTGGCACCGCGGGGACCGGACTTGTGTCAAAGCCTGGCAGGCCCTCCACTTCATGCCGGTGAAAGGTCAGGGCCACCACACGCTCCGTCGCTGTAAATCTAACCCGGCATGGTGGGCCCCCTCCTGTGCCCCTGGCATGGGCATTTATTGCGGCCAGTTTTTTTTTCACCTCACGCCGGAGGTCATTTATTTTCTTTTCAATCCCAGACCGGGTCCGTGTCTCCCCCTCCCCCGATGAATTGACCTGCTCCGTGATCATATCCAATATCTCCCTCCTCCTGGCCGGGGTGGTGGTGGCACTCTGCGGGCCGTGGAGGTAACGCCCATAGTCGGTAATGGCCCGGGCAAGAATTCTTTTTTCCCCCACTGTAAAATGAAGCTTTCTTTTTCTCTCAGTCATACTTCCAAACAAACTCACTAGCAGTCACCAAAAATCTGTCACAAATAGGCTAGATTGCGCAAGTCTAACGGAAAAGTGGTGCGCTACGCCGGACCGATAATGCGCCGATCTACGTGAATCTGGGCCTATATATCTACTTATACATATAATTATGCCTTTTCTGTCGAATATATGATTGTACACTGATATTTATTTATATCTATTTTTATATTTATTTTTATTTTTATTTTCATATTTATATTTATTTTTATTTTTATTTGTATTTTTAAATTCATTCTAATTTTTATTTTATTATCCTTTTGAACTATATATATACTGTATATATATATGTGTATATATATATATATTTATTATCATTATTCACTTATTATATATTTTTTATATTTTTTATCATTTATCCACTATTACTACTTCTCATATATATTCTTTATATTATATATAGTTCCATACTTCTAAATTAGTTTTACATGATGACATGACATTAGGTTATATTCCCTCTTAGTTCCGGCATGTTTAGATTTTACTATGTACTGTGTATGCAATGGTTAACCTCTGAACTAGATAGCCACCGATATATAAGACGTCCTCCCCGATTGGACGTCTATGGATCTGAAGAAGCAGCTGGGCTGTGAAACGCGTCATCCTATTGGTTCCCTCGTTTTAGCCACGCCACGTCACGCCACGTCACTTCCGGTGAGACCGACCTGTGCTTGCGTTCCATCGTGAGACGCACGCCGCCGTACACGGCGCTCCTAACAAGCTCCTCCAGGCTGTCCCACTTGCTGTCTTCCATCTACAGCACCTCACCACCTTGTGCGGACACCCCTCATACACCGGACGATGACTACATCCACGGTCTCATATATGCCTATTATCCACTTTTAATGTGTGAGTAGCCATTTGGCCATTCTCCTTTTGTATCTCATTTTATCGATTAAATACGTTACTGCACTGAGATTGGGCGCATCCTTGTTTCTTTTTTTGTCTATCCAATTCAGAAGCTGTCTTTGCCAAAAGCTATCTGTCCTATGCTAAACAAGTAACAGTACTAATATCCTGGGGGTTGAAGCTAATAACCCATGGCTACAATGTTCATCACCAATCTTCAATACATTTTAATTCATTGCAATAGCAGGGGAATATTGTCTCAAAATTTTGAGCACCTAGCTTTACCTGCACACAGTCAAAGGGAGTAATGGAAGCCAGATTTTCAAGGAGCATATTTTCTATTTTTGGAAATTATTTATGTATCTTTTTTTATACAGGTTTTTTTTTAAATATGTTCCATTTTTACAATAAGCTCTTCTTTAGGAGGTTTTTCGGCTGACCTCTGCAAACCTTGGAAAGGCTTGTGAACAGAGTCTTTCCGAGGTTTGTCAAGATCAGCCGAACTGTCCTCGGGCCTTTCCGGACGTTTCTAAAGGTTCTGTGTCGCTCCCCTGCCTCTGGCCGCATTTTGTATTGCATGCCAAAGAAGTCAATGCGGAACAAATTATTATAGTTTCCATTGACTTGAATGGGAAAACTTGCTTTGATATGTGAGTACTTTGGATTACGAGCATTCTCCTGAAACGGATTATGCTTGTAATCCAAGGTTCCACTGTATGGAATAAAAATTGTTATCCAGACAAATATAAGGGCATTTTTTTATTTTTTATTATGATAGATGGCCTTTTAGTTGTGTCTTTCAGCTGCATTGCTCCGTTTTGGAAGTAATCTAATAAATAAATGAAAGGCAACAGGGAGATTAACAGCCTTTTGAAAAGGCTATAGCAAATAGTAGGGAGCACAAATGTGATCCTTTTTCAACAAGAGGCCCGCAGGCGACTCAACTTTTCTTTGTTAAAGCACCCAAAGTAAAAACATAAATTTTAGTTAGACTGACTATTTAAATGAATATCTAGGAACAAATTCTACAAATGATGACTGCTTTGGCTACCAACTTTCCAATTCTCAGTATAAATATGATTCCATGTTTTACTTTTATAAAGTCTAGCAAAAAAAATTTAAAATCTGGTGAAAGGTACATTTTTTATTGCAGGTATCACAAAATATTTTTTCTTTAAATAATGTTTGTTTTGCAAGACTTGTAAAGATGCACTGCAATAATTCTAGGGAATATTTCATATTTCCAATTGAATTGCTTAATTTCACAAAACTTGAAGAAACTGCTCCTGGAGAAATATTCATATGCCTCATTCCCAGTAAAGGCTGGCTTTCAAAATCTGCCAAATATTGCTGGATAATGGACTTCCAGAGGACAGACTCTTCGCTTTAATTGTGGAAATCTATCAAACAACCTAGCCTATTCTACCTTTCTTGTTCCAGAGGCAGAAGCTCATTTGTATGTAAATAAAGAATAAGTAAGCAACCTTCCGTTCAGAATCATAAATCCAATCCTATCTACCAAACAGCAATCTAAAAAAAAAAAAAAAAATCATTCCTTCTGAGATGAAGTGCAGAGTAATCATAGGACAAACTTTGCAATACAAATTATTTCAAAAGGAAATATTTTTGAACAATAAATACTGTCTTTCAGCATCAACTGTGTACTGAAGATCCTCCTGAGTTTTGAACTGTAGGGTATGTAATGTGTTTCTTTGCATTTACTGTAGATTTCATGAATAATTTCTACTCGCGTATACCCATGTAAATTGCAGCATATCAGTTTTCCAAGTGACGTTTCAGGGCCAACAGCCATATATAGGTTTTAGTAATATTTTGAAAGAAAACCAGTACTGAGACAAATATGAAGACTACCATTGATGACTTCTATTTATATGCTGTTTTTTTTATTTTGTTTTGCTACATAAATTAGAAAGATTTGATTCAACACAATTGTAAACATCTTCATAATATCCAATGTTCATTGTGCTGCATTCCTATAATCAAAAAATAAAATAAAAAATGTGAAGATTAACTTAAAAAATGTTGGATTTAATTAGGAAGTAGGATACTGTTTTATTTGAAACACATTTTAAATCACTAAGTTTAAGTAGTTAAATGGGTTGTAAAGTTTTTTTTTTCTAAATAGGTTCCTTTAACCCATGGGTCTTCAAACTACGGCCCTCCAGTTGTTCAGGAACTACAATTCCCATAATGCCTAGTGATGTCTGTGAATGTCAGTGTGTTACAATGCCTCATGGGATGTGTAGTTCTACAACATCTGGAGGGCCGTAGTTTGAGGATCCCTGCTTTAACCACTTAAGACCCTGACACATATGCTGCTAAATGACCCAAGGTGTTTTTACAATTCGGCGCTGCGTCGCTTTAACAGACAATTGCGCGGTCATGCGACGTGGCTCCCAAACAAAATTTGCGTCCTTTTCTTCCAACAAATAGAGCTTTCTTTTGGTGGCATTTGATCGCCTCTGCAATTTTTATTTTTTGCGCTATAAACTAAAATAGAGCGACAATTTTGAAAAAAAATCACTATTTTTTACTTTTTGTTATAAAAAAAATGAAATAAATAAAATTTTAGTAAAACATTTAGGCCAAAATTAATTCAGCCACATGTCTTTAGTAAAAAAAAAAATCGCAATAAAAAAAAAATAGCTACCTAGCGGGAACAGCGACACTAATACAGCGATCAGAAAAATTATCGCTTAGTGACGCTGGCAATACGGAGTAAAAGGGTTAACTAGGGCAGTGATCAGGGGGTTAAACTTTATTAGGGGGGGGGTACGGGGGCTATCCTGAACACTAACTAACTTTCACACTGCCTGTCACACTGACACTAAATGCAGTGATCACTGCATTCAGTGACACTGTGACAGGGGGGTGGGGGGTGATCACAAGGGGTTAATGTGCCTATGTGTGTGTGTGTCAGTGTTGTGTTGGTGCACACTTACTGTGGATGTCTTCTCTCATCAGCAGCGGTGGGAAACACCGCTGCGATGAGAGATGACATCATTTCCTCCTCCTGTGTAAACACAGGAGGAGGAAGTGACACGAAGGGGGAGCGCTCCCATTGGCTGGGAGCGATCGCGGGGGGGCAAAAATAACGGACATCCGCCCGCTCGTCGGCGATCGCTCCCAGAGCCAGGGGGACAGCCGCACGTCGCGGAGGGGGTCCCGATTGGACCCCCGAACCGCACAAAGGCGAGGACGTAAATTTACGCCCTTGTGCCTGTACGAGCCATGTTGTGGACGTACATAGGCGTGCGGCGGTCCTTAAGTGGTTAAGCTAGTGCATTGTTGGTTCACTAACCTTTTCCTTCGATTTCCCTTGTAAATGTTTTTTTTCTTTGTCTGAATTTCTCACTTCCTGTTTCTCCTTAGTAAGCTTGCCCCCATCATCTGAGCCGTTCTGTGTCTCCCCGCAGGGATGTAGTCCCAAGGGAGGGGGCGAGCATGCTGACTAACCCCCAGCCAGAATGTCTCGGATAATGGGGGCAAGCTAACTGAGGAGGAACAGGAAGTGAGAAATTCAGACAAAGAAAAAAAATAATTTAGAAGGGAAATTGAAGGAAAAGGTAAGTGAACCAACAATGCACTAGCTTTAAAGGAACCTATTTAGAAAATAAAAAACTAACCATTACAATCCCTTTAAGGGTAAACTATAGCAGTCTTTGGTGGATTTATATAGCGAATACCATGTTGAACACATGCTCAGTGCAAGAAGTATGTCTAAAATCAAATCTGAGCACTATCTTGACTGCTCCTGCAAACTAAACAACGAGCTCTGTCTTAATTAGAAAACCTAGAAAAGAGGGGAAATATGTCACTCCTCTAAATCAATAAGCTGATGCAATCTATTCTTCGCAGGTTTTAAAGGAATAATATGAATATGCAATATGTAATATTAAAAAAACTGTACAAATGTGTGTAGTTTACAAATAAACATAATCAGCCTGGGAACTCTCCAACATTAGCCTTAACAATCTGACTTATCAGTATGATTCCTGGGTTTCCATATTGCATTGGTTAAACTTCAGCCTTACTGACTGCCTATTAATTGAGTGAAATATTAATATTAGCAACAAAACTTTCAGTCACACAGGCCATGGCAGATGACATTTTAGGCTACACTCACAAAGAAGAAAAGAGAAGTACAAGCGGAACTACGGGTCAAAATGGAGTCATAATTAGAGTAGCAGACAGAATGCATAAAGTCGGATATTGAAGTATTATAAAATACTGTCCCAGTGCACTAAACACAAGTTATACCTACCTCTAGGAGTTGTCTTTACAAATTGGAAAAGCACACAATTTGGAGGCAATTTTATGATATATGGAACCTGCATTCCTGGCTCTGGACTTGCATCTTAAAGCGAAAAACATCTTGTTAGTTAATGTTGCCTCTTCACCCAGTTTTAGTTGTATTAATATTCACATTGGAGAAATACTACATCAACTGAACCATGGAAAATGTATTAAAGCAGAATTGCACCCAGGAAAACAACAATTGGTCATCTTGCTTAAAAAAATTTAATAAAAAAAACGTGAAAAAAAAAAAAAATACTCACCCGAAATACCTGTTGTTATGCGGAAGTCCGTAATCTGCCTCTTCCACACCGCGGTGTCTTTTCTTCTTCTTCTTCTGCTTGTGAATGGGGCGCGCTGCTTTCTGGGAACTGTGTGTGTTCTCAGAGAGCAGCCGCCCATTCACAAGCCAGCGTGAGACTCACGCAGGCGCAGTAGGAAATGGGCAGTGAAGCCGTACGGCTTCACTGCCTGTTTCCCATAGTGTGGATGGCGGCGCGGGACCTGGAGCGATCGTGGGACCGGCATCGGGGGGGCCATCAGCGCGGGCAAGTAGGACAAGGTAAGTGTCCCTATTTAAAGTCAGCAGCTACACTGTTAGTAGCTGCTGACTTTAAAAAAAAAGAAATTGCAGCTGGAACACCCCTTTAAATTGAACCAGTCTTTACCAGCCCTGTAACTTAGGTATGCTACTGTGTATTAATTGAAATACACAGGGTGTATGCATCAGGCCTTGCTTCCCCTCTGCTGCACTTTTTACTGTGACTTGCTATGTTAATGTAAACCCTTACAGATCACTTTTACCTACAGGTAAGCCTAGATTAAGGCTTACCTGTAGGTGCAAGAAATATCTCCTAACCCTACACTGTTTAGGAGAAATGTGCAAAAGACATGCACCGATGTCTGCAGCGCATGCGCCGTAGACAATGGCACACTGAGCGTGCCGCCTCTAGCAGAGATCATGCCGTTAGTGGTGGCACTCACGTGCATGTGCAGGAGTGACGTCATCACTGCTCTGGCTAGTCACAGTGCCGGAGCCGCAATACACGGAAGTCACTCCGGGAGAGATGGCCGCGATGGAGGAGGCGAACGAGAACGGCTGCGGGGGCTTCGATCTCAGATAAGTACTTCATAATGAGCTAGTATGCTAGTATGCATACTAGCTCATTATGCCTTTGTCTTGTAGGGAGTATTTTTTTATTTTTATTTTTAACGAGGCTTACTACTTCTTTAAGCTCTACCCACTGCTGCTAAAAACTGAACTTCGATCAGTGTTCGTAAACACTGTTCTGTAACGTGATTAAGAGATATGAAGTAACATTATTGTATTGCATTCATCTGCTCCCCCCCCCCCTGCTGCCTTCTGGGACACACACAGGTTCCAGAAGACTGTAGGACCATTCACATGTTGCTGCTCGGCTCACCCATGTGCAGTAGGAAACTGACTGTGAAACCGGCTCGAGTGCAGACATTGCTGGATTTCTGGACAGGTAGGTAATCTTATATTAAAAGTCAACAGCTACAGTATTTTATTTGTATTTCTTTTTTGGGATACTGGAGCTCCTATTTATTAAAAACGTATTAACCCCCCCACCACCCCTTAAAAAATTGTTGCCTTAAAAAATGGTGTGACATTGGAAAAAAAATGCGTTATTTTATTGGTAGATATCTCTGCAAAGCTTTGTACCAGAAATGCAGTTTTTGTGTCGCTATAAATGCGAATAAACTGTAAACTTTTTATCTACAGTAACACAATTTTTTTTCAATATTTAGGAGTAAAAGTATAAAAAAGGTCCCTTTTAACCACTTGCCGACTGCTGCACACCTATATATGCTGACTGAATTCCAGCGGGTGAGCGGTGGGCAAATGGGTGAACCTGTACGTACCCTATAATTTTCGGGCTAGTGGGCACACTAGGATGTGTCCGCCGCTATGTCGCAGTTACTAATAAAAAAAATAATACAAATGCCATAAATCTATCGCCTATTTAGTGGACGCTATAACTTTTGCGCAAACCAATTAATAAATTCTTAATGCAATTATTTTTACCATAAATATGTAGAAGAATACATATCAGCCTAAACTGAGGGGAAAAAATAATTTTAAAAGATGTTTGGGGATATTTGTTATAGTAAATAGTAAAAAATATTAATTTCTTTTCAAAATTTTCGCTCTTTTTTTTTGTTTATAGCACACAAAATAAAAACCGCAGAGGTCATCAAACACCACCAAAAGAAAGCTCTATTTGTGGGAAAAAAAGGACGTCAATTTTGTTTGGGTGCCACGTTGCGCAACCACGCAATTGTCAGTTAAAGTGATGCAGTGCCGTATTGCAATAAGTGCTCTGGCCAGGAAGGGGGTAAATCCTTTTGGGGATAAAGTGGTTAAAGAATTTTTTTAACATCATTTGTAGATTAAAAAAAGGAATTTCTTGCAAGACGATATTTTCCAAGTAAAGAAAAAATATCTCTATACAAGCCCTGCTCTGGTCAAAAAAGGGGGAAACAGATGCAGGTTATATAATTGTGAATGTGGTAAATAATATGTAGGTCAGATCACTAGCTGGTTTAGGTGGAGTTTTTTCTTATCTGTCTAGAGTTTAGCTTTATGCAGGCTCAGTTGTGATTCTTAAACAAAGCTGATCTCAGGTGGAAGAATTTCAGGCCAGAAACATTTCAGACTAAAAATAGCTTGGAAATCCAAGTTAAGCTGATAAAATATCAGCCTAGAAGAATATATGTCACACTTTCAACAGAAAATACAAGGTGTCTATTTACAACATATAAAGGGACAAATGTGATCATGTTCTCCTTTTCAATCTTTTGTTTATTGCTTATCCCCTGGTCAGTGTTTGCTTTTTTTATACGCTCCTGCCAACACTCTTTTCCAACCAATTTGCATTTGCCTTCTCTGATTTGACAGATCCTATTACTTCCAGTGAATATAAATCAATTGAAAAAAAAAGGTTTAACCCGCATTGGGGGATCTGCATCACATTTGTTTAAAGTAGATCTAAACCTCATTACTAAAATCTCATACAAAGCTTTACTATGTCATAGTTACTTTAAAAGTTGTTTTTAAACTTTTTAAACATGCAGTTTTTATTAAAATAATACTTGGTAATCAAGCAATGAAGGCCCTTCCTGCTATGGGTTGACAAATGGTCAGGCACTTCCTGTTATGTGCTCCTATGTTGTGAATAGGGATGAGCCGAACACCCCCGTGTTCGGTTCGCACCAGAACTTTCAAACGCGTGAACATTTAGAACCCCATTGACGTCAATGGGACTCTAGCATTCGAATTTAAAAGTGCTCATTTTAAAGCCCCATATGCAAGTCATTGTTGGAAAACGTCTTTGAGAACCGTCTTGCCCCAGAGAACATGTATCAATGGAAAAAAGTTTTAAAAACGGTTGTTTTTTCCTGGAGCAGTGATTTTATTGATGCAGCATCATTAAAATCACTGCTCTAGGAAAAAACAACCATTTTAAAAAAAAAATTCCATCGATACATGTTCCCTGGGGCAAGACCCGGGTTCTCAAAGACGTTTTCACAGGCATACTAGACACCCAGCAGGTACAATATTTGAATTAATTTTTCATTTTTTTTATAATTATTTAAGTATCATGATGCACAAATAAAAAAAAAAATTAAAAAAAAAAAATTCCTTTAAATATTGTACCTGCTGGGTGTCTATAGTATGCCTGTGTAGCTTTATGGTGCACACTGCAGAGGACACAGGTAATACACCACGTGAGAATACTGCAGTTAGCACAATCAACTACCTGCCAGTAAATTAGGAAAAACTGATCTAGCTAAACTATACAGTGTATAAATATACTGTATGGAAAAAAACGCAAAATGCACCTGGAATATGAAAACTGCAACCTGCACACGTGTGAATCAGGCCTTAATCTTACACTAACTACCCTGTAAAAGGAAGATTTGCCTTTTTTCTCAGAGCACTCCAGTCCCATGTGGCCATGAGCCAGCAGCCAGCTTCATGGGAGAGCAGAGAGCGCCAACAATAACTGAAATGCCTAGGCGGTGACATCACCTATAGGCCTACTATGAAATATTTGTTGTAAGCCATAAGTCCTCTGCACTTAAAGTGGATGTAAACCCACTCTCATCCTTTCTAAACTACTGCCATAGTGATGATCTACAAGGATATGCATGCCTCCTGCATGTATCCTTACCTGTCAAATGTCTCCCCTCTGTCTGTTATAAGAACTGAAAAACTACAGATTATGTGGGTGGATCTGTTGTCTGGAGCTCTGTGGGTGGAGTCATAATGTCAGTAGACTCCCCGCCCTTCTCTACACTCCCCCTGTCAACGTGCATTTTTTTCTGTGTATTCCTTACACTAAATTCTGCTACGATCACTAACATCCAGTCAAAATCCAGAAAAGTAACCACATCACTTCCGAAAAGGAGTAGGGGTAGGAATTAAAAAATAATGCCTAGTGTATGAGATATGTAAATAAACTGTCATTTACAGCAAGGGGGCGGAACGGACTACGTTTTTTCTCTGTAAGTCCGTTTTATTTCACTGAACAATAAAAGAGGATTGCTCAGAGCTGGATTAACTCTGTGTGGCAAGACAGGGCACAGATGATAGGAAATCTTATACTGTACATTGTGGTATCAAAAAAATAAATAAAAATAAATCGGGTTTACATCCACTTTAAGTTGGCCACTGGTAGATGGTCACATGACCGGACCAGAGCACCCGGAAAATAGGTCAGCATAAGCATCTTCCTTCTACAGAGTAGTTAGTATAGGGTTTAGAAGGGGATGGGAGCAGATTTAGGCTTGATCCTGGATCTCCACTCTAAATTTGCCTGTTTTTTAAACAGGCAAGTATTTGACTGGACAACATGCTTTCCAATGACTCTCAGGCCCCGTACACACGGCCGAGGTTCTCGCTGAAAATCAGCGAGAACCTCGCTGGAATGCACATTCCAGCGAGGACCTCGGCCGTGTGTACGGTCTCAGCGAGCTTCCCGTCGGGAAGCCCGTCGAGCCGAAATAGAGAGCACGCTCTCTATTTCCTCGACGGCCCGCCTGGAAGAATGGCTGGTTGCCATTCCCGACGGGCGGGTCGCCGAATCCGACGGCCGGGAGAGAACCTCGACGGGCGGAACGATGTGTTCTGCCCGTCGAGGTTCTCTGCCGTGTGTACGGCACCTTATGCCTCATACACATGACCATTTTTAATGGTCTAGGAAAAACTAATTTTTTTTCAACCCGATTATTGTTAAGCCTGCCTTGCCTACACACGATCGTGAAAAAAAAAATGCTCTAGCAAAGCGCGGTGACGTCCAACACGTACAACGGCACTATAAAGGGGAAGTTCCATTCGGATGGCAACACCCTTGGGGCTGCATTTGCTGATTTGGTGTTAGTAAAAGTTTGGTGAGAGACGATTCGCGCTTTTCAGTCTGTTACAGCTTGATAAATGTGCTATCTCCATTACAAACGCTAGTTTTACCCGAATGAGCGTTCCCGTCTCATAACTGGCTTCTGAGCATGCGCGTTATTTTCACGTCGTTAAAGCCTACACACGACCATTTTTTACAATGTTAAAAACGACAATGTTAAAAACGGAGCGAAAATTTAGAGCGTGTTCTTAATTTTTAATGGCCATTTTTACTGTCCCAAAAAATACTCTGGAGCACACACACACGGTCGTTTTTAATGACATTTTTCACATCGCGAAAAACGGTCGTGTGTACGCTGCATCACACTAAGCTTATGTAGCTTTTCTTAACTCAGAGTGGATTATGTATGCTGTACATTTTTAACTAAACAATACCATTTTCTAGCACAGAAAACTAAAGTCTTGCTAGACAAGCTACAAAAGTGGGAATTAATATTTCTACATGTTGCGTTCTGTATGATGTACTCTGCAGGGTGTGCTTCTGTATGTGGGCCATTTGGCTGACAGCTGATTACCAGCTGACAGGTGAATGAAAAAAAAGGGAAGACATTTTTATTTATTTTTTTTTAAAAAAGGGAAGACATTTATTTATTTTTTATAATTCACATCACCCCTTTAAGGTCTGAAATGGATTTTAAGGGGGACCCTATGCAAAAAAAATTAAATAAAATAAAAACATTGAAAACTCATACCAAACCCCAAAGGGTCAAAGAAGGCTTCCAGATTTTTATGAGCCCTCCACAGAGCCAGTGCTGTGAAGAAAAGACCGAAATTTCTTTAAAAGAATATGTTTTTTCTTTGTTTCGGTTATAAAATTTTGTTTTCTCCTTCACTGACTGGCACCGATAAGGTAGCACTGATATGTAGAACTGATGGGCACTAATATGCAGCACTGATGGGCACTGATAAGCGGCACTGATAGGTGGCATTGATGGGCACTGACAGGTGGCTGTGATGTGCACTGACAGGCGGCTATGATGGGCACTGATTGGCACTGATAGTTGGTACTTACAGGTGGCACTGATGGGCAGCACTGATGATGACATACTGACAGGAGTTACTGCTGAGCACTGATTGACACTGTGGTGGGCACTGATTGGCACTGTGGTGGGCACTGACAGCCGTTATTGATGGGCATTGATTGGAAGCTGATGGGCGCATCTGATGGGGGGTGTGCTGATAAACAATGTTCTGATTATCAGCACAGACCCTCCCTCACAGGGAGAGCCACTGAGCTATATACCCCTGTTGATGTCCTATGGAGACAAAACCGGTCGGGTAGCAGACTTACCAAGTCCCCACTGCACATTGCCTTTACCCATTGCTCTGTCCATCTATTTTTGGGGGACAATTGATGTGTGTTGTATTGTTTTTTTCGGTTCACGTGTGGTTTTATCCTTCCATTATTATATATTTTATAATGTTTTCCTTTTTGCCACCCTTGTACCTTTTGGGTTTTTATTAAATACTTTTTTACACTATGAGGAGTCCTCTTCTCGTTGTTTCCTCTATCCCTCTTCTGAGGTGATTAGACACAGTGCCATCACTATAATCGGTTGCAGTTTGGAGAGAAGATTTTTTAGATAGCAACATCTGATAAAATCGCCAGACAACATCAGAAGCCTTGGATCCAAAATCTAAACGGCAATCTGGAATAGGCAATCGACCTTACAAGCCCTTGAGACCCCCCCACTATACGGTGCTCCGGGGTCCATCCCTTCCGGTAAGAGTATTTATCTACATTTATTTTCAACGATAAAGGATTGTACTCTGATAGAAATCATCATTTCAAGAGGAACTCTATGTTATTTCCATTCTGAGAAATTGGACTGACTCCTCTCATGTGACTGACACTTACAGTATTTTCACTCCACATATTTGTGTGTGGCATAATTTCTTTTCCAGGGTTATATGAACATTTATTCACTGCATTATCTGTTCACTTTGCTATTGGTCATGGAGTAATCTGTGCCCTACACATACTTCCTCGTGTCAAGAGGAAAGGTTTTAAAGTGGTTTTTCACAGTTTTGTTTATATACATTAGATGATAACTGATCACTTTCACCTAGTGCATCTTCTTCACCAGGGTGTCACGTTTTGGCGCTACACTTTATTTACATTTACTTTTACAAATATCCATTTGTAGTGTTGGCAGCCTGGTATCCATTTAAATTAGCTTGTTTGCGCAATATTTTCACTTTTTATACTAGAGCCACTGATCGGCTCTCCCTGTCAGCACAAACCAAGGAATGCCGTTTACGGGCACTTCCTGGTTCACGCGATGATCAGCTGTGATTGGTCACCGCTGATCATGTGGTAAGGAACCTCATAGATTGTATATAAATAATGAAACACAGTTAGAAAACAATGGTTTTAAATATATACATATAAACCTAAACACGCAGTGAAATTTTCCCCAAAATAATCAAATTTCTTTTAAAATTCCAATAATAGCTATACTACAATTGAATTCCAGACTGCTAAAAGAATATACTATGCAAATGCATTTCAAATATAATAATAATTTAATTTAATTTATGAAATTAGGAACCTTAAAGGGGTTGTAAACCCTCATGTTTTTTCACCTTAACCACTTAAGGACCGCCTACTGCAAATTTACGTCGGCAGAATGGCACGGCTGGGCACATCAACGTATATATACGTTGATTTTAGTACCCAGCCGTGGGTCGCGGGCGCGCGCCCGCGGGCGCGCGCCCGCGACCCGGTCCGAAACTCCAGGACCGGGACCGCGGGATTCGCGGACCCGATCGCCGCTGGAGTGCGGCCATCCGTCCCTGGAGCGGAAGAACGGGGAGAGCCGTGTGTACACACGGCTTCCCCGTGCTTCTCTGTGGCTGCAGCATCGATCGCGTCATCCCTGTAATAGGGGGACACGATCGATGACGTCACATCTACAGCCACACCCCCCTACAGTTGTAAACACACACATTAGGTCACACATCGCCTACAGCGCCACCTGTGGTTAACTCCCAAACTGCAACTGTCATTTCCACAGTAAACCATGCAATTTAAATGCATTTTTTGCTGTGAAAATGACAATTGTCCCAAAAATGTGTCAAAATTGTCCGAAGTGTCCGCCATATTGTCGCAGTCACGAAAAAAATCGCTGATCGCCGCTATTAGTAGTAAAAAAATAATAATTAACAAAAATGCAATAAAACTATCCCTTAGTTTGTAAACACTATAAATTTTGCGAAAACCAACCGATAAACGCTTATTGCGATTTTTTTTACCAAAAATACGTAGAAGAATACGTATCGGCCTGAACTGAGGAAAAAAAATGTTTTTTTATATATTTTTGGGGGATATATTTATTATAGCAAAAAGTAAAAAATATTGAATTTTTTTTTAAATTGTCGCTCTATTTTTGTTAATAGCGCAAAAAATTAAAACCGCAGAGGTGATAAAATACCACCAAAAGAAAGCTCTATTTGTGGGGAAAAAAGGACGCCAATTTTGTTTGGGAGCCACGTCGCACGACCGCGCAATTGTCAGTTAAAACAAAGCAGTGCCGAATCGCAAAAAGGGGCAAGGTTCTTTACCTGCATTTTGGTCCGGGTCTTAAGTGGTTAAAGGGGTTGTAAAGGTATTTTTTGGTTCCTAAATAGCTTCCTTTACCTTAGTGCAGTCCTCCTTCTCTTACCTCATCCTTCGATTTTGCTTTTAAATGTCCTTATTTCTTCTGAGAAATCCTCACTTCCTGTTCTTCTGTCTGTAACTCCACACAGTAATGCAAGGCTTTCTCCCTGGTGTGTCATGCTCGCCCCCTCCCTTGGACAACAGGAGAGTCAGGACGCTCTCTAAATTGCAGATAGAGAAAGGAGCTGTGTGTTAGTGGGCGTCCTGACTCTCCTGTTGTCCAAGGGAGGGGATGAGCATGGCACTCTATACCAGGGAGAAAGCCTCACATTTAGTGGTGGCTAGTGCTCAACATTTTTGTGGGGGCGCAAACGAAAAAAACAAAAAAAAACAATTGCAGCCTCACTGTGCCCATCAAATGCAGCCACTATGCCAATCAAATGCAGCCACTGGGCCCATCAAATGCAGCCACAGGGCCATCAATTGTCACCACTGTGCAATGCCATCAAACGCAGCCACTGTGCCATGCCATCAAACGCAGCCACTGTGCCATCAATTGTCACCACTGTGCCATGCGATCAATTGTCACCACTGTGCCATGCCATCAAACGCAGCCACTGTGCCATCAATTGTCACCACTGTGCCATGCCATCAAATGCAGTCACTGTGCCTTGCAATCCAACGCAGCAACTGTGCCATCAATTGTCACCACTGTGCCATGCCATCAAATGCAGCCACTGTGCCATGCCATCAAACGCAGCCACTGTGCCATCAATTGTCACCACTGTGCCATGCCATAAAACGCAGTCACTGTGCCATGCCATCAAATACAGCCACTGTGCCATCAATTGTCACCACTGTGCCATGCCATCAAACACAGTCACTGTGCCATGCTATCAAACGCAGCCACTGTGCCATGCCATCAAACGCAGCCACTGTGCCAATTGTCGCCATTTTGCCCTTTGTCGCTACTGTGCCCTTTAATTGTTGCCACTGTGCCAATAGATGCCACTGTGCCCATTGTCGCCACTGTGTCCATTGATTCCACTGTGCCCATTGTCAAAATGCCCCCCCGCCTGGCACTTACCTTTCTGTGGGTCAGCCATCCTCCTTCCACATCCCTAATGTCTTCTCCCGCCCTCGATGACGCTTCAGCCAATCAGGTTACCGGTAACCAGAACCGGTGAACCTGATTGGCTGAGACGTCTGCCAGTCTTATTTAAGGAACGCACCCCCCGTACATCCCTTAGATAAGTTTCCTGGAAGCCGACAACAGGGCTGTACTCGGAAAGCCAGCGGCTCTGATAGGGACTTCCACACAGCCAACCAGCGGCCATTATTCAGGTGGCCGGCGATCACCATCTGGCCATCTGAATAATCGGCGGCAGTGGCAACAATAACATAGATTCATGCGCCTCCAATAGACGCACCGCCACTGCTCATATTACTGTTTGGAGTTACAGATAAAAGAACAGGAAGTAAGGATTTCTCAGAAATCGAAGGATGGGGTAAGTGAAGGAGGACTACACTAAGGTAAAGGAAGCTATTTAGGACATGTTGTTTTACCTTTACAACCCCTTTAATGCATTCTATGCATTAAGGTAAAAACCCTTCTGTGGTGCTGCAGCCCCCCAGCCCCGACATTTTACTTACCTGAATGCTCTTATTATTCGACCAGGAACAAGCTTACCAGCTCTAACTGGTGTCTTGTTTCCTGATTGAATAGATTTATAGCAGCGCAGCCATTGGCTCCCACTGCTGTCAATCAAATCCAATGGCACGTCCCTGGGGGGCGGGTCTGAGCCCTGCATTCTGTGTGAATGGACACAGATGCAGGACTCTGGAGCACGCCCACATGGGTGTCCACCAAAGAAAGCGCTTCTCCCATGTGGACACTCAATGTGGGGAGGAGCCAGGAGCGCCGCTGAGGGACCCCAGTAGAGGAGGATCGGGCCACTCTGTTCAAAACTAACTGCACAGTGGAGGTAAGTATGACATGTTTGTTATTTAAAAAACCTGCCATCAGTTTAATGTGGAATAGTGAACAACATGCAGTCATTGCCAATAGGCAGGACTACCATATATTAAAATAAATTATTATTGTAAGTAATACATAATTGTATTTGTTAAATATTTGAAAGATAGATGCATATTTTTACATTGTTCAAGTAACCAGTTAAATTGTGAGTAAAAATATATTCTAATATTTGATGCCGCAAAGAGAGTTTTTTTATATGTATAATGATTATTTTAAACATTATGCTAGGTTCACATCAGCTTTAACAATCACATCCTAATGCCGCACTTAAACAAGAACATTTGTACGGGTGTTCTCTCCAAGGTGACTGAATGAGGTGCCATCACAGTGAATGCTGGGCACATTTACACCACTGACATTTACAGGCAGGATCAAGAATTTGTCTGAAGCTGTAGACATAAAATGTAAAGGGTTCTGAGCTTGACAGTAAATATGAAACTAAAGTAAGGACAATATTCACATAGACACACTAGATATAATAACCAGTTTCATGAAAAAATAAGGAACAAACTTGATACTGTTCGGGGCCACTATTGGAGAATTAATTGCACTTATTTTTTGTCTATAATGTAAATCATGTTCTGACATTCAAAAAAATTATTATTTCATTACACAGTTGGTATAGAAAAGAATCACGTTACTTTAAAATAACCACGTTTTGTTGTTTTGCAGCCTGAAATGAAAACCAGCTGTATTTACTATGAAACGAAAACTAGCTGTATTTACTATAACATCTAAGTGAAAGATATAACACCGACATGTCAGGGGGAAAAAAAACAGAATCACCGAGTTGAAAAAGGATCAAACCCCCCCCCCCCTAAAAATGACTCAATCAGGTGTAGCTATTCACCTTTTCAATGGCACACAAAGCCATTTGACTTTTAAACTGTGATCATATGTGGTCATTTTGATTAGTTCAGCATGAAAAGAGTTTTCCTGGAGCATTTCGGTCCCTTGTAGTGCAGCTGAAGCAAACAGTCAGCTATGGGTGGCAAGTAAGGATCAGCTCAGGCGTGTTCGCAAACCTGATGTGCAGAGCCCCCCAGGAAGTCGGCACTGCGCTGATCACTAATCATAAGCAGTGAGACACTGTCCCGATGCGTGGCTGCAGAGATCTGGAAATGTCTCACTGCCTGTGATTAGCGCATTTCCGACTTCTTGTGGGGTTTGCGAACATGCCTGAGCTCATCCTTAGTGGCAAAACACTGTCAAAATATCTCAAGGATAAAGTTGTGGACAGGCACAAGTCAGGAAATGGATACAAAAAAATGTCAAAGGCTTTATCAATGCCTAGAAGCACAGTGAAGTTTATTATCAAGAAGTGGAAAGTATTTCATACAACACAGAGCCTCCCTGGATCAGGATGTTGCTCCAAACTGGATGAAAGAACCAGGAGGAAGCTTGTCAGAGAGGCTACCAAGAGGCCTACAGCAACTCTGTAGCAGTTGTAGGATTTTTTTTAACAAATGGCGACTGTGTGCATGTGACAACAATATCAAAAAATCTTGACAAATGTGGCTTGTATGGGAGGATTGAAAGAAAATAGCCACTCCTCAAGAAATATCACATACAGTCATGACTAAGCTTTGCCAAAATGTACCTTGAGCATTCTGTGGCCACATCGAAAAAACTGTTAGGCCGCGTACACACAATCGAATCTATCTGCTAAAAACGGTCCGACGGACCGTTTCAGCAGACAAATTCAATCGTGTGTACGGGCGGACAGACAGATTTTGCCAGCAGACAGATTTTAAAGCATGCTTTAAAATCTGTCTGCTGGGAACCCGTCCGTCCGACATGTCTGCTGGTTAGTACGCTAACCAGCAGACATATCTGCCCGCACATGCGTCAAATGGATTTGACGCATGCACGGAAGTGATTGACTTCCTGGTGCGGTGACGTGGCGGCATCAACGTCACGCCACGTCACCGTGCTGTCTGCCGGCGGGGATTTTAGTTTGATCTTGTGTACACGATCAAACCAATTTCTCCCAGCAGACAAATCCGATCAAATCGGTCTGACAGACGGATTTGATCGGATTTATTTGGTCGTGTGTACGCGGCCTTATGGGGTAAACAGGGATGTTACTATATTGTTTATGTATGCTTTATTTGATCATTGGTATGACTATTGTCTATTACTTTGATTGAGATTAGTATATAAATGGTTTACTGCTATACCTGATTGTTACCGGTATATACCTGGAAAAAGCTGCCTTTCTTTTTTCTGTTATTTGTATGGAGATTTCAATAAAAATTCTTTAATGATTAAAAAAAAAAAAAAAAAAGGTGTTATGGTCAGATGAGAGTGACTAAACTTGAATTATTTGGCCTCAACACCAAACGATAAGTCTGGCAGAAATCCAATACAGCTCACCATCCACATAACACCATTCGTACAGTAAAACATGGAGGTGCTAATATCCTGTTATGGGAATGCTTCTCTTTAGCAGGGACTGGAGCACTTATCAGGATATCAGGAAAAATGGATGGGGCAAAATATCATTAAAGTTATATGGGCAATGAGAACGTTATTTCGAAGCCCTCCCACCCTCTGTCCCCTCTCCTCCCCACCCCCTTAGATTAACCATCTTAAAATTAAAATAAAATTTGTTAAATTATAAAAAACTTTTTGACACACATAGTAATTCATGGTGTGGTAGGGGTATTCGGTGACTTGGAAGGGAATAAGGGGTAATGGGGTAGAGGGTCTTGACCCTCCCCCTCTTAAATAAAATGGAAGGATAAGGAAGGGAAAAGGGGGAAAAAGAAAGATTCACTATACACAATGGGCCAGATTCTCTAAGAAATCCGGCGGCGTAGCATAAGCCATTTACACTACGCCGCCGCAACGTAACAGAGCAAGTGCCGTATTCCTCATGCACTTGCTCCGTAGTTTGCGGAGGCGTAGTGTAAATTGCAAGGTGTAAGGCCGCGTAATTCAAAGGGGGTGGCTTGTATTTAAATTAAGCGCGCCCCCGCGTCGAACGAACTGCGCATGCACCGGCCGGTGAAAAAGCCCAGTGCGCATTCTCCAGCTCACGTTGGAAAACGTGAATGAAACCGACGTCAAAACGACGTGATCGTCACTACGCAATGCCCTATTCGCGAACGAGTTAGTAAAACGACGTAAGCGACGGAAAAAGCAGACGCTGACCCGACGCCATACTTAACATGGCATCCGACGGTACTTCATAAGGTTACTCCTCATAGAAGCAGGGGTAACCTTACGCGAACGAAAACGACGTACGCGACGACGGTGCTGCGTAAAAGCGATCGGGAATCGGCGTAGTAGCCTCATTTGCATAGGCAAATGAGAAAACAACGTAAAGGCCACCTAGTGGCCAGAGTTGTCATTACAACTACGATCCGCAATGGTATTACACTTGTCGGATGTTCAAGCGTATGATGCTAGGAATCACTCGCATAGATATGAGCCAAAAAAAACAGCGATACGACGGGGTATCTGAGATACTCCGTCGTAGCGCCGCTGAGAATCTGGCCCAATATTAATAATTTTTTTGGTGTTCACGTTTTGTAATGGGGAGTGGTAACTTTGTATAGGGGGTGTGGGGGGAGTGCTTGAGGGAGGGAAATTTATTAATAGATGAAAATTGATTAATGGAATAAGTCAAGGAAATATGGGCTCTTTTACTTTTTTTTCTTTTTATATGAAGAACCTTGAAAGATTTGAAGAAAATATGCAACCCACAAGTGGTTCAACAAAATACTGACACAAGTAGGTGACCCTTTCTCCGACACAGTAATTCAATTTTTTAAATTGCTTGGATTTTTGTGTGACATGTTGGTGTTATATCTTTCACTTGGATGTTATATGAGTAAATACATCTGTATGAAGCACATCTTCATTGCAGGCTGCAAAGCAACAAATGTGATTATTTTAAGGGAGGTCATTATTTTCTATACCCAATGTATATGCAAGGTATGATAACATTTGTCATGGGATCTGACACAACACCATCTTAAAGCAGAACTCAATGGAAAAAGAAGAACTTTGTAAAGGCTGTTAATCCAAAAAAAGGGCACAAGGGATGTGACTTACTCCCTGTGTGATGTGTCCCTTGTGCTGCTGTCTACTGGTTTTGTAGAAATCTCCATCCTCTGATTCCCCCTACCCCTGCTGTCCTAATCTTCTGGTGCAATTAGATTTCCCTACACTTTCTGTCCTATAGATTCATTTCCTGTTCTGGTGGCAACCTAACATTTTGGATTTTCCTTCACTTTCATTCTTGGTGAAGTTGGTGATCAGGACAATCAGAGAGATCAGATCATAATCTCTTTAACGGGGACAAAGACAGCAATACAAGGGTTCTAACAATTCACCACCACTTCCAAAGCTAGAAAGGTTTGCCTTTAAAGTGACATTAAAGGGGTTGTAAAGGAAAACATTTTTTTTTCATAATAAGCATCCTTTACCTGCAGACATTCCTCTTTTCATTTACTCATTGTTCGTTTATGCTCAGAAGTTGCTCTATTTCTTCTCTGTTCTGTTCACTTCCTTCTTGTCTGATTGTAACTCACCACCATGAAGGGAGGCTTTACTGCGGTGGTCAGTAACGTGCTCGCCCCCTCCTGGGAACTACATCTGTGTGACAGGACGCTCTCTATGTGTTATGCCGCGTACACACGGTCGTTTTTTGCGATGAAAAAAAACGACGTTTTTCAAAACGTCATTTAAATTGATCGTGTGTGGGCAAAACGTCGTTTTTTGTCTTCAAAAAAACGACCAAAAAAAAATTCCAACATGCTTGAATTTTTTGTGTCGTTTTTCAAAACGTCGTTTTTTGTTTCACAAAAAGTCACCGTGTGTAGCAAAAACGTCATTCAAAACGACGTTTTTCAACCCGCGCATGCCCAGAAGCTAGTTATGAAGCGAGCTTCAATGGAAAAGAGTGGTGAACGTAACCTCGCTTTTTGTGAAAAAACGATGGTGTGTATGCAAAATTGTCTTTGAAAAGTGACGTTTCAAAAACGTTGTTTTTTACTTCACAGAAAACGTCGTTTTTTTTCATCGCAAAAAACTACCGTGTGTACGCGGCATCAGGCCGCGTACACACGATCAGAGATGTCCGAGGAAACATGTCCGACGGACCGTTTTCATCAGACCAGGCTGAAGTGGTCTGTTGGTCTGATGTGCGTACACACCATCGGACCAAAATCCCCTCGGACCAGAAGGCGGTGACGTAGAACACAACGACGTGATGAAAAAACGAAGTTCAATGCTTCCAAGCATGCGTCGACTTGATTCTGAGCATGCGCAGGATTTTGGTCTGATGATTTTGTGTACTAACCATCGAACATGTCCGATGGACAGGTTTCCAGCTGACATGTTTTGAAACTTTTGTCCGCTGGAAAATGGTCCGATAGGCCGTACACACGATCGAACATGTCCGCTGAAACTGGTCTGCGGACCAGTTTCATCGGACATGTTCGATCGTGTGTACGCGGCCTTAGAGACTTCAGGGAGGTGTGAATTACTGGGCGTGCCGCAATTCATACTGGGAAATGTAGTTCTTACATGAACAAGTGATGCAAACCAGGAAGTGAATGAGAGAACAGAAACTAGAGATGATATAGATGAAGGAATTTAATAGGTATTTACTTGTTTTTTAACAGAATCATTACACTATTCTGTCTGTCTACCTTGCAGACATTAATTTTAGGCAAAAAAAAAATTCCTTTACAACTCCTTCAAGACTCAAAAAATTAAAAATTAAAAAACGTGTTATACGTACCTGCTCTGGGGCTATGGCTCAGCTGCCATTTTGATCCATGTGTGGTGGGAATGTATGAGAATAAAATATATGTTTTTTTATAAGAGTTTATCAATTAATCTTTACGGTCTTAAGTAACAGCTTGCCCATATCCCTGCTCATTTTAAAACCTTCAGCTTGTATCCATAAACAATTTCAATTAGTGACTTTCCTGACACGTAATGAGAAACTAGCTGCCATGCTAAACAAAAAGGTTTGCACGTTTAAAAAGGTGTGAGATTTGTGGATTTCTATTTATCTTGGGGGATCTTGATGCCTGTGCGCATCATTTGCAGCCGGTGCCCATCTTTGTAGCTTATGTGCCCATCTTATGTAACTTCTGTGACCATCATATGCAGCTTCTGTGCCCAGGGGCGGACTGACAACTAATGGGGCCCCCGGGCAATAGAAGATTATGGGCCCCCCAGGCAATAGATTATGGGGCCACACAGTATACACACACACACATACATTATACATACACAGTACACACACACACACAGTATACACACATAGTATACATACACACAGAATACACATACACATACTGAAAAGGTAATGGAGATTTTTGGGATTAAAAAAAAAAAAATACTTTTAATGAGGCTGGCAACCCTGATGGGGCCCCCCTAGTGGCATGGGGCCCTCAGGCAGTGCCAAAATGCCCAAATGGTCCGCCCCTGTCTGTGCCCATCTTAAGCAGCCTGTGCCCATCATATCCATCTTCTGCGCATATCATATATCATATACAGCCTCTGTGACACCCACCCAAACCCCCCTGCTTGCCCGCTAGCCATCTGACCGGCACACACATACACCAACCTGGTGGTGGGTCACGCAGCGGGTCAGGAGATGGCTCCTACATCCTCCATCATTCTCTGTCCTCTGTGTGTGCGTCTCTTCTTCCTTCTGCTAGATGTCCAGTCGGAGTGCCTCTGCCTTTAGCCAATCAGGTGACGGGTAATAGACTTGCGTCTCCTGATTGGCTGAGATGCGGATCAGTGTTAGAAAAGTGACTATTCATTCACTTTGCTAACGCACCTGGGTGGACTGCAAGCGCAATGCTTTACGCTCGCATTTCACCTTTTTTGAAGCCTATTAGAGCCTACGGCTCGAATCAGGTGATTCAAAAACACCCCCTGCTGCTGTTATTCAGACGCCCGGTGTCTGAAAAGGGGCCGGATGCCTGAATCGGGGGTGGCTACAGCGGCCATGGATAGATTGCAATGCATGAATATATCCATTTTACATAGAGGTGGTGGTTGAGAGAGTGGGCGGCGCCCGTGCGCCCCTTAATGGACGCACCGCCACTGGTTTTTGTCAAGAACACTTTTTCAGTGACTAAAACGAAATAAATACAAACTAAATAGAAATTAAATAAAAACAAAGTTATGACTAAAATCCAGCAGTAGTGTAATTACGCTGAAACTAGACTGTTGCGCTGTGTAATTACACTGCCGCACTGTGTAGGGAACAAGCAAAACTATTTTTTTTTATATATCACCAGGTAAACCCGGACAGGTGGCAACCCCAGCAAACCTCCCCCTCCCTTACCTCTCCGCAGCAACTCTTGGTGAATGTTATGTAACTATGTTACTTCATCCCAGCGTTGCCGCTAAGGAGCATGGCAGCACTGGAGAATGGTAGGGACCAGCCGCACTAATGTGAATTCTGTTCTGCCGATCACTGCAGAAAGGCAGGGCTGCCCATGCATGTATGCCCCGTGCAAGCGCATATTTCGGTGTCTATATCTTTAAATTTCCACATTAAAACCATACCATAATGTAAGATATCATAGAGGGGGGTGTATATGTCACATCTGCATTGTAAACGTATTGGTCCAATGGGAGAATTTGTTTTGAACCCATTTAGAAGCATTTAAAAAATGTACCTATGTAACCAATGGATTGGAATTTGGGGCTCTGTATGTTTAAATCTCCATAGTAAAATTATACCGTATTGTAAATATTACAGAGGGGGGTGTATGTGTGACAACTCTGTGTAAAGATTATTGTATATATTACATTGTGTTATATCTAGTTTTTCTGTGTTGTATATTCCACCAAAAAAACGTGTCTGATACTGTAGCATGACCACTGATATGGAACTGTCTTATGGCTGCCGAACCGTATCCCTCTCCTCACAAGCACCAATCCCCCAGCACACTCTGCACAGCTCCTGACAGAGACCACGAGGTGGCGCTCGGCACCGTCTGACATCTCGGTGACGTATATTGGCCGCGCCAGCAGCTAGGTGTGTGAGAGAGGAAGATGTTCCATAACAGCACCCAGAGGAAGCATTGGACCTTCCCCAGCCAGGAGGAAGCACAGCGGCTCCGGACACAGGCCAATAGTCAGTATCGGGCCCGGATACGAGGGACAGGGCAGGTAAGGTGTGGGTGTCTGCTCAGTAGCCCCCAGGCTGACTTCTGTGTGGTATGAGACATAACATGGGCTATTACCACCGCAGAGGTCTCCTGGGGGCATTTCTACTGTCATTATAGGGACTGTCATGGAGTATCAGCTGGAAGGTGCAGAGAAGTCATGGGATAGATGACAGGCAGTATCGGGTGTGAGGACAGGAGCACACATCTCGTATAGGACACCTCAGCACTCTTAGGTGTGATGGCTGGTCATCTCTTCTAACCAGGCATGCTTTCCCGTTCTAAAGTATCATGTCTCTACGGATTACCCTTGATTTGGACTACATACACCTCCCCAACTTTGTTACATGGGGGGGGAGTAGAGTTCTCACAAGTTACCTGTGAAAGCTGATCTGGTTTGTAATATTTCTGGCAGGATCACCAGGTATTTTTCTGTACTTGCAGAAAAAAAGTTCTCAGCCTGAAACAAAAAGGAAACAAATGCAGCTCCTGGGATGTTTGTTCTTTGGATATGCTGCAGTAACCGCCTCCTCTACTGAGGTACATTAATAAACACCAGCATGTCACCCCTTTCACTGTCAAAGTCCCCCTTTTTTCGTCTTCATGTTTAAAAAATATACATTTTTGGCCTGATGATTATGTAATACCCCCAAGCATTATAAATGCACAAGGCAAGTGCCCACCTATATTCATGTGTGTGTGTTGAGGGGGGGGGTTCATTTTTTTTAGGGGATTTTAAAGTGCTTGGGTATGACCTTTTTCATCAAAAGACAAAAGGTCCCCCTATGTAATGCATTTTTTTTTTGGGGGGGGGGGGCGGGTTCTCTTTAATGAGAGATCCGGGGTAAAAAAGATCCTTGATGTCTCACTTGTCTTCCAATAAAACTAATGGAATTTTAGAATGTGTTCCATTTGTTTCAGTCCCATTCATACTACCAGGAAAAAGTGATACCAGGACCTGGAAGTCGCTTCTGAATCATTAGCAGGAAGGGGAGGTCAACAAACGGATGTCCCCTCTTCACAGTAGCCCCCCCTTATGCCAGTTCTGCGTCTTCCAATGGGCACACAGAGCCCAGGAAACATTGTACAGGTGTAACCAGCAGTTACTGGGTTGTGTTGAAGCGATCCGGCGGCCCCATAGGCACCATATCTCTTCTATCTGTATGACAATAAGAGTGAAGCCTTGTACAGATGACCTGCCATGAGAGCTTTTGGATGGGAAAACCGGCCGTGTGCTCCATCGCAGTTTTCCTGACAGGCAAACCGCTGGGAAAAAAAGAGAATTGGCGATGGAGCATACACATGGCCAGGATTCCCGACCAAAGCTCTCATGGCAGTTTTTTCCTGTCGGGAAACCCGGTCGTGTGTAGGGGGAAAAGGTTACCGAAAAGGGTTCTCGGTTTTCCCCCTCGGGTTTCCCGGCGGCAAAAAGTCAGCCGGGAAACCTGTACAAGGCTTTAGGGAGATCTCAGATAAGGGCACCCTAAAGAAAAGACGGCTACCTAGGCTGCAAGGGGCAATGACGGAGGCTTTTCTTCACTGGTTACAGTAGGCTAAGATCAAAATAATGAGCAATATAGACTTATCTTTACTGGTTACAGTAGGCTTCTATCTGTAGCCTACAATTGGCTTGTTAGATTTACACATGCTCCCGGTGGCTGCAGCCTCTGTGAGTGTGTCTGTGTAAAACCCTTTGTCACCTATGTACTACACCCATATTGAAAGTGAAGTTCCACCCGTGTTTTAGTTTATTAAAAGTCAACAGCTACAAAAAGCATGGCTGATTACTTTTTTAATAAACCGACACTTACCTGCCCCACAGTCCAGCGATGCGACCGCCCGGAGACTCGCTCCTCTCCCCCTACTCAGTGCCGTCATTGTAACTGTGGGCACCTGGCCGTGACAGCTTACGGCTTTGCGCTGCGTGCTCCTATTGGCCAGCTGATCTTCTGGAACCAGATTTGTGTCCCAGAAGTTCGCTGGCAGGGAGGTGCCACCTAGGTGCGAGATTAGTCGTCACCTAGGCAGGTAAAAAAAGGAAGGAGTAAGTGGGCAGGAAGTCCCACTAAAAAAGGGGTACATGCCCCCCCCAAAAAAAAAATGAACATGCCAAATCTTACATGTCAGGGGGGCGAGGAGTGCTTAGAGGAAGTTCCACTGTTGGGTGGAACTCCGCTTTAAAGTGTAACCTGTTGCTAAGCAATACCCCTGCATGTAACAGTGTGTTGGGATTCTTTTCAATTGTTTTTATTAAGATTATTAAGAAGAGTGACAGTACAAGTAACATTAACAATACAGTTTGAACTTATGAACAATTTCCCAGTAGGCAACAGGATATAATATTCATTAAATGCTGAAGGTAAGATACAATACCAGTCTAAAAGTACTCAGGAAATTAACAGGCCCGCGCTTCCTACTTCACAATGTGGAGCCACGGCACCATTCATAGGTAAGGCACTAGTATATATAATAAACATAGTTATCAGAACATAACATTGTAGGGAGTAGGGCATAAGTTCGTACTTTCCTAGCTCCACTAGAGGTGAACCTGAAATGGTTAGACCGATCCGCTACTCTGTAGAGGAGTGAGGACCAGCAACCCCACCAAAGGCAGAGGTAAGTAGAGAAAATCGAGAGCTATTGAAAATATGAACAAAAAGCAAGTGCAACGTAAAAACAAGAGAAGCGAACAGAAAAAGAGGAAGGAGAAAGGAAGAACAAGAAAGAAAGGAAGAGGGGGAGAAACGAACCACAGTACCACAGGCCACATGAACCATAAGTCAATCACTATACAATATGTATGTCTTATTCAGGGAATTTTGAAATCCAAGGCATCCATTGAGCCTTAAATGACTGGCTCCTATTTGACTGCATTGCGAAATATTTCTCATATAGATGTTGTGTAGACACTCTTTGGATTACTTCACTAATGTTGGGGGCCTGGGTATTTTTCCACTTAGCAGTGATTGTTAGGCGGGCAGCTATCAATACATGCGTAACTATGCTACGGAGTTGAGATGGGATATTCGTGATGTTAATGTTAAGGAGGGCCAACTGAGGAGAAGGATGTAAGAAAAACCCTGTAACCGATGAGATTAGTTTAAATACGGCAATCCAGAAACTGCGTAAGCTTTTGCAGCCCCACAGTGTGTGGTAAATGTTACCCTTAGCTCCACACAACCTCCAGCATAGGGGGTTCCCTGGTGGAAATATCAGTGATAGTCTAACTGGGGTCAAATAGGATCTGTGGAGGATTTTCATCAAGTTGTCCCAATGATTAGTGCAGTGGGAGTAAGTATAAATAGCGCGTATGGCTGATTTCCACTCAGAATGGGAGTGGGAGGTGCCCCAGTCCCTTTCCCAGTTAATCATACTAGAAGTTTTAGAGAAACTACTATCTTTTTGTAACAGGGCGTAGAACCAGGCAAGGCCCTTAGGTTTATGATAGGAAGTACTGAGATATTTCCACACATCTACAGGTAATGTATATGTTGAGCTAGCTTGGGTTAGTTGGAAGTGTTTAATTTGGGTGAAGGGGTATGAACGAGCAGCCTCTGGATCGTCAAGAACCTCCTGGACGGTAGAGAAACCCTTCTTCCTCCAAAGGGCCGTACGAAGGTCCGGGATAAGGTGTTCAAGAACTGAGATTTGGGTTACTGGGTGACTAATTTTAGCATTAGAGTCCAGGTGTGGTTGGATGGCTTCCCATGTCGAAAGCGTAGCTTCGATAGATGGCAACCAGGTGTCCTTCATTGGTAGGTTGGTTAATTTTGCTAATAATAAGGATGGGAGGTCCCTGTTTTGCATAACTAGTTTCTCTATCCGCACCCACAGCTTAGGTGAATCAGGCTCAAACCAGGCTTTCATTTGATCCAACAAGGCTGCTCTATAGTAATTACGGAGAGCAGGAAGGCCTGCACCACCCGTATGCCTATTCCTCTGCAAAATTGTAAATGTAATCCTAGGCATTTTCCCCTGCCAGATAAATCTCCTAAACAATTTATCAACATTGGCAAAGAAAGAGTCAGGGATAAGTACAGGGATGGTGCGGAAGTAATAGATAATCTTAGGCAATAGAAACATTTTCAGGGCAGCTATTTTTCCCAGCCAGGACAGTTCAAAAGTGGAGATATGTGCCAAGTCAGCTTTGATGACGTCCAAAAGAGAGTCAAAATTAATGCGAAAAGTAGCAGTGGAGGGATAAACCAGCTTAACGCCCAAGTATGCTATACTTGCGGTCATCCACTGAAATTTAAATCCAGTTTTAAGTTGAGCTATCTGTTTTTTAGGAATATTAACAGGCAATACACAAGACTTAGCAACATTTAACTTGTAATATGACACTGCACCAAACTCACATAAAACCTTTTGCACTTTGTCCAGGGAAGAAGCCGGATTAGTCACAGTCAAGATCACGTCATCCGCGAATAAGCCTATCTTGTGGACTTCATTAGCCACACTAATCCCAGATATGTCTGTGTCAGATCTGATAGCTACAGCAAGGGGCTCCATCATTAGTGTGAAGATTATCGGGGATAGTGGACACCCCTGGCGGGTCCCGTTAGTGATATAGAATTTATCGGACATGGCGTTGGACGAGAAAACCCTGGCCGAGGGACACGTATATAATGCAGAGATGGCTGATAATATAGAGCCTTGAAGTCCAAACCTTTGCAGGGTTGCCCTAAGGTACCCCCAATGCACCCTGTCAAAGGCTTTCTCTGCGTCCAACGCCAAAAACGCTGCAGGGGTTCCTCGACGTTCTAATAAGTACAGCAAGTTAAATAATCGCCTAGTGCCATCGGGGGCCTGCCTCCCCTTCACAAAGCCGACCTGGTCGGCTTTAACCAAAAATGGAGTGATGGATGCTAATCGATTTGCCAAGATTTTAGCATAGATCTTGAGATCCGTATTTAAGAGCGAAATAGGCCTAAAATTTTGTGGTGAATCCGGCTTCTTACCTGGTTTTGGCAAAGTCACAATGGTAGCTTCTAGCATTTCCTCTGGGAACATCGATGAGGAGGCGACACTGTTGAATAGGGTACATAAATACGGAGTTAGTATATGAGAAAATACTTTATAATATTCTGAGGTGAAACCGTCTACACCCGGTGACTTATTTTTGGGGAGGGCTTTGATAACTTCGCTAACTTCAGCATGTTGAATAGGGGCATTGAGTGATGTCAGTTGGGAGGAGGACAGAGAGGGCAATGTCACAGAGTTGAGAAATGAGTTGATGGACGCGTCAGTGGGTTGCGGAGTGTCTGCATCTAGGTGAAGGTTGTAAAGGTCTCTATAGTATTTCATGAAAGCGTTGGCTATATGTGTTGGATGATGGACCAACGTGTTAGAGTGCGGATCCCTAAGGGAGGACAATTTAGATTGCTGCTGACGTCTTTTGATATATTTGGCCAGGAGCTTCCCTGCTTTATTGCTATGGGCGTAGTACATGGCTTTAATCCTTCTCAAACACTTCTGATGCGACGTGATCAGCATGAGACGGAGCTTATGTCTACACGCAAATAAGTCAGATTCCGTTGTAGGGGAGGGATTTTGTTTGTGTAGGGTTTCTAACTTTTGGATTTCCCCTAGCAACCCCTGCAGCAGTGCCGCCCTCCTCCTCTTCTCCCTGGCTGCTGTCTGTATCAATAGACCCCTACTGAATGCCTTATGTGAGCACCATAAAGATGCAATCTTAGTATCCGCATTGTCATTAAACTGAAAAAATTCCTGAAGCTGTGCCCCTAGTCTAGCATTTTGGGTAGAGTCAGAGAGAATGTCAACATTATTCCTCCAAAGATAGACTGGAGGGTCAGTGTTCTTGTCCTGAAGAGTGATGGACACCGGTGCATGATCTGACCAGGTTATCGAGTGGATTTTCGCTGAGATAGTTCTTTGCAAGAGAGGCAGGTCAGAGAGCACCAGGTCTATTCTAGAATATGCCCGATGGGGGCACGAGTAATGTGTATAGTCCCTTTCTGAAGAATGGTAGCAACGCCATGTGTCGTACAGATCATGTTCCGCTATAAGTGATCGGAGTTCTATCCTCTTTGTCGACAGAGGTTGCGAGCAGTCCATGGACCGGTCAGGGACACAATTAAAGTCCCCACAGAGGAGCAGGGATCCTTGCTTAATTTTCTCCACTCTTTTCAGTAGGGCCGTTAGAAATCTTGGTTGTCTTTTGTTTGGCGCATATAAGTTAACTAGGGTATAGGTAGATTGATTCAGTTCACATATGAGAATTATGTATCTCCCATTAGGGTCGCAAACAACGTTGTGCAGTTTAAATGCAATAGAGTGTTTAACGGCCACCATCACTCCTCTTTTTTTGACAGGAGCCATTGCTTGAAAAATATGCGGGTAAGCTCTATGCGAGCATTTGGGATGTTTAGAGGACTTAAAGTGGGTCTCCTGGATGCAGACTACATCACTTTTAAGCCGCACCATCTCTTTCCACATGGAGCTTCGTTTGAATGGGCTGTTCAAGCCATTGACGTTCATAGATACAATTGATAAGGCCATCAGAGCAGAAATAAAGAGTGCTCAGCAAAGGATAGGTAAAACTCAAAATTTGGAGTAGGTACTGTCACATTACCTGAAGGAGGCGCTGGTGCATTAGAGATACGTAATCGGAAGTCCAACATATTGCAAGGAGGTACCGAACAGTGAGATTCCAGCACGGATGAGTTTGGTTCATAGTGATCCTGTGGTACAGTTAGAACAGAAGAAACAAAGGGGAAAGGAAAAAAAATAAAGGTAAACCAGTACATAAAAACGTGAAATGTCTCACAAAGTGCGAAAAACTCCGCAATACTTGTGGGGGGTAAACAGCTCCTCGTGTTCCGCCCCATCAACTGTCAGATATGAAGAAATGACCAAGGCGGTTGCCACGGCATATGACAGATTACTTAGGCAGTCAGGTCAGGTTTTACACCATTCTGGGGACAATCTTGGGAGATTCAGATCTCGTATTGAACCACCAGGGTCTTCTGGAAGGAGATCCCACTTTTTGGCCAGGGCCAGGCCATCCTCAAGGTTTGTAATGACATAGGTACGGTTTTCTCTTGTGATGAGCAGCTTAGTTGGGAAGCCCCAAGAGTAGGGAATTTTGTGATTCTGTAGCAATTTTGTCATGGATGACAAATTCTTGCGTGCCTGCATAGTGGGTTTAGACAGGTCGGCGAAAATGGCGATCGCTGAGTAGGGGCCAGGTAGGGGGTGGTTCTTCCTAGAGAACCGCATGAGGTCATCTTTTACATGGAAGAAATGAATGCGAGCGATGACGTCTCTTGGAACTGTATCTGGGAGAAATTTTGGTTTAGGAAGGCGATGTGCTCTATCCACTATCACTTCTTGTTTGGGGGTATCAGGCAGCAATGCGGCGATGAAGGATTGGACATAGAATCTGAGTTCAGCTGGGGCAATAGATTCTTCCACTCCCCTAAGTTTGATATTATTCCTTCTGGATCTGTCCTCTAATTCTGTGAGCTTATCCCTCATCACTTGCATGTCATTCTCAGTATCATTATGTGCATCCACAAGCTCGTTATGGGCTGTTGAGAACTCCCCCATCTTGTCTTCCACGTGAGAGATCCGGTCTCCTATTGCTGACACTTCCCCTGTAAGCTGGGTGACACAGGCCATCATGTCTTTGTGCAGGGATCCCCTAAGAGTAATCAGCATGTCCCTCATAGTCGTGTCACTAAGGGGTTGTCCAGTGGTAGGGAATTCATTAAGCTGCTCCACAAAGTCTCTAGTGCTGTCCTGAGAGTCACATGCGGTCCCCATCTCCCCTGCATACCTGTGAGCTGATGAGCGTTTCTGGGCTGATTTCTGAGGGCTGCTGATTGGGGATGCTCCTGGTGACGATCCTCCGCTGGCGCTGTGGGAGGATTGCGGGCCTCTCCCGTGATTCGGATCCGATCCGTCGCCGCAATCGCCGCGCGGGCTGTAACGCGAGTCCGAGGCCCCAGCGCCATCTTGCGGCCTAGGTGTGCTCGCCGACGGGTAGAAGTCGGTCAGCTTCCGCGGCCCTTTCTCCTTCTTTCTCTTCCCCATTGTCACCCAGAGGTGCTCAGGAGTGACCCCGAGGTAGATAGAGCCTTGGTCGGCTAAAATAGTCGCTGGGATGGTGTTGATGCTGGCGGGTTACACGGAGCTCTCTCCTTACACAGCCATCCGCCTCGGCTGCCGGCCACGCCCCCCAGTGTGTTGGGATTCTACACCCCCCCCCCTATACTATGTGATAGCTTTGGGCCAGTTGGCTGTTTTGAATGGAATTAATTCAAATCCCTCAGTGGGATTCAGGTGGGGGGGAATCTGACAAGGGTTATAAACCTTGATTACTCCATCCTAAATGTCGGGGTGTTTGCTTTAATGCTACTTTATATTTCAATATTTCTTTATTAATGTTTTCAATAAAGTGAACAAGAGATATATTCGTTACAACATGTCAGAAGTTCCGACTGGAGTACATAGAATCAATAAAGAAGAATACAAAATACAATATAAATGAAACATAGTCTGTCTTACAGAGTAAACAAACAAAGATAAGTCATCAAATGCATAAGACATGTTCAAGTCCAGACGGTGGGGAATCAGGGAAGGGAGATGGGAATGGAGAGGAAGCACCAGCTAGGCGGACATATGTCCTGTGCAACATTCTAGGGATGGGCAGAGAGTAAAACAGATAAATGGAAGGACATGGGAACGGGCGTTAAGCACGGTAGAAATAAATCATCCGGCAATTACAGTGCACTTGGAATGTGCGAGCCAGGGTGACCACTTATATAGGAACTTTTCCATGTGCAGGTTCTTTCTAGCGACTAGTCTTTCCATTTCGCATTGGAGGTTTAAATCTGCGATTGTGTTAGGCGCCGTACACACGGCAGAGAACCTCGACGGGCAGAACACATCGTTCCGCCCGTCGAGGTTCTCTCCCGGCCGTCGAATTCGGCGACCCGCCCGTCGGGAATGGCAACCAGCCATTCTTCCAGGCGGGCCGTCGAGGAAATAGAGAGCGTGCTCTCTATTTCGGCTCGACGGGCTTCCCGACGGGAAGCTCGCTGAGACCGTACACACGGCCGAGGTCCTCGCTGGAATGTGCATTCCAGCGAGGTTCTCGCTGATTTTCAGCGAGAACCTCGGCCGTGTGTACGGCGCCTAAGAGACAGATGGGGAGTCAGATGTTTTCCAGAGTTTAGTGATGTTCTGTTTCGCTGCAAGTAGCAGGTGCACTATGACTACACGTGATCTGGGGGGGAATTTTTCTAACCCTAGTTGTAACAATGCTAGCGAGGGATCGGGTGTGGTCGGGATCTGTGATATGGAGGAGACTAGAGTAAATATTTGTTTCCAGAATGAGCTAATGGTTCTACAAATCCATAAAATGTGTGCTATGGTTCCAGCACTGCCACAGGACCTCCAACAGGTAGAGGGATGTCCTGGAAAGAATTTGGACAGACGGTAGGGTGTTAGGTACCAACTGTGTATCGTCTTCTGGTACGATTCCCAGTGATTGGAGCAGTGGGAGGCAGTGTAGGTGTGTTTAACCACTTCAGGTCCGCGCTATTGACAGAATACGTGAACAGCGCGGACCTGAGGCGCTGGGGTCACGTCTTTGGACGTGATTTGCTTGTATTACCCCGCGCGCGCCACAGGGTGGCGCGCGGCGGGGAAAAACAGTCCCGACGCATCACCGAGGATCCGATGCGTGTACCCGGCGGCCGCGATGTCCGTCGGGTACACGCGATCGTCGGTGAGAGAGCAGGGACGTGGAGCTCTGACTGTAAACACAGAGCTTCACGTCCTGTCAGTGAGGTGACAGATGCTGTTTCTCTTGTACATAGGGAGACAGCATCGATCACCTCCCCCAGTCACCCCCCTCCCCCCACACAGTTAGAACACACCCAGGCAATACATTTAACCCCTTCCTCACCCCCTAGTGTTAACCCCTTCAATGCCACATTCACATTTGTCACATTTATACAGTAATTAGTGCATTTTTATAGCACTGGTCGCTGTATAAATGTGAATGGCGCCAAAAATGTGTCAAAAGTGTCCGATGTGTCCGTCGCAATATCGCAGTCCCAATAAAAATCGCAGATCGCCGCCATTACTAGTAAAAAAAAAAAAATAAAAAAAAAAATCATAATTATGTCCCCTATTTTGTAGGTGCTATAACTTTTGCGCAAAGCAGTCACTTATTGTGATTTTTTTTTTTTTACAAAAATACGTAGAAGAATACGTATCGGCCTTAACTGAGAAAAAAAAATATAAAAAAAAAAAAAAATGGGATATTATAGCAACAAGTAAAAAATATATATATATTTTTAAATTGTCGCTCTTTTTTTCATTATAACGCAAAAAATAAAAACCGCACGGGCGATCAAATACCACCAAAAGAAAGCTCTATTTGTGGGGAAAAAAAGGACGCCAATTTTGTTTGGGTGCCACGTCACACGACCGCGCAATTGTCAGTTAAAGCGACGCAGTGCCGGAAGCTGAAATTTCGCCTGGGCACGAAGGGGGTTTATGTGCCCAGTAAGCAAGTGGTTAAAGGCACGCATCCACATGTCGGGGGAGACAGTAATGTTAAGTTCATCCGTCCATTTCGAGAGGGATGTAAGTTGGGAGTAGGGCCGGTTGTCGCTAAGTGCAGAGTACATCGTTGATATGCCGTGGTTCGGGTATGTTGCACGAATGTAGAAATTATGAATTGGTTCTGGTATTGTAGCCAGAGCGGGGACTTTAGATTTACGAAGGAGGTGCGAAATTCTAGCGTATGTGAAGGTTTCAGATTGAGGAAGGCAATAGTCATTTTGGAGTTCTGTTAGGGTTTTTAGAGTGACTGCGTTGTAGAGGTCTGACAAGTTACTAATTTTTCGTTTCTGCCAGTTCTGCAGGTTAAGATCTTGCAGATGCGCCATTACTGCTCTAATAGGGATAGGTAATACGTGAGAAGGGTGCGTTTTGTGTGGCTCATGGGTTTAATGCTACTTTAACCACTTTAGCCCCGGACCATATTGCTGTCCAAAGACCAGAGCACTTTTTGTGATTCGGCACTGCGTCGCTTTAACTGACAATTGCGCGGTCGTGCGACGTGGTTCCCAAACAAAATTGGCGTCCTTTTTTCCCCACAAATAGAGCTTTCTTTTGGTGGTATTTGATCATCTCTGCGGTTTTTATTTTTTGCGCTATAAACAAAAATAGAGCGACTATTTTGAAAAAAATGCAATATTTTTTACATTTTGCTATAATAAATATCCCCAAAAAAGATATAAATTTATAGCGTTTACAAAAAAGGGGGTAGTTTTATGGCATTTTTATTAATATTTTTTTTTTACTAGTAATGGCGGCGATCAGCGGTTTTTTTCGGTACTGCGATATTATGGCGGCACATCGGACACTTTTGACACATTTTTGGGACCATTGGCATTTTTATAGCGATCAATGCTATAAAAATGCATTGGATTACTATAAAAATGCCATTGGCAGTGAAGGGGTTAACACTAGGGGGCAGAGAAGGGGTTAAGTGTGTTCCTATTTGTGTTCTTACTGTGTGGGGGGGTGGACTCACTAGGGGGAATCACTGATCTTCTGTTCATACATTGTATGAACGGAAGATCAGCGTTTCCCCCGCTGACAGGAACGAGAGCTGTGTGTTTACACGCACAGCTCTCGTTCCCCGCTCTGTAACGAACGAGCGCGCGTGCCCGGCGGCGATCGCGCCCGCCGGGCACGCTCGGGGGCGAGCGGGGGGGCCCTAGTGGCCGCGAAAGTCCCGACGTAGCATGACGGGCTCTTGCGCAGGAGAGCCGACCTGCCGCCGTATAACTGCTGGTCGGCTAGAGGTTAAAGTGGTTGCAAAACCACTTTTCAAATAAAAAATAAAATAAAAATAACACCTGCAAGACAAAGGCATCATAAGCTAGTTTGCATAGCATACTAGCATTTTTTTTAAAGTGTGCCTGCGCCATTGTCTACGGTGCATGCGCCGTAGACATTGGTGCCCATCATTATTGTAAATATCTCCTAAACCGTGGAGGAGATAGGAGATATTTTGAGCACCTACAGGTAAGTCCTTAATCTAGGCTTACCTGTAGGTAAAAGTGGTTGTACAGGGTGTACAACCACTTTAAATGTGAACTTAGTCTTTAAAGCTTGGATAAGATTTTAATGATTGGGTTTTGGCCTTGTTTAAAGTGTAACGCTGAAAGCCGTCATTCTAAAGTGCTAAACCTATAGCAACCAATCAGAATCCACTTCCAAGACTTTAGAAACAACTATTCAGATTGGTTATAATAGGTCACTAACTTTTCACTTTGTTCTTTTGCTTTGGTTATTGTAGGGGTGCAACGGATCAAAAAACTCACGGTTCGGATCGTTCCTCGGATTAGGAGTCACGGATCGGATAATTTTTCGGATTAACAAAAAAAAAAAAAAAATCTCCCCCACT
Organism: Rana kukunoris; assembly: GCA_029574335.1. Lineage (NCBI taxonomy): Eukaryota > Metazoa > Chordata > Amphibia > Anura > Ranidae > Rana > Rana kukunoris. The sequence goes on along the minus strand of CM056049.1, from coordinate 119,746,653 downwards.
GTAATATCCACACACACACACACACACACACACACACACACACACACACACACACACTGCAGTGGCGTCACTCGGTGCAAAAAAATAAAAATGCTGTCACCCTCCCCCTTAAGTACAGACACCCCACAGTAGTGCAGACCTCAGACAGTAACCCCCACAACAGTAGTGCAGACCTCAGACTGCGGCATGCGTTTCCCTCGAGCGCAGGCTCCTCCTCCTATGTGGGTGTGAACAGAGAGAAGGCCTGTCGCCGGGTGTACCAAGATGGCCGCCGCTCCGGAGCTAGGCCGAAGCTGGGGACTTTCCTAGGCCGAGACTCTGGAGCGCTCCGCGGATCGTGAGGTGGCCCGTTCGGATCACAGATTGGTGACGATCCGTTGCACCCCTAGTTTGTTGACTAAGGGCGCTATACAGTTTAGGTCTATGTTGGGCATGAATGAATAACTTCAGAGCAAATGTCAGTTGGCATTATTGCACATTTTATTTGTGTATTGTAACATACATGTAATGTTTTGCAAAAGTGTACTCAAGTGTCATCAACAAAATGTAAACGTAAAATGTCTCTCACAGGCACACTTGGGTGAGATATTTAATTTGGAGACTCATGAAGAGGGGATCATCTGCAAATACTATGAGAAGAAGTTGGTGGATTTCTGCAATGCTTTTAAACCCACAATGCCTAAATCTGTCTTGGTGAGTATTAGTAAATTACCTTTTTTTTTTTTTAATATATATGCTTATAATTGTAGCCCTAGGCACAGGCAAACTATTAGTCAGCTGTATGTTGTCAGTTTATTTGATCACTTCATCTTTTTGGTCGTATTGCATACATCCAGAGAGTGAAGGGTCATACACAAAGTATACTGACTCTCCACATGGTAGTGGGTGGATCTATAGCCACAATTCGGTCCATTTGCAGCTTTTGAATGTGTCCAATGCTGTGTGCTGTCAGTGAAAAGTTAAGTGGACGTAAAGAGGCACTGGTTTCTCAGTTGCCCATAATGCTCTGCCCACCCAGTTGCAAGTCATTTCTAAAATATGGCCATTGCCAAATTTGGGTTATAACATCCCCATTATCCTTGGACTCCAGGCTGGGAGGATTTTCCATTCCCCAAAATCCAGGAAACGTGGTCACCGGTCACCTCCCCAGCCACATACTGGATCTCAGAGCAGTTTGGATGGCTTTGCAACACTTGTCACCTTTTTCTCTGTACACAACCTAGCTAGACTGCAATTAGACAATGCCACATATGTGGCTTGCATCCCCTACCCAGGGGGCACCAGGAGTCATGCAGCCTTGAAAGAAGAAAACCAAATAATCTCACGAATGGAAATTCACTATCCAGCAGTCTCTGCGGTCCACATCCTAGGAGTGGACAACTAGAAAATGGAGTACTTCAGCTGCACCCGTCCGGATTCAGGGTCTCCGTTCAGGCTAAGCTATGCCTTCTCTTCAGTGTAAATTCTGCCTTGTTTGCTTAAAAAGAGAGCAAAAGAAGAAACCTGTGATTCTCTTTGCACCAAACTTGCCCAGAAGAACCTGGTACACAGACTTAAGGCCAATACACACGATAGGACTTTTTGACAACACACTTCAAAATGACCAGGTTTTTCAAAAAATCCGACCATGTGTACGTTATATCGTACAAACTTTTTCGTTTTTCATCGGACAAATGTTTACTCTGCAAACAGACAAACTTTCCTGCAACAAAAGTTCTATGGTGCAAAGTCCTGCTGTGTGTACAGAAATCCATTGGACTTAAGTCCAAAGTACAAACACGCATGCTCAGAACCAATGCAAAAGATCCGACAACAATACAGAAGTTGACCAAAGGGTGGAGGTAAAGAGCTAAAAAAAAACACGTGATTTTGGTACAGTTTGCTGAAAAAGTCCTGCTGTGTGTATGCATACCAACGCCCTTCGAACAAAAATCCACGGGAAAGTACACAGTATTAGATTTTATGCAGATTTTTGTCATTGGATTTACCAAAACCATGTAGTACAAGGGCCATTTATATTGCGCTGCACTATTTCTTATACATTCAGTACAAGGGCCATGCCTGATTGCAAACAAATTGAAACCATATATGGATTTGGTAAATCTGAAGACCAAAATCTGCAGAAAATCTAATAGTGTGTATTAGGTTTTACTCGGATGTCTAGAAAATTAACCCTGGCCCCTTTCCAATAGACCAGATCTGCTATCTCACGGCCCTCTATTCAATCTTGATGTTGAATCTCAGGTCTTAAAAGATTTTTGGTAGTTATACTGAGCTTTTCCTCATACGTCACAAAGACAAGATCATCCTTTCACCTCAATGAGGACATTGTTCTGCCATCCTTACGCCCTACTTCAAAGCATCCAAACAAAATCTCTCTTCATTGCCTGGATGTAATCAGAGCCATTAGAAGCTATATATCTTTAAAAAGGTAGACTATTGGACAGATGCATCCCCCTATTTGTCTTGTCATAACCTTGCAAGGGACACCTTGCTTTTAAGTCCACATTCATAAAATGGATAAGAAATCTAATTGCTAGAGCTTGCACTCTAGAAATTGTTTGCACTTTTAGAAGCCAATTCCACCAGATTTAGGCCCCTTTCACATTGGAGCAGGAGCCGCGGTGGCGGTATAACACCGCTAAAAATAGCGGCGCTATACCGCCGGGATTGCCACGGGAATCGGCCGCTAGCGGTGCGGTATTAATCCCCACTAGCGGCCGATAAAGGGTTAATACCGCCCTCAGTGCGCCTCTATTGCCGCGGTTTCCCATTGTTTTCAAAGATGCTGCTGACAGGAGATTTTTTTTCTCTCACGCCAGCGCGTCGCCTCAGTGTGAAAAAACTTCAATAAGAGTGGGATTTTTAGGGCAACAAATAAATTCATAAAGTATACATTTATCACAAAGCAAATATATAATAGAAAAACATTATCAATAATGAGACAAAGATCATTATAAAAACAATCCAAATGATACTGTCTGCCACAACATGCCCGTAATCAGCAAGCTGTAGGCATGCAAGACAGGCTGACGCGTTTCGAATGTGTGACATTCTTCTTCGGGGTCATTTACAGTATCGGATTCCAAAGTACAAAAACACAAAATAATTACATATTAAACACTCAAAAAGGCTGATCATCACCATACCACACCACATAGAGTAAATGTGAATAATGACTCCCTTTTCCTTTAAGAGATATGTGTATCAATGTCTCAGGATGTACACCTCACAGATTCCCCGATGGCAATGTTTACTCTCGGCACCAAGCGTATAAGAGGCTCACCATCCCTCCAACCCATAGGGTGGCAGAATGAAAAAATTCAATGAGACGGCACTTAAACTCCTCTCATCATATCACTATGGTAAAAAAAATTGTGTGTGTGTGTATATACACACACACACACACATATGAAATTACATGAGTTAATTTCTCTTAGAGGAATTTTGACTTGCCTGTAAATGTCATGTTTGAAGTAGTTTGTGGGCCACCCTTCATTCAATTTGATTACTTTGCATTTCTTGTTTACAGACTGAGGACTTAAAGAAGTGAGGTTGGGTTATAAGGGAGTGTCCTCAAAAGCTTGTCAGTGTCCAGTTACCTATAGCTTCATATGCCAATACCCCAGGGTCTATGAATACTTTGCCTGTGTGCTATATGATGTGGTATTGACTTTAATTATCAAAAATGGGGGGGGGGGGGGGCATTCTGATTTGAGTAGAGAAGGGTAAAACGCCTGTCAGTGTTTTATTTTTGTCATCTGGAGATTTATTTATTTATTTTTACTTCCCAGCCTGTAGACTAAATCGTAAGTTAGATTTATTTTTTATTTTATTTTATTTTTAATTCCTTGCCCTTTCCAAATACACAGCAGCTGAAAAAATCATGCATGTGAAACCATGTAAATGAACTTAGTGTATTTCTGCAAAAAGCACAGAGGTGTGACCCAGGCCTGAGATGTTTAGTAACATAATAAAAAAAAAAAAAAAAAAAAAATTGGTACCAAAATAGCAAATAATCAATCGCTACTGTAGGGGGTTCATTCTTTACTGTGGGACAGTGGAAGTAATATTTACAGTAGAGATTTGCTTTGTACTATTAAGGACTATTTGTTTTTACCTTTTTAACCCCATTAAGTTACTGGCCGATTAATCGATTAGTTGTTTTGGCCCTACTTTTTTTTATTCCTGGTGAAATTTGGTGTTCGGAGAATTAAAGGGATTAAAAACACTTGCAGGATAGTGGATGAAAGGGAGCTCATCATAAGGATATGTTAAGGAGGTGCTTTGGCTTTAGGATTGTCCCAGGGGTGATCTGATCAGTAGCAGAAAGTCCCAGCCTGGCCAGCAGAGGGAAGCCACAGCAGTGGAAGCAGTGTTGCCAACCGTCTGTATTTTTATGGACAGTTCGTAAAAACGGAGCACTTTTCTACCCCCTTTCGTAAATGTCTGTGTTTGCGGAAGTGTGTCAGTAAAAATAGCCAAGATCGGTTCCGCTTGGAACTGCGCATGGAGATTGGAGGCAGGGGGTGTTGGTGGCACCGCAGAGGGGGTTGAAGGCAGGGGGGATTGTGGCACCGCAGAGGGGGGTGAAGGCAGGGGGTGATGTGACTAAATAATTTTCCCTTATTATATCGAAAATAACAGAAATGTTTTTTTACCTTTCTAATATCTACCTTAAATCACATTTGCTGTTTGCTAGCCGTACTTGTTTGTATCCTAAATACTGAAATATGCTGCAAAAATTGTAATTTAGCAACTTTTGTGAAATGCCAGTAAAAACGTGGCTGTGCCAGTAAATTTCAATCTGATAAGTTGGCAACACTGAGTGGAAGCACCAAGAGAATAGCTGCGCTGCCTGGAGCAGCGTGGAACACGAGTCTCGGGGATGACAGTGGGAGGAAACCAACAACCAGCCTGGACTGCAAACTGGAAATGAGGTAAAGGGTGGTGTGTTTCGGAACAACTGATTGGTGCCTTTTTCATGCCAATAATTAGAAGCTAGAAGGCATAGCTTCTTATAGTCTGGGGGCAGGCTGTGGGCTAGAAACAGTATAGGCCCGGTATTGTGCTGTGCCATCACTGAGAGCACAACAAGTGACACAAATAAATATACAAAAAATTTTCCTAGTGGGAAAAAAATTGCGAAATGGACAAAAGGAGGGGGAAAACTCCAAATGTCAGATGACAATGGACATACAAGTGAGAGTCGGACATGGCATCCTAATTACAGACTATAAGACGCTATGCCTTCTAGTTATTGAAGGTACCGATCGGTTGTTCCGAAACGCACCCCTGCCTTATCACCTCACTTCCGGTTCGCCGTCCACGCTCGTTGTTGGTCTCCTCCCGCTGACATAATCTCCGGGACTTGCGTTCCATGCTGATCCCGGCATTGCGGCTATTCCCTTGGTGCTTCTGATCAGTAGCAGAAAGTTCCAGCCTGGCCAGCAGAGGGATCACCCCTGGGACTTATATACACACACTGGGACCATCCTGATGCCGGTTCACCTTCCTAACCTTCCTTAGGTTGAGCTCCCTTTCATCCACTATCCTGTAAGTGTTTTGATCCCTTTTTTAGGAATATTTAAAAGGTGTGTGTGTGTGTGTGTGTTTGTTTTATGCTGCACTTGGAGGCGTCTCTGTTTTGTTCATTAGAGATAGTTCCCCCCCCTCATTGAGTGCTGCCCTATGTATATGAAGACCCCACACCGCTTACTGTTTCCATCTCCACCACATACAGTTCCTCACTGCTCTATTCAAATTGCAGTTTATCAGCATTTTTGCTTTGTGATGAACAGGTTTATTTGCACTTTTTTCAGATAATACAAACTTTTTAGCAGTATGTTAAACGGGCCAAAAAAGGAGCAAATAAGTTTGTAGGTTTGTTTGTAAGGGATTACATAAATGTTAGAATTAGAAAAACATGTCAAATATTAGTGTAGGATCACCTCTTTTAATTTTCAAACTTGATTTTGTGTATAATTCACTCAGATATAACATTGCTGAGAGGTGAAATTAACAGAAAGGTGGCTGTAAATAGCAATTGTTGGGTCCAGTAACCTTTACCATTCTAGAATAATGAATCGGCCTCTTGTGATCTAAACGAGTTACAAGTTGTATAGCTATGTAAGTGTACAAAGGTTTTGCATCTTCTTTGCTCTCCTGTATATTTTATGTTCTTTATTTTCTTTCAGGGGACAGCTTGTATGTATTTCAAACGATTTTACCTGAATAATTCAGTTATGGAACATCATCCACGAATAATCATGTAAGCCTTTGAGTCTAGGTAATCCATGTAGCTACTACTTGTTGCATGTCTCTTTCCTCAAGACAGTTTTTCCTAAGAGTGTGAAAAGTGTTAGACTTATCTTTGTAGTCACAACTGAAATCCAAGTTTAATTCTATTAAAATCTATGTTTAAGCCTTCGGGGGGCCTCTGAAGATGATCCTGCATTTAATACATTGTATGAGTGTCAGATTATTTTTAAGTTGATTTACACCCAAATTGCTCTTTCTCTCTCTATCCTAATTATCTTGTCCCCTTTAAATTGTTAAAAAAAAAAAAAAAGTAGTAGTAGTACCTAATTTCAAACCACAGTTTCATGGCATCCAGTTCATGACAAAATACTTCTGCAATAATCCCATGATTTCAACTAGAATAGCTTTGGGGATTGGAGCTAAATTGGATGTAGTGGCCAGTCAGCAGCTGGCATGAACAAGAATCCTCCCAATTAGCTGAGATCACATGACCAATGTCTGTGTACTTGGTCATATGACTCTGTGCCATGAAAGCCAGGGTTGACAATTTCTAAAAGGCTGTCAATAGAGAGCTATATGGTGTTGTATGGGGACCTTTAAGTATTTGGATTTTAACGTAGTATTAAATCTTCAGAATTTTTTTTTTTTTTTTTTTTTTAGCATATTGACCCCCAAACAATTCAACATTCTCCAGTTAACTATTTAAAGCTTTTACATAAGCATTTCCAGTTTAGAACAGTCAATGTTTCTGGCTCCTGCTCAGTTCTGCTTCTTGGACTTCTGGTCTTCACAGACAATTTTTAAGTTATCAGAAGGAAGGACCAGAGGATTGCCTTGTCATAAGCAGCTATTAGGGTGTGTGCTTTTTCTTTCTCGTACATCACGGGACACAGAGCAGCATATTCATTACTATATGGGTTACATGGAGTACCTTCAGGTGTGGACACTGGCAATCTCAAACAGGAAGTCCCCTCCCTATATAACCCCCTCCCATAGAGGAAGTACCTCAGTTTTTTCGCCAGTGTCTTAGGTGTTGGTCACGGAATAGCTTTGCCTCCACATCCTTGGGATTAAGGCGGGCTAACCGGATCTGTCCAAGGAGCCTCAGTGCCAAAGTGGACAGTACCCGGGCCCCAAACCGTGGGGTTTTGCCTATAATGCCCCTCTCTAGAGGGCTGGACCCTGGGCCCAGGACTTGGAGTTTTTTCTAAACCAAAAGATCCTGTTTGCCAGGGTGCTGTATAGGTCCAGGACAGTCGGTTCCTTCCAGGACCCCAGTGCCTGAAGGTCTACTACGCTACCCACGGAGATGGGAGAAGATTGGACCGTTTTTGCTATGCAAACGTCCTGCGGCATGGAGCAGGTAAGAGGGGAGCCTGCGGGACTTGGTTCGACAGCAGGCTTCTCCAGGGGAGATCTTAAGGGGGGTAGCCTGAGTATGCTCTGCATTGGCACCATGGTCACTATGTCTGATGGACAGGATGGCCTGAAATATCCCCCCCCCATCACTTGATCCCCCTACCTATCTATGTATGTTTGCTAGCTACCTGCTGCTCGCTGGTTGAAGGTCTTTTAAAAAAAAAAAAAAGAGATCTGTCTCTAGGCTAAAGGGACTCCTTAGGGGCCTGTTTTAAGCCTTACCTAGCCGGGATTCAAATCTGCCGCCTGATGCGTCCTCCAGCCTGCATTCCTGGGCTCCAGAGTGCGTCTCCTCCTGGGCTCTCCTCCCCCGACAGTCGCGCGCGCATGCATATAGAAAATTTTTCGCGCCGTTCGGGAAGGGGGGGGGGGGGGCGGGCGGGGAGCGTGAATGCAGTGTAGAGTGGGCGTGCCTTCAATTGTTGTTATACACAGCAGGCGCGATCTTAGCTCAGATCAAAGCTGAGCTGGAAGAGAGAGGATGCAGAGCTGGCAGCACAGTGACTCCCGGTGGCGAGAAAGGGGTAGTACATGCTGGAGTCGGCTCCAATGCTTTTTGTTAAGCCAAAAATCCCCTTGGCAACAGGTTGAATGCTGGCAAACATGTTGGGGGTGGGGCTGTATGTTGAGAAAAACAATAATATTATAAAGGAAAACATACTGAGCCCCACCGTTTTTGGGCATTAGTGATCCTATTGTCCCCTAAACCTTATTTTTTGTACTCCTGGCTATAACAGTCTGTTGTTGTAGGCGGAGTCCCTCGGTTTTGTATTATGGCTTCCAAGGGTTCAGGATCAAAACACAAAAAAAAAAAGGGCAAAGACAAAGGGGTTCCTCCTCTGGTTCTGATGATATGCCAATACTTTCCCCACAGGTTATTCCTATAGGGGTCACCTTGGATAAGCCATTAAGGGGGTCTGGTGCTGAGGCTGGCCCAGATCGGCCCAACCCTGTGTTATCACAGAGGAGATGCTAGCCGTCACCCTAGGGGGGGGGGGGGGCTGGAGAAAAAAGTTAACAGCTATGATCGCTGGCTCTTTTTCTGGCAAGAAGCGGACTAGATCCCCATCGCCAAAAGGTGTATCCTCGGATGCTGAGATTCTCTCTCCGGAGGAATTAGAATTTCAGGAGGATCGGTTGGACCAGAACCTAGAGGAAGGATCTACCACTGAAGAATCGTTTTCAGCCTCCAAGACGGAGAGTCTGTGGGTCCAGTCTTTGACAGACATGGTCTGCTCGGCATTTAATTTGCCATTTCCAGAGCCTCAGGTTTCGGTATCTCTTGGGGTTCTTTTAAAGCGCCTTTAACCACTTAAGACCCGGACCAATACGCTGGCAAATGACCCAAGGGGTTTTTGCGATTCGGCACTGCGTCGCTTTAACAGACAATTGCGCGGTCGTGCGACGGCTCCCAAACAAAATTTGTCCTTTTTTTCCCACAAATAGACTTTCTTTTGGTGGTATTTGATCGCCTCTGCGATTTTTATTTTTTGCGCTATATACAAAAATAGAGCGAATTTTTGGAAAAAAAACAATATTTTTTACTTTTTGTTATAATAATAAACAAATACTAAATTTTAGTCAAATATTTAGGCCAAAATTTATTTAGCCGATGTCTTTAGTAAAAAAAAAATCGCATTAAAAAAAAATTAGTACCTAGCGGGAACAGCGACACTAATCAGCGATCAGAAAAATGATCGCTTAGTGATGCTGGCAATAGGGAGTGAAAGGGTTAACTACGGAGTTAAAACTTTATTGGGGGGGGGGGGGTGGGGGGTACCCTGACACTAACACTGACTGACTGTCCACTGTCTGTCACACTGACACTTAAATACAGTAATCATACATGTATGATTACTGATTCATGACACTGTGACAGGGGGGAGGCGATCGCTCGACTTACTTGCTGTGTTGTGATCTCTCCTCAGCGGCGCTTGAAAAAACGCCGAGGGAGAGATCACGTCGCTTCCTCCTTCCTTGTTTACCATTTGGCTGGGAGCATCCGGAGGGGGCGGATGAAAACGGATAGCCGCCCCACTTGTCGGGTTCCTGCGGGGGGGGGTATCCTCTTGGGGTTGCCATTTGCCGACGTAAATGTAATGCGGCGCCTTAAGTGGTTAAGCAACGCAGCTTTTCCGGTCCATCCTCTGTTAGAGGAATTGGTTTTTCCAGGATTGGGACGACCGGACAGAACTTTTTCTGCCGCCTAAAGCTGACGATAGGGTAGTCTTTATGCACGTCTGCCAGGAAATACTTGTGCTTTCAGGCACTCTTTCCCCTGACCAATTGCTCTTTAAAAGGGCCCGGATGGCTCAGTCGGTAGAGCATCAGACTTTTGGTCTGGGGGTCCAGGGTTCAAGTCCCGGTTCGGGCGCTGCTTTTCAACTACCCGTGAGGTCCTTGAGGCCACATCACCCTGAAAGCGCCCGATCTCGTCTGATCTCGGAGGCTAAGCAGGGTCGGGCCTGGTTAGTGCCTGGATGGGAGACCGCCTGGAAGGTTTTCTGTTATTTACCCTATGGAAAAGACATTTTTCTAAGAAAGGGGTGCTCCCAACTGTGGACGCAGCCATCTCATGGGTGAATAAATCATTAACTGGCCTGAGGGGAAACATACAAATGTTTAAGGTCCCGGTCGATAAACGTTTAGAGACACTTTTTCTAGCATCCTTTGCTACGGCAGGAGCAGTGGTACAGCCAGCAGTGGCTGCAATTGGAGTTTGTCAGGCGTTAAAGGACCAGACAAAACAGATGCTTAAAGACATCCCTGCCCAATAGGCAGAGGAGTTATTGGATATTCCCAGAGCTCTGTGCTTTGCGGTAGAGGCTATAAAAGACTCCATCCAGCAGGCGTCTCGTTTGTCACTATTTTTAGTGCATATGAGAAGGCTCTTATGGTTGAAGAACAGGGCGGCCGAGCCCCATGCAAAAGACTACTGGCAGGTTTTCCCTTCCATGGAAAGATCTGGATAAATACATTCAGACTGTTTCAAGAGGCAAAAGTACCCTTTTACCAGTCAAAAAAAGTTCCGGGGTCCTGCGTTTAAAAGGCAGCTCCCCCCTGTTCCGGGGCCTTCAAATTCCAGGCAGTATCGGACCTCCTGCGCGATCAAACTTTTAACAATGGATCGCAAGGACAGGCCTCTGGGGGCAAGGGGCCATGGTATCGATCCCCGACAGAGGGGGTCCGATCATCTGTGGCCACAGGCTACAGATTAGAATTTCTAAAGTTTCCTCCACAAGGAAGGCCTCAATGCGGGCGGCATTGGATCATCTGCTTTACCAGGGCATAATGGTAGAGGTACCAGCCCAAGAACAGGGGCTAGGTTTCTATTCCAATCTGTTTGTCATACCAAAGCCCATCGGCGATGTCAGACCAATTTTGGACCTAAAAGGTTTAAATGCTTACCTAAGGGTTCGCTCTTTCCGGATGGAATCCGTTCGGTCAGCAGCCGCCACACTCCAGAAGGATCTGGCTTCTATAGACATAAAGGATGGTTACCTTCATGTACCAATCTTTCAGCCACATCAAATATTTTTTTACGCTTTGCAGTGATACAGCGTCACTTCCAATTCGTGGCGCTCCCCTTCGGGCTGGCTACGGCCCCCGGGTATTCACGAAGGTCCTAGCTCCAATTCTAGTCAGTCTAAGGATCCAAGGGGTCTCGGTCCTAGCATACCTGGACGACCTCTTAATCATAGATCACTCGCTTCCTTGGTGGAATGCGCAGTAGCCCTCATGGTTCAGTACCTCGAGAGGTTCGGCTGGGTCCTAAACCGGGGAAAAATCGGCATTTCAACCTACAAAGCAGTTGGAATATCTCGGCATGAGATTAGACACAGAACAGAAGATGGGTGTTCCTGCCCCTGGTAAAGGTCGAGGCTATCAAAAGATTGATTCAGTTGGTTCTAAGCAAAAGAGAACCAACTATTCGCCTATGTATGCGATTACTAGGCAAACTAATGGCCATGTTCGAGGCGATACTGCACGCTTCCACACTCGCGTCCTACAGACAGCAATTCTAGCAGCTTGGAGCAAGGGAGCAAAGGCCTTGGAGTTTCCTTTGACGCCGTCATTAAAGGTCCGGCAGAGTCTATGAGGTGGTTAAACCCTCAGAACCTTCTGAAGGGGAGTCTTTCTGCCCAGTGGTCTGGAAGGCTGGAGAGCGGTCTTAAACGGGTTCACTCGCCAAGGAACTTGGGCAGAGGCGGAGAGGCAGCTGCCCATCAATGTCTGGGAGATCAGAGCGGCTCGGCTAGCCCTCCTGGCATAGACATCCAGATTACAGGGGTCCTCGGTGAGAAGTCATTCAGACAATGCCACAGCGGTGGCATATATGTGAACCACCAAGGGGGAACCAAGAGTCAAGCCACTCGGAGAGAGATGCGCTTGGTTTTTCGGTGGGCAGAGGTTTATGTACCCTGCATATCGGCGACATTCATTCCCGGGGTGGACAACCGGCAGGCGTACTTCCTAAGTCGCCAAACCCTGTCGCCGGGGGAGTGGTCTCTGCATCCACAGTATTTTCAGACAATCTGCCAGAAGTGGGGAGTGCCAGACGTGGATGTCATGGCATCAGGATTCAACAAGAAGCTAGACAGGTTCATGTCTCGAACAAGGGACCCTATGGCCTGCGGAACCGATGTGTTGGTTTGCCCGTGGCATCAATCATAACTTCTATATGCATTTTCCCCGCTGCAGTTACTACCCCGCCTGTTGCGCAGGATCATAGCACAGGCCGGTTATCCTGGTAGCCCCAGCTTGGTACCGGAGGGCATGGTACTCACTAGTCCTGAAATTGGCAGCGGGAGGCCCTTGGACTCTTCCTCTATGGCCAGACCTACTCTCACAAGGCCCGATCCTCCACCCTGCATTACGGCGTCTAAATTTGACGGCCTGGCGGCTGAATCCCTGATTCTCAGGGGTAGAGGTCTGTCTAGGCATGTAATCCCTACCCTCATTAAGGCTAGAAAGCCGGCCTCCAGGGTAATTTGTTACAGGGTTTGGAGGGCCTACGTAGGCTGGTGTGAGTCTAAGAGATGGTTTTCCCGCAAGTATACCATTGATGGAGTATTAAGTTTTCTCCAGCTAGGAGTGGATAAAGGCCTGGCATTAATCACGATCTAGGGACAGATTTCAGCCTTATCAGTGTGGTTTCAGAGGCCGCTGGCCGCCCACTCGCTGGTTAAGATCTTCATACAGGGAGTCTTACGTGTTAATCCTCCGGTCAAATCACCACTTTGTCCATGGGACTTAAATCTTGTTCTGTCAACTCTACAGAAACAACCCTTTGAGCCGTTGGCTGAGGTACCTTTGGTTTTTCTGACTAGAAAGTCGGTATTTCTGATCGCCATAGTTTCGGCCAGGAGAGTATCGGAATTGGCAGCCTTATCTTGTAAGGAACCATATCTCATTTTACATAAGGATAGGGCGGGTTTCCGTCCTCATCCTTCCTTTCTACCAAAGGTTATATCCAGTTTCCACCTGAACCAGGATGTGGTACTTCCATCCTTCTTTCCAAAACCCACCTCTAGAAAGGAGGGGTTGCTGCATACGTTGGATATTGTCAGGGCCATAAAGGCCTATCTTAAAGCTACAGAGAAGGTTCAGAAAACAGATGTGGTGTTCGTTTTACCGGAGGAGCCCAAGATGGGTCAGGCAGCTGCTAGATCCACCATCGCAAGATGGATTAAACAATTAATCATTCAGGCCTGCGGTTTGAAGAGGTTGCCTCCTCCTTTGTCGGTAAAGGCCCATTCTACCAGGGCCATGGGCACCTCCTGGGCAGCACATCATCAAGATCTCTATGGCTCAAATATGCAAGGCAGCAACGTGGTCGTCAGTCCACACGTTTACAATTTTTTTTTATCAATTGGTCGTAAGAAGGAATGCGGATACAGCCTTTGGGCAGGCAGTACTGCAGGCCGCGATTCAAGCTCCTCAGGATCTGAGGGGGCTCCCTTGATTTAGATTTCAGATTTACATTCTTGACTAAGTTGGATTTATTATTATTTGAGTATACCTCTAAATTAAATCCTTTTTTGGAAGATGTCTCCCTCCCCTCATTAAAGCACTGCTTTCGGACATCCCATATAGTAATGAATATGCTGCTCTGTGTCCCGTGATGTACGAGAAAGAAAAAGAGATTTTTTAATACAGCTTACCTATAAAATCTTTTTCTTGGAGTACATCACGGGACACAGAGCTCCCACCCCTCTTTTTGGGGAACATTTTTGGGAGGCATACTGCTTGCTACAAAACTGAGGTACTTCCTCTATGGGAGGGGGTTATATAGGGAGGGACTTCCTGTTTGAGATTGCCAGTGTCCACACCTGAAGGTACTCCATATAACCCATATAGTAATGAATATGCTGCTCTGTGTCCCGTGATGTACTCCCAAGAAAAAGATTTTACAGGTAAGCTGTATTAAAAAATCTCTTTTTTTGATGCACAGAGCATAGGGAGACACAGCTCTAGTACCATCATTCAAAGGTAAATCCATAGGGTGCTGCAAGAGAAGGGAGCCACACTGAAACAAGAAGCTGGGGCAGCAGTCATGGCTCCAGCTTAAGCAGGAACACAGGAAAATGATAAACCATGACGAAGATGCCAACTAGCAAGTGATTGAATTTACTGCTAAAAGCGGAGGTCTGCCTAAAAAAAAAAAAAAATATTAAGCCAGCAGCTACAAATACTGCAGCTGCTGACATTTAGTAAATGGAGAGTTGCAGCCTCACTTCCCGGTTCTCTACTGCGCATGTGCGAGTTGCGTGGCCCATCCCTGCTGTCTTTTGGGACCAGTGTGCTTCCCAGAAGACAGTGGGTGGGAGAGGGGAATGACTCTATATGGAGTCTATACCTGGAAGTGGGTGCAAATACCTGTATTACACAGGTATCTGCACCACCCTCCCCCCTGAAAGGTGCCAAATGTGACACCGGAGGGGGAGAGGGTTCAGATGAAGATGAAAGCCTTCTGTGTGCAGCCACCCTGCTAATACTTACCTTTGCCTTAACTCCATTCAGTGATCTACATGAGTGACTTGGCTTGCCCGTACTCTCTGACAGACAGACACAGCAGTGGCGCCATTGGATCCCACTGCTGTCAAAGTCAGTTGGTCAATCAGGAAGGAGAGGGGGCGGGCCAAACCGAAGCTCCATGTCTGAATGGACACATGGAGCCTCAGCTCGGGTGCCTCCATAGCAAGCTGATTGCTGTGGGGGCACTCGACAGGAGGATGGGCTAGGTGCACCGGAGAGGGACCTGAGAAAAGGACAGTGCCTAATCTGTGTAGAGGTTTTGCACAGCACAGGTAAGTATAAAAAATAGAAATAAAAAAACTTAAAACGTAATATACTTTAAATGGTTTGTAAACGGCCCCACTATTTTAAGCTGACATCCTGCATTGTGTAAGTGTTTGTTAGAATCGATGCCTCTAAATAACTATTTGAAGTATCTTCAGGCCAATCGGGTGACTCCCGGGCTGATCGCTATAAAAATGCCAATGGTCCCAAAAATGTGTCAAAAGTGTCTGAAGTGTCCGCCATAATGTCGCAGTACCGGAAAAAAAATCGCTGATCGTCGCCATTACTAGTAAAAAAAAAAATATTAATAAAAATGCCATAAAACTATCCCCTATTTTGTAAACGTTATAACTTTTTATTTTTCCGAAAAATACGTAGAAGAATACGTATCGGCCTAAATTGAGGGAAATTTTTTTTTATATATATATTTTTGGGGGATATTTATTATAGCAAAACATATTTTTTTTTCAAAATTGTTGCTCTTTTTTGTTTATAGCGCAAAAAATGAAAAACCGCAGAGGTGATCAAATACCACCAAAAGAAATCTCTATTTGTGGGAAAAAAAAAGGACGCCAATTTTATTTGTGAGCCGCGCCGCGCAATTGTCAGTTAAAGCGACACAGTGCCGAAACGCAAAAAGTGCTCTGGTCTTTGACCAGCAATATGGTCCAGGGGTTAAGTGGTTAAACCCCACTGCTTTGCTAATCATCCACAGCTGTGATGCAGTGCACTAGGTGTAACAGCGGAGGATCCAATCGGTAACCAATGCAGCACATTAAAAGTTGAAAGGAAATGCTTGTTGTCACTATGATGCACCATTGTTGTTGTTATAATACAGAATTTATATAGCACCAATGTCTTTCTCAGCACTTTACAACATGGGGACAGACAGTACAGTTTACTATTCAATACAGGAGGAATTGGAGGGCAAGGCTCATTGGAACTTGCACCATTCCTTTCTTTTTCCAGCCTTCCCTCTTAAAACAGCATAGCAATTTTTAGGTGTTGACCATGTTAGTTTGGTATTACTGTTTGCGTGTTTTTTATTTTATTTTTTTATCTTTAAGGCTGACGTGTGCATTCTTGGCTTGTAAAGTAGATGAATTTAATGTATCCAGCGTCCAGTTTGTTGGTAACCTTCCAGAAAGCCCTGCAACCCAAGAGAAGATTCTAGAGCAGATTCTGGAATATGAACTACTGCTTATCCAACAGCTGAACTTCCACTTAATAGTACACAACCCTTACCGACCTTTTGAAGGGTACTTAATTGATTTAAAGGTACTATGAGAGCAATTGTCCTCTATCTTAAACTGATATGTTGTAAGTTATAAACTTGAGTGAAAGAAAAATGGATCTTGAGATGTCTGAAAATCGAACAAACACTTTTATGGTCAGGTCTGGGCTTTAGCATATTGATGATTGGCATCTAATGGTCAGCATCAGTAACATATAACGGCTAAATACCCAGTTTAAGACCCCTTTCACACTCAGTTTTTCAAACGCTTTAGCGCTTAAAAACAAAAAAGCGACAGAAAAGCTCACGAAAAATGCTTCCCATCATTGCTTTCACACTGGGGCGGTGCGCTGGCTGTGTGGTAAAAAGAAATCCGGCATGCAGTATCTTTGGAGCGCTAAAAAAAGCTCCTCAAAAATACCCCTCTCCAATGAAATGAATGGGAAGCGCCTGAAAGTTGCCTCAATGGTTTTTGGAGTCGTTTTTGGGTCATGTGTCCTTTAAAAAGTGCACCGCAAATGCCTGAAGAGAGCAAAAGCACTGGGCGTTGTATGGGCATTGTGGAAGCACCCCAGTGTGAAAGGGCTCTAAATGAATGTAATTGTAAACCCTCACATATACCCAGTGAAGTGACTGGCCTCAGGTGATACAGAGATGAAACCAATCCTCCTATATAAGCTGTACCTGCCTATCTGTAGTCTTCTCTTCAGCTGTTCAAAGTGATGAATTAATAAAGCTTGTCTGAGAGTTCAGAAGGTGGAGAGCTGCAATTCTTCACTGCAAAGCTCAGTGAGCAGAACTCTGAAAGCTGATTGGAGGGAAGTGGCATCCCCCCTTCACACAGCTTACAGGAACAGAGACCATAAGTCTGCTGGAGTTCCCTCCCCTGTCACCATTTTTTTTTTTCTCTTGGTGTCAGAAAAACTTGTCAGAAATGATTCATGCTGATGGCCGAGGAACAAAGCAGCAGACAGAAATTACACTTAATGCTCTGAATTGAGACAAGGTAAACACTATAGAGTGATATTCTTTGTTCATATTTCATGTCCTGAGGTTTACAACCACTATTGACTTTTGGATGGGTACCAAAAGTTGAACTAAATCCATCTCAAGTTTCCCAAAACCGTTACATTTAAGTCGTGCTGTGAATAACTGTCAGCTGCTTGTGCTTGCAACCAAACTGTGAAGCCGTCAAATTGCTGGTGTCATAATTGATCAAGTGTGCAGCACCGTGACAACTGCAGATCAAACGGAGGTTAGGATGGCAGGTTTATTGGCTTGAATAGGAGGGTTCCGTTTACCTTTATTGGTTTAAAGGTACTGTGAGAGCAGAATCTTTTTATACCTCCTAACTAGCATGGCAAAAGCCAGAAATTGAAGTAAAAATTACATTGTAATCATTGATTTAATTGAAACACAAAACAACATTTTATCTGGATCATTGTGAATCATAAAGAAGGCAGCAGCAAACTGCTGCAAGTCTTGCCACAAGTCTTTGCCAAGTCCCATATACTGTATCTGAGCTATTAACAGCTTGGCACAGGGTTTGACAAATGTGCTTGGATTCTAGGAGCCAGCTAAAAAAGTTAGGAGCCAAAAAACGCGCCCCGTCCCACCGTGCTCGCACACAAAAGCGAACGCATACGTGAGTAGCGCCCGCATATGTAAACGGTAGTCAAACCACACATGTGAGGTATCGCCGCAATTGGTAGAGTAAGAGTAATAATTCTAGCCCTAGACCTCCTCTGTAACTCAAAACATGCAACCTGTAGAATTTTTTAAACGTCGCCTATGGAGATTTTAAAGGGTAAAAGTTTGTCGCCATTCCACGAGCGTGTGCAATTTTGAAGCGTGACATGTTGGGTATCACTTTGCTCGGCGTAACATTATCTTTCACAATATAAAACATTTTTTTGGCTAACTTTAAAAAAGTGTATTTTTTCCCCAAAAAAGTGCGCTTGTAAGATCGCTGTGCAAATACGGTGTGAAAAAGTATTGCAACGACCGCCATTTTATTCTCTAGGGTAGGCCTAAGCTTCCCCGGGCACCAGGTCACAATTTCTTGTCGCAATTGCGGCCGGGTGTCTGGATTTTGTCGAGCCCTGGCTTAGCATGCTGGAAGATATGTGTTTTTCATCCATTAGCATGCAAACGTTTGTGATGCAACACAAAGAAAATGACTAGGCATTCACTGGATGCTATATGACCCAGACCAAGAAGTTGCTTGTCCCTCTGGTAAATGGGGACACGTCGGGTGAATTCATGCTTGCACATAAGGAAATCAGTCAGTCATTGCACTACAAATGGCAGCCACAGCATGTGATCCCATCATTGGGCATTAGGTGAGGCAAAGAAACAACCCAAGGAAAACGCAAATACCGTCAGAATATTTTTCCTCACTTTCTATTCTGGTGTAAACGTTTGGATTGCCTTTTTAAAGTGTCACTTGTGGGTAGTAAAATTTACATCGTCACCCTTGCACAGGTGACTTAGCTTTGCAATATGAGAAGTTTGGTGTCTTTACTCGGCATAACATTATCTCATATTTTACCAAAAATTGGTTTCTGTATTGTGTGTTTTGCGTTCAAATTCCCAAAAACGTAGTTAAAAAAAAAAATTGCATTTGAAAAATTGCTGTGCATAAACTGTCTGACATTAAAAATAGCAGCACCCACCATTTTAATTTCTAGGGCCTCTGCTTTAAAAAAAATACTGATTGGTAAATATAAACAAAAAGTACCAGAAAAGGCCTGGAAGTCAAGTGGTTACATCTTCTAGTGTCCTGTGATATATTGTTGGTATAGACTAGGGGTCGACCAATTCTTATCGGGGTGGTCGATTATTCACTTTTTTTTATTTTTATGTATCATCACAAATTTACCGCTGGTGCTCCAGGCATCACCCCAGTACCGTTCTATAGTGCGGGCAGTGTTATTTCTTGTTATAACAACCAATACGGCTAAGCAGCTGCTCAGCTGTTATTACAAGAAGCGGGAGAGGGGCTGACCGGAGTAGGCTTTGTTTGGGTCTCAGATCTAGTAACCTGGAAGCGATGTCATGACTTCACTTCTGGATTACTAGCATATTATAGGTACCAGTTTTAAAAAATAGAAAGTATTCTAAAACGCTGATCTTGTAGTAGTCGTATTCTAAAAACGCTGTGTTTTTGAAAACTTTCAAGTGCAGAGGAGGGGTTTGGGGTGTTATAGACCCCCAGATCCCTCCATAAAGAGTACCTGTCACAAGGGATGTTTACAATTATAAAAAAATTAAAAGGACAGTGTAAAAATGTTTACATCTACAGAATATCGGTATCTGCAATGAAAAAAACGATATCTGTCAATCCCTAGCTTAATTACATGTATACAAATATAAACTGGCACTGATTCTGTTTGTTGAAACAATGTTACTTGAAAGCAGAATTTGATAACGCTGCAGTGCGAAATGCGTTTTGTAGCAAAATAAACCCAACCAACAAATCAAAATGTTATACTTGGCAGCTATGACCAATGAAATATAAAGACATTCTAGTCAATATATGTGTTGAATGTATAACACAAAGAAGATGTACTTTTTCATTTTTAGACGCGATATCCTTTGCTAGATAATCCGGAGACGTTGAGGAAAGCGGCTGATGACTTCTTGAATCGAGTTGCTCTGACTGATGCTTGCTTGCTGTTTACACCATCCATTATTGCTCTTACTGCTGTCTTATCTAGTGCTTGCAGAGCAGGTCTTAATATGGAGAGGTATGTTGTCACAAATACACAGGGGGCAAGAGATTCCCTTAATTTGCAGGGATTTCCTATCACTTCTTAATGGCAAAAAAAAATCTCCCTTGCTCTATCCAGAATGTAAAAAATGTGCCTCTTAGTTCTACTTTCAAGTCTCTGACCTAAAACTGGTATAAAGTGAAAGAAGCCTATATTGTGACACACTGCCCTCCCACCAGAACAATTCCGGTCAGTGCTCTCAGCCATTGACTGAGATCGCTGTCAAGGAAGCTGATCGACCAGACCTTTTTCTGTCGGACTGGCTGCAGTACACATGGGCCAAATCTCAGCCGGTTTCTATTTAACCAGCCAATGCTGCCTGACATTGGGCCTTTTGTGGTTTTTGCCCTGCTTAGCTATGCTCCTATGATTAAAAGAAGCTGACACACGGTTTTTCAATTTTTTTTTAATCTTCCACAGGTATCTGGAGGTGTAGGAATATTCCACACGTGTTTTGTTTTCTTTGGCAGAATAGGTTGTTCTAATATTGCATTGGGATCATGTTATGTGGTCAAGTTTACATGCAAAGAATGCTTGCTTGAATTATCTTTTTAAACTGTGTCGTTTTTATCTGTAAAAATAACTTCTTAGGAGATGTTGTTGTTCAGAATGCCACCTTACTAAAAGTAACCAATTTCTGTATTTCAGTTATTTATTGGAGTGTCTTTCTCTAAAAGACAGCCGGGAAACCATGGCTAATCTACTGGATGGGATGAAACGTATGTTTATTTTTATTCTTTGGGATATCTGAATCTTGTTTTTACAGTTCTTTCATATTTGTCAAGCAATGTTGTTCATTGTAGTAGAATCAGTTCAGTCTTCTATAAATTAAAGGGGTTGTAAAGGTAAACATTTTTCCCCTAAATAGCTTCCTTTACCTTAGTGCAGTCCTCCTTCGATTTTGCTTTTCAATGTCTTTATTTCTTTGGAGAAATCCTCACTTCTTGTTCTTCTGTCTGTAACTACACACAGTAATGTGAGGCTTTCTCCCTGGTATGGAGAAAGCCTCTTGAGGGGGGAAGGGGCAAGCAGGAGAGTCAGGACGCCCACTAACACACGGCTCCTTTCTCTATCTGCAAAGTAGAGGGCGTCCTGACTCTCCTGCTTGCCCCCTCCCCCCTGCACTAAGGTAAAGGAAGCTATTTAGGGATTCTTATTTTTATTTTTAACCTTTACACCCCCTTTTAAACAATGAAAGCCTGTGCACTCATGGATCCAGGGTTGTTGGCACCCATTTGGCTTAAGTGAGACTTGAATCAGTAAATTAAGTCCTGCTATATGATTTCAGGCTGGCCCCTTTTTTGGTCAGACGAGACCAAAATTTAGCTCTTCTGCATTAACTCGACTCGTCGTGTTTGGAGCAAGAAAAATCATATCACATGTCAAAACGGCCCAATGTGAACATGAGCTCAGTCATGTAGAAAATTTATGGAGGGAGCTAAAACTGAGTTGCCAAACAAAAGCCAAAAAACCTTAAAGAGGTGTTCCAGCCAAATGTTATGTTTATTAAAAGTCAGCAGCTACAAAAAGTGTAGCTGCTGGCTTTTATTAAACAATCACTTACCTGCTCTAGCGTTCCAGCGACGCGCCGGCCGGGGCTCCGCTCCTCCCCCCCCCCCCCCCCTCCCCGGCTGGCGTCCTCATCGTAACTGTGGCCGGGCACCCACTGAGCATGCGCGAGTGGCACTGCGCATGCATGAGCGGTGCGGCCCGCCGCTGATTGGACAGGCGATCGCATGGGACCTGTCATGTGTCCCAGGCGATCGCCTACAGGGAGGGGCTGATGTAGGCGATTAAGCTTAATCACCTAACCAGCCCCTCGGCGGAAGGAGGAAGTGGGACAGGAAATGTGGCATGTAAGGGGGTGAGGAGCGGGATAAGCAGAAGTTCAATTTTTGGGTGGAACTCTGCTTTAATGATTTAGAAAAGATCTGTAAAGAAGAGTAGATTAAGAGTAGATTAAAATCCCTCCTGAGATGTGTGCAAACCTGGTCACTAACTACAAGAAATGTCTTACCTCTGTCCTTGCCAACAAGGGTTTCTCCACCAAGTACTAAGTGATTGTTTTGCTTGGGGATCAAATGCTTATTTTAACTCGCTGAACTTCAACTTAATTTCTAGCATTTGTATCATGTAGATTTTTGGTTGATGGTCTCTATTATTTATAATACACCTATGATTTAATTTTTTTTTAGACCCTTTATTTCTAAGTGGGCAAACTTACAAAATCTGCAAGGAATCAACTACCGTATTTATCGGGGAATAGCGCGCACCCCTAATTTATACAGGTAGATTGTGGGAAAAAAAGGGGTAGTTTTAAGAAAAAAAAAAAAAACGTACCTTTTGGATGCTTGTCCGGCGTCGGTCTGCGGTCTTGCGGGTGTCCATCCGCACCTTGCAGCGGTGTTTCGAATTTGGCGCCTTCGCTGTGCAGAGCCATTCGGATCCTCTCTTCCTGTTTGTTCGGCTCCTCTTGGCCACGCTCGGCTTCTCTCGCGTGGCTGCGGGCAGAGCCGAGCGTGGCCGAGTCGAGTACACTCGGCCACGCTCGGCTTCTCTCGCGTGGCTGCGGGCAGAGCCGAGCGTGGCCGAGTCGAGTACACTCGGCTCGGTCTTTGTCAGGCTTTATCGGCGGCGCTCAGAAAAAGCGAGGATCGGCGTATATTGCGCACCCGCGTGTTTTTCCCCTGATTTTAAGGGGGGAAAAGTACGCAGTATACGCCGATTAAATACGGTAATTGTTTTCCCCACTGTAGCAATGTAAACATTTAAAAATAGGCACCTATGCTGTTTAGAGTCCAGTAATACCTGCTCTGCACATGCTCTGTTGCTCCCATTTTTTTTTTTTTTAGGCACTACTGAATTTGTAGAGACCAATCTGCTAACAGCCAGAATTAAACCCTCCTATCCTTTACAGCCAAGGAAGCTGCTTTTTGTTTGATCTGCAACTGCCATGGTGCTGCACATGTGATTCAATTAGGATACCATAATTTGATGGTTTGACAGTTTGGTTGAGGACACAAGCAAATGTGACAGTTGGTAATCCTGACATTCCAGGAATGTAGCTGTGTGGTGTGTGTGGTTTTTTTTTTTTTTTTTCCATTTTTTTTTTTTTTTTTTTTTACTTTTCAATCAATGGGTTTAGTTCTGCTGATTTACTGCTGGAGCTCTGGGCTCAGCAAAATGGCAGCCTCCAGGAAGAAGAAATGGGAGCAATGCTGGAGGCAATTCACAGCACAAACTCATTATGGTAGCAGAATTATTAATGTGGAATGCAATGTATGTTCCTTGCTCCTCAATTACTGTATTCACTTCAGATACATATATCACATCACAGATAGAAAGCACATTGTTATGGGCTTCTTCTCCCTTCATTATTAGGAATATTGGATTGGAATAAATACTTATAGGGTGCTGAATGTGAGTTGTGAAACCATGTTTACCCTCATTTGTGTTTTAAAGCAAATTTAGCCTGAAACATTGTTTTCTTTCTGTAATGGTTTTATCAATAAATGTGATCTTCCTAGAATCGAAGGGGAACTCCGGGGCCTATTTCTGTGAGTATGCATTGACTGTGGATCTTGTGATCCTGGTGTGCACCTTCTGGATAAATCTTTTTGGGCTGTGGGACCACTGTAGTTTAGGATTTGTATGCAGTGCATCTGGGAAGTATTCACAGCTTTTCACTTTTTTCACATTTTGTTATATTGCAGCCTTATTCCAAAATGAACAAAATGGGGAGTGTTGCCTCAAGTATATTGAGTAAAATAAATAAAAATAGTACCTTTTCATCCCGGGTATAGTAGAAAAGGGGGGCGAATGGGGGCGAAGGACTAGTGGCTGAGGTTAGACCTAGGGCTGCCCATTCAATGGTTTGGGAGGGACGATCTCGGTACTGATGAGAATTCATAGAAACGAAATTAATATAAAAAGAATTTATTAATGTATAAAAATTGCAAAGAACAGACAATTGTACAATTCATGATTGGTCAACGTCGACTAGTTTCGCGGGCTTGCCGCTTCGTCAGGACAGCCAATCTACAGGGTAATGCAATATAAATATGTAATAAATACCAGCGATACAGTATATAAATAAAAATAAAAAAGACATTGATAAAAAAGCTCACCAATTGAATCAACTGAAAATATGCGGAAACCAGGCGGCCCAAAGGGTACTCCCTTTACGGCGAACAAGGGGATGGTTGGTCGTGAAAAAATCTGAATATAAACGTTGTAAAAGTTGTACAATATATATATCAGTATAACAATCAATAATTTATATTGATTACCATGAAGTAGGTGGGGTGGGGGTAGGGAAAGTATGTGGATAAGATAGGGGGGGGGGGGGGAAAGGGGGGGGAAAGAGAAGCCTGAGAGGGGGGGGGGGAGAACTGGGATGGAAAGAAAGAGGGGGGGGGGGGAAGGAGGGGAAAAGGAAATTATAGTGAGGTGGTGGGGTAAGAGGGGATGGGGAGAGAGTAAGCTTACCATGGGAAAGATTAGTGGGAAGTACAGCCGGTTCAAGATGGAATAGAAGGGGCCTGATAGTATCACAACAGATCGGGCCGGAGGCATGGACAAGGCAGCAAAGTGGAGCGATCCCAGGGTCCCAGGTTTGAGTGGAATGTCCAGTGAAATGTCATTAAGGAAGGTATCCAAATGGGTGACAATTGCATGGTAATGCATGAACTGGACAATAGCGTGAGCTGCGTCCAGGGGGAGCTCCATAGTGTTAACAGCCATGTCCAGGGACTGTAAAGGCCCTGCCGTCGGACCCTGCGTTGTACGGAGAGACTGACCTGGTGACGTCATGGCGCTGCCGTCCGACGGCGTCCATGGCGTCTCCAAGTTGGGATGTGCTTATTTAATGGCCGACTGGCCCTTAGATAAGCAGCGTGTTTTTTCTACCTACGGTCCGACGGCAGGGCCTTTACAGTCCCTGGACATGGCTGTTAACACTATGGAGCTCCCCCTGGACGCAGCTCACGCTATTGTCCAGTTCATGCATTACCATGCAATTGTCACCCATTTGGATACCTTCCTTAATGACATTTCACTGGACATTCCACTCAAACCTGGGACCCTGGGATTGCTCCACTTTGCTGCCTTGTCCATGCCTCCGGCCCGATCTGTTGTGATACTATCAGGCCCCTTCTATTCCATCTTGAACCGGCTGTACTTCCCACTAATCTTTCCCATGGTAAGCTTACTCTCTCCCCATCCCCTCTTACCCCACCACCTCACTATAATTTCCTTTCCCCCCCCCCCCTCTTTCTTTCCATCCCATCCCCCCCCCCTTCCCCCCCCCCCCCTTCTCAGGCTTCTCTTCCCCCCCCTTCCCCCCCCCCTATCTTATCCACATACTTTCCCTACCCCCACCCCACCTACTTCATGGTAATCAATATAAATTATTGATTGTTATACTGATATATATATTGTACAACTTTTACAACGTTTATATTCAGATTTTTTCACGACCAACCATCCCCTTGTTCGCCGTGAAGGG
Source organism: Rana kukunoris (assembly GCA_029574335.1). Lineage (NCBI taxonomy): Eukaryota > Metazoa > Chordata > Amphibia > Anura > Ranidae > Rana > Rana kukunoris. The sequence goes on along the minus strand of CM056049.1, from coordinate 119,721,158 downwards.
AGTACCCTTTGGGCCGCCTGGTTTCCGCATATTTTCAGTTGATTCAATTGGTGAGCTTTTTTATCAATGTCTTTTTTATTTTTATTTATATACTGTATCGCTGGTATTTATTACATATTTGTATTGCATTACCCTGTAGATTGGCTGTCCTGACGAAGCGGCAAGCCCGCGAAACTAGTCGACGTTGACCAATCATGAATTGTACAATTGTCTGTTCTTTGCAATTTTTATACATTAATAAATTATTTTTATATTAATTTTGTTTCTATGAATTCTCATCAGTACCGAGATAGTCCCTCCCAAACCATTGAATGGGCAGCCCTAGGTCTAACCTCAGCCACTAGTCCTTCGCCCCCCTTTTCTACTTATTCCAAAATGGATTTAATTCATTATTTTCCTCAAAATTCTACAAACAATACCCTATAAAGACAATGTAAAAGACGTTTGTTATGTAATCTTTGCAAATGTATTAAAGAAAAAAAAATTACATAAATTACATGTACAGAAGTATTCACAAACTTTGGTCAATAATTTAGTGAAACACTTTTGGCACCAATTGGGGCCTCAAGTCTTTTTTGAGTATGATGCTACAGGCTTGGCACACCTATTTTTGGGCAGTTTCTCCTATTAGTTGCAGGACCTCAAGCTCTTTCAGGTTGGATGGGAAGCGTCGGTGCACAGCCAGAGATGTTCAATTGGCTTCAAGTCTGGGATCTGGCTGGGCCACTCAAGGACATTCATAGAGTTGTTCCGTAGCCACTCCTTTTGTTATCTTGGCTGTGTGCTTAGCATCATTGTCCTGTTGGAAGAAAAAAATTTGCCCCAGTCTGAAGTCCAGAGTTTTCTGGAACAGGTTTAAATTTGGGATGTCTCTGTACATTGCTGCATTCATCTTTCCGTCGATCCCGACTAGTCTCCCAGTTCATGCCACTGAAAAACATCTCAGGCCAAAGTGTTTCTCATGAACTGAGAGTCCTTCAGTTGCCTTTTGGCAAACTCCAGGTGGGCTGTCATGTGTCTTTTACTGAGGAGTGGCTTCCGTCTGGCCACTCCACCATACATGCCTGATTGGTGGAGTGCTGCAGAGTTGGTTGTTTCTCCACAGAGAAACGCTGGAGCTCTGTCAGAATGACCATAGGGTTTTTGGTAACCCTCCTGACTAAGGCCCTTCTCCCACAATTGCTCAGTTTGGTCAGACGACCTGCTCTAGGAAGAGTCCTGGTGGTTCCATACTTCTATTTATGGATGATGGAGGCCTTTTTTTTTTTTTAAAAGGGGACCTTTAATGTTGCTGAAATTGTTCTGTACCCTTCCCTATATCTGTGCCTGGATACTATATTGCCTTGCAGGTCTACAGGCAATTCCTTCAGATGGTTTGTGCTCTGACATGCACTGTTAATTGTGGGACCTTTTGGAAAGGCACACGCCTGTCTAATATAAATCATGTTCAATCAACTGAATTTACCACATGTGGACACCAAGTTGTAGAAACAGGATGCACCTAAACTCAATTTTGAGTGTCATATCAAAGGCTGTAAATACTTATCTACGTGGGATATATTTATTTATTTATTTACCACTTCAGCCAAGGAAGGATTTGCCCCCTTAATGACCAGGCCATCTTTTTGCGATTTGGCACTGCGTCGCTTTAACTGACAATTGCGCGGTCGTGCAACGTTGTACCCAATCAAAATTGAAGTCCATTTTTACCCACAAATAGTTTTCTTTTGGTGGTTATTTGATCACCTTTGCGTTTTTTAAAATATCAACAATATATCCAATCCAATACATATCCAAAAAAAATCTAAAAGAAAAAAAATGTATTCATCAGTTTAGGCTGATTATATATTCTTCTGCATATTTCTGGTAAAAAATAATTGCAGTAGGCGTATATTGATTTGGTTTGCGCAAAAATGATTGTGTTAAACTGAGATTCAGGGCCTTTTTATTTTTTTTGGTAATGGTGGCGATCTGCATTTTTTTTTTTTTTTTTAGGGGGGTTGCGGTGGACAAATCTAACCCCAAATGACACTTTTTGGGGACCAGTGATATTATTACATTGATCAGTGCTATAAAAATGCACTGCTCAATGTAAAAATGGCAGAGAAGGGTGTTCTAACTGTAGGGGTGATGGGCTTAGTGGAACAAAACCGAGATCACTATTTTTAATCACTGTGAACAATAGATCCGTCATGTCGTCTGGCAGAATGGGGAATTGCCTTGTTTAGACCCCTTTCACATGAGGTGTTTTTTCAGGTGCTTTTGGGCTAAAAATGGTGCCTTAAAAACGGCTCTCCTGCGTCCCCAGTGTGAAGGCCAGAGGGCTTTCACACTGAGACGATGCACTCACAGGACGTTAAATACTCCTGCAAGCAGCATCTTTGGAGCAGTAAAGGACACCGTTCCTGCCCATTGAAATTAATAGCCAGTGGCCAAACCACTGGCAAAACGCTGCTGCAGCGGCGCTTTGCGGGTGGTTTTCATCCCTTTTCAGGCGCTAGCGGCGGTTAAAATCGCCCCGCTAACAGCCAGATACCTCCAAAAATGAAGGTAAATCGCCGCTTCACTGCTGACGCCACCCCCACCCCAGTGTGAAAGCAGCCTTGCATAGGAAGTTCCCCGTTCTGCGGCGCGTGCCTGCTATCATTCTTGCATGGACCGACGTACAGGTGCGTCGGTTCGCGCAGCAGAGCAAACCTGCCGCAGTATATCTCTGTGTGCCGGTCGGCAAATAGTTAAACTTGCAAAGATTTCCAACAAACTTCTTTTAACGCTGTCATTATGGGGCATTGTTTGTGAATTTTGAGGAAAATAATGAATTTAATCAATTTTGGAATAAGGCTGTAACATAACAAAATGTGGAAAAAGTAAAGCGCTGTGAATACTTTCCGTATGCACTGTATACCCTCAATAAATGTTTGCTGTATTGTTACTTGCACTCTAATGGAATGTTTTTCACAATTTATTACATAGGTCTAAAGATACTGGTATCGAAATATGAGTTTGCTAGACCTGAAGATGTCTCTTTAATAGAGAAGAAACTGGAGAAGTGTCACAGCAGTGAAGTTTATTCTTTGGTTAACCTGTAAGTAGCAAACGTATCTCTACATAAATATGGCAGGTGTCATATTTAAAACCTTTCATCAGTCAAAATGGAGTTTGCAGCAGGGTCTTTTTTGGGATAGAAACCTGAGTGGCCTCTCCACCGACTAATCTTATTGCTGCCACTCATCTTGATATCATCACACTGGTGCTGAACTCTTTAGGACATTGTGAGGACACAGCCCAGGCAGCTAGGCATCAGTATGGTCACCTAAAGATATCTCACTCCAGTAGCCCAGAAAAGAGTTAACTCTGGACCATGCACATCGCGCCACCCTGAAATCAGGTAGGTATTTGGTAAATTTAGGTAGTATCTGGTGTCAAGCGTTCTCTAACTCCTGGGTACAGGAGGTTATATCCTTATTTACAAGGTCTCTGAGGAAGCAAGGTTTCAGGGGTTCTACTTTAAGCCTCTTTATGGTTCTCAGACCAAGAGGGGAGGCCAGACGCATTCTGGACTTTAAATCCTTAAATCATTTTTTCTGAAGGTCACAAAGTCTTGATGCAATCTGCAAGATCAGTTTATAGCGGTCCTTCAGCTGTGGAAATTCTCGCCATCTATCGATGTCAAGGATGTGTTCTTGCTTATCCTAATGTTTTGTGGTGGTGGTGGAGGATAATCATTTTCAAATCGTGGCTCTCCCTTCAGTCTAGCCATGGCTTCCTTAAATTTTCGAAGGTCTTGGCTCTAATGGTGGCTCTGTTGCAATCCAAATGGATTTACTTTCTACATGAGGTCTTCCGAAAATCTGATCGTGTGTATGAGGCTTTAGGCTTCAGGTGTGAAAATGAGTTTTGCGCATATCTGTGGATCCAAGTGCAAACCCCCCCCCCCCCCCCCCCCCCGTAAAGTTCTTTTTAAAATTGTAATAATTGGGCTAGGTGATTTATTTATTTTTTAATGGACACCACTCCAGTCCTGGAGAAAATGGTAGGACAAAAATTGGATAGCCGCACTCCAACGAATTTCCAGAGAAGTGGTCTTTATTGAATAAAATACAGCATAGATGCAAACTAACACAGCTACAGACTGTACAACCGACGCGTTTCACACTATACCTGTTAGTGCTTAGTCATGGACCACTCTAGTCCTGAGGAGCTGCGGGCAGGAGTTTTTAGGCAAGGCTGCAGCTTCGGCCTAGTCTGCGAGGCCGAACGCCGCGGACTAGGCCAAAGCCGCAGCCTTGCCTAAAAACTCCTGCCCGCATTTTCTCGGGACTGGCGTGGTGTCGGCAATCTAAAAAATCGATTTGGTCAAAATCTGAATCTATTTGACCCACCAACTTTTTTTATCAAATCGATTTTTTTTTTTTTTTGCACAGCCACAGGCCTTATGCTCACTGGACATTCTAAAAAAAAGCCAGTAATTTTGGCTGTAGTGAGTGAGGTTTTTCAGCATTTTTGCACTAGGAGCCTGCCTTGTATGTATGGACTCCAGAGAGGGAGAGATCAGGGGTTTTTCCCCCTGTACAAATCGTTAGTAAGACCTCATCTGGAATATGCAGTTCAGTTTTGGGCTCCAGTTCTCAAAAAGGATATCGGGGAACTGGAGAAAGTGCAGAGAAGGGCAACCAAACTGATAAGAGGCATGGAGGAGCTCAGCCTGAATTTATTCACTCTTGAGAAGAGGAGAATAAGGGGGATATGATTCACATGTACAAATATATGTCCATATAGTAAACTTAGTGTTGAGATTTTGCGGTCAGCACAGAGGACAAGGGGGCACTCTTTACGTCTAGAGGAAAGATTCATTAGCAGAGAACGAAATTTTAGGAGCAAGTGCTGTCATTCACTAAAGTTCATTGAGAAGTAGGATGAATAACGGGGCGGATATGCGCATGCTCCATCTGCGATTGTCAATGACGTCACAATTCATGATAAGGGGTCCACTAAAGTAAACTTAGTGTTGAGTTATTAATTTTGCGGTCAGCACAGAGGACAAGGGGGCACTCTTTACGTCTAGAGGAAAAGATCTTGTCTCCAAATATGGGAAGGTTTCTTCACAGTAAGAGCTGTGAAAATGTGGAACAGACTCCCTCCAGAGGTGGTTCTGGCCAGCTCAGTAGATTGCTTTAAGAAAGGCCTGGATTCTTTCCTATATGTACATAATATAACTGGGTACTAAGATTTATAGGGAAAATTGATCCAAAGAAAATCCGATTGCCTCTCTCGGGATCAGGAAGGATTTTCTTTTCTCCTGCTGTAGCAAATTAGAGCATGCCCTGATGTTTTTTTGCCTTCCTCTGGATCAACTGTGGGTATAGAATTGTGTATATGGGATTGTATGATATTTCTGCAAAAAACTATAAATAACTGCCTATGTGTGCATTAATACATAGTATAACTTGCTGGGGAGTTTATTGGCTGCAGAAAAAAATGTCTGAAGCCAAAAGACGACTGCTGTAAAAATGTCCAGTGTGCATGAGGCTTTAAGCCTCATACACACGATCGAATTTTCATCGGACAAAGCGTAGGACTTTTGTCCGAAGGGTGTTGGCCATGAACTTGTCTTGCATACAAACGGCAAAGAATTGTCGGCCAACAAACACAAAACTACATGGTTTATCAGCTATTTAGCGGCACCCTTTGGGCAACATTTGCTAATGTTGTGTTATGGTGAGCATTGCTTCTGAGAATGCCTGTTTGTCCGATAGAGCATACAAAAGGTCGGATTTTCGGACAAAAGCCTGTCGTCACACAATTCCTGTCGGATAATCCTATCATGTTTGAGGCATAAGTCTGATAAACTCACTTTTTACTACAGTGTTTTTTGTTTTACCGAGAAATATCAAATCGTTTTGTAGACCCAGGACTACAGCTCTTACAAGTGCTACTAAAACAGGCTTCACTTGCCCACCATGGCACATTTACCTTGGGTTACTGACCCCTGTACTAATACATTTGTAGTTTTTATAAGTTGGGTCTTGCTACAAGCAAGGGCTAATATTAACACCATCACCTCCTTTCTAATGAGAAAGTTGTAGGAAACCTTTTTCCCCCCAAAGTGAATCAATCATTAATAAAATTAAAATGCTTTCCTTTCTTATTATAGAAAAAAGAGAAAGGGTTATGAAGACGATGATTATATATCCAAAAAGCCAAGAATGGAAGAGGTTTGTAAATATTTTGTACTTTTGACAATTATGAGTTATTTAAATGTTTACTAAAGGATGTTTACCTTTTTATAATATAATAAAAATATCAAATGCACATCTATTTGCAGGTAAAAATAAATGTGCATTTATTTTTACTTTTCTCTGGAGCCTGTAAAGCATTGTACCTGCGATCAGCAGATTATGGGTGCAATTGCAGGATCCTCACTGTCTGCCTTTTAACTCCGATATGGGCAGGACGTTACTGAAAAACTACAGGAAGAATCAATGAACTAAGAGAGCGCTCACAGGTTTCTGAGAACTGCAAGCCGTTGGTCGTGGTAGCTAAAGGTAATTGTAGTTCATTCATTCACAGGACTCTGTAAATGAGTGACGCAGTCGTGTTGTTTTATAATCGCGACAGTTGGTGCAGAGAGAAGATCCCTAAACGCTGTCAGCGGGAGAGACGGATGGAACATCTAACACGTGTGTTTGTAGATCCTCTTCTGTTCTTACACACTAGTATAATAGACTGTTTAGGAGGCGCCGCTGCACTAACAATCCAATGTTAGTACAGCGGTCTCCCCTGCAGTGCTACTGTGTTCAGACAGGAGTTTCACCCCACCCCCCCCCCCCCCCCCCTCTGCCAGAACACTCCGTTTAGGGCTCTAAGGATGAGAGTGCTGAGCGGAAGATGGTCGGCAAACCTTTTTCGATTAAAGCCAGCTAAACTATTGTCGGACAGGCTGTTGTACACACACAGCTGTGTGTTTGTTTTTGTTTTTTTATTGAACCTGCAGATGCCGCCTGACATTAGGCCCTTGTGTACTAGGCTTTAGTGGGAAAGCGTAAATTAAGTAAATCTACTGGTTACCCTTTTCATGACTTGAGATAATTAAAGCCTAGTTCTGCAATTCTCATCCCCTTCTCCTCCTTTTTGAATTTTTTTTTTTCCGCAGCACTTTTAAAAAGTATGCAGAACCTTAAAGTACCCAAATCTAAAGTGTAAGAAACAAATATTCTTAGTAGGAAACCTGAGGCAGGGACAGTCAATGCTCACAACTGTCTTGATGAGACCCCCCCCCTGTTGTCAAAGTCACCAGTCACCCTTTTAAAGTGATTGCAATGTTCCTATTTCTAGTTAAGATAAAAGATAGGGTATACTTGGTTGCTCTGTGCAACGGGTATGCAAAGAGTGGTCTTACCTCCTCCTCTCCTCTGGGAGCTGTGAGCATCCTTACAAGATTTGACTGACAGCTGCAATATATATATATATATATATATACACACACACCAGCCACCCAATCACATCAGAGTTCTCCCCATCTCATTAGCCTCCAAATCACACAGTCTCTTATTTACATTAGAGCTTTTGGTTTAAGCAGCGCCGCAGGAGGCAGAGGAAGTGGACTCCTGTCTTCTCCTGAAAGTTGGTAGAGGTCCTGCATACTACCTGCCCTAGATCAGTGTTGTGTGTCTTTAAACATCTTGATTGATATATATAATCTTGTAGCCCAGGCTGGCAGAAGAGCACATTAAGTAGATTAACATACACTCGGCATAGGCCATTGTGCAGATGACTGTTTACCTACAGAATTCAGGGGGGGGGGGTGGGTTAAAGACTAAAATGGTGTACACACTAACCGTTTTTTTCTGGGGGGAAAAAAACTGACGGCTCAGGTCGGAGACACTACTAATCATGCAAGGTTAGTCCAGCCATCTTCCCTGCTCCCCCCCCCCCATGCCCCCACCAGAACACTCCAATCATCACTCTCTGCCATTGACTGAGAGAGCTAATTGGAAGTCGGTCGGCTGCTGGTTTTCCAGCGTGCATGTCCGACACACCGGCCAAACAGTCTGACATACACACGGGCAAAATTTCTTTTTTTTTTTTACAGACAAATGTCTCCCGCCATTCTGCCCGTGTGTACGGGGCTTTAATCCAAAAATTGTGTTGAAAACAGGACTTCCATGGCTCTATACTAGTTCTTGGGCACCAGAGATTAAACTTGTCGCTCATTACCTTCTTGCAGGTAGAATGTGGTCTCGTGATCTTGGTAATGACTATTACCATAAAATCCTTCTGTCTGGCAGAATCCCATATAATTGCTTACTGGAGTACAGCATGCTGAATTAAGCTTTTTTTTTTTTTTTTTTTTCAGGAGGAGTGGAGTGATGATGATTTGGTGGATTCTTTATAGTTACTGGACATGTATATAACAAATGTGTATTTTTGTTTTAGGTATTTAAACTGTTGATGTTTGTGTAAAAGGTATTATATTGTTAAATACAGCTTTAAATACATTTTGTTTATAATAGCTAATGTATGGCCTGTTTTCTTTGTACTGGGCATCACAGATTATTTGGTGGATGGCTAAAGATATACCGTATACACCATTTCCCCCCATTCTCATGGCAATTGCATGAGCTTAGTTTGTAAACTGAACAATTTAATCTTACCGTACAGGAAACAGGCTGAGTATTCAAAGACCCTGGGTTATAGGCTCATGGTTTCAGGAGATTGGACACTGGAAACTTTTAAGGACACTTTTCCTGGGTACCTTCACTATATCCCTGTCCTCTATAGTGTCATAAGGTGATGGACCTCTTTTCCCTTTCGGAGGAATCAATTCTAGCTTACCTAGTTAACATTTTATCTTCAGGTTCTTTAGTCTACTGTACACTCTCATTACCGAAAACTGAAACCTTGCATCCTGATCAGTACAACCTCAATAAAACTATGGTAACTGTACCTGGGCCCTACGCTTTCGGGACAGCCTGTAATGTTGCTTTGGGCAATGGATCCTGCATGGCTGCTCAGCTTGGCACTTAGTGCAATGTGTGTAGTCAGCTGTAGGGGATATTTCCACTATGATGGCCAAAACCTGGACTCTATATATGGTCCAGTGTCAGGGTAACGCCATGCCATTACTGTAAAAACACTCCCACTCTCCAAATGAACCAAGGACAGTCTAATTTGCATAGTGCCCAAAACCATATCTTGTGTCAGGACCGCTTCAAATGTTTCTATCCAAATCTGCTCACTACCAGTTTGTCCTGTTCTGGGCCTAAAATTCCCCAATAAATACCTTCAAATTCAGATATTCCTGGAATACTTGGGTCTGGTTATATCTTGGGCAATTTTTCTCCCCCTCAGAGCTAATGAGAATTGAGGTAAGAGACATTCCACAATGAGAGTTCTAGACCTCGTGGAGCAGATGCTCTGGAAAATACAACGGCAGATGTTGCAATTTATGTCACAATATTTGCACAGCCATTTATCAATTGCTACTTTTTTAAGGTACCCAACATGTCGATATTAAAAATTTTGCATGCATGTGAAATGGCGTAAAACTACAGTACCTAAATGTCATAGCAACGCTTTAAAAAACCCTTTACTGGCTACCAGTTTAAAGTGAAATATGAGCTTGTCTGGCTGGTACATGCAGTAAACAACTAAAAGCGGCAGTGATATAATACGTGTTGCTTCATTCATCACCTCTGTCTGCAGCTTGCCTGACCCAGTGTAATGGTCCCAGGTTCTGTGGTGGAAGAGGCCCCTTTTGTGCCCTTTAGGTGATTGGGTGGCTGTAGAGCTGCTCGGATAATTTTTACATGAAAGCTCATCGCCGGCTGCAAATTTCGATACAGAATCGTAGTTTCAGACTTTTCACCTGAGAATGTTTGGGTATGTCCTAGGGTCAGGAAGTGGTTAAAAGGTATTAGCATTAAAATTGTCTGCAAAAATGTCTCCATACAAAAGGGTTACTGCAGTTACATTTCAACTTGTAAACTTTTAAGAGTGTTTTTTTTTTTTTTTTCAAAGTGATATTGCTATGCCTTTTTTAGGATCTAAAACCTGAAAAATTAAGGAGCTCAATATGCAGAGCATACCTGTATGTAATAAAACAGACAATCAATATGGCAAATAATCGCAACAAACAGCAGGTAAGTATAGCTTGTGAACCAAAATGGCATGACTATCCCAAACAGGGGCCACCTACCCTGATTCTATTTGGACAACAAATGTGAACAAACAAGTGTAGGTATGACTACAAAGCAACAAAAACCAGGGACAACCCAAAGGACACCAGAGTAGAAATAAATCCAATACACTGTCCTAATACGTTAGGTCTAAATTAACTGGTTCCCGACCTCCCACCGTCATATTACTGCGGGACGGTGGCGCGGTCTCGTGGGAGCATGTAGCTCTATGTCCTCTCCTTTTTGGCCACTAGGGGGCGCGCGCTCGTTACAGAGCGGGCAACGGGAGGTATGTGTGTAAACACATAGCTCTCGTTCCTGTCAGCGGGGGAACACTGAACAGAAGATCAGTGATTTCTCCTAGTAAGTCCACCCCCCCATACAGTTAGAACACACCCAGGAACACACTTAACCCCTTCCCTGCCCCCTAGTGTTAACCCCTTTTACTGTCAATGGCATTTTTATAGTAATTCAATTCATTTTTATAGCATTGATCGCTATAAAAATGCCAATGGTCCCAAAAATGTGTCAAAAGTGTTCGATGTGTCCGCCATAATATCGCAGTACCGAAAAAAAACGCTGATCGCCGCTATTACTAGTAAAAAATATTTTTTTATAAAAATGCCATAAAACTACCCCCTTTTTTGTAAACGCTATAAATTTTGCGCTAACCAAACGCTAATTGCGATTTTTTTTTTTTTTTTTTTTTTACGAAAAATATGTAGAAGAATACGTATCGGCCTAAACTGAGGGAAAAAAAAGTTTTTTTATATCTTTTGGGGAATATTTATTATAGCAAAATTTAAAAAATATTGCATTTTTTTCAAAATAGTCGCTCTATTTTTGTTTATAGCGCAAAAAAATAAAAACCGCAGAGATTATCAAATACCACCAAAAGAAAGCTCTATTTGTGGGGAAAAAAGGACGCCAATTTTGTTTGGGAGCCACGTCGCACGACCGTGCAATTGTCAGTTAAAGCGACGCAGTGCCAAATCACAAAAAGTGCCCTGGTCTTTGGACAGCAATATGGTCTGGGGCTAAAGTGGTTAATATATAAAGTCCTGAGATACAAACCTCTTATCTTAATTTCTTTTAACCAGGGACACATCAAGGATCAAAAATCTTCCCACTGGCATAAGAATATCATCGGATTGAAGTCGCTCACAAGTAATGGAGGGGCAATATTGCGAATCAATGAGCCCAAAAATGGGGGGGGGGGGGGGGAATCCCTGTGTGATTGTGTTCTTGACAATGCCTGTTAGCCACTGGAAGGGTAACAATTTAACAGTCCCTGCTGAACTGAATTAAGAAGGACCTCGGGGGGAAGATTGGAAAAGGCAGGTTCTCCAAAAAAAAAGTGGGTTGAGAGTGGCAGCCATAGATAAACCTGGCCTCAATGTAATATTGAATTATAAGTCAATTAGATGTGTAACTTAGGAATTGTGATATAATTGCACTTATGCCCCTTGAAAACGTAAACAATACGAAACGTAAGTTGGCGGCGGTACCTGGTCACGTGTACTATGCCCTACGCCACTTCCGGCTTCTCTGGATAGTGGCAACGGCTGGTGGAACGCACACCACCACCACGGAGGTGGGAGAGGCAATGAGCCCCAGTGCCGGGGATAAGGACACTTTTTCATGCGAGTAGCCATTTGGCTGATGTTTTTATATTCCATTTTGAAATAAAATAGCGTTGCACTATGGAAGCCTTTTGTTTGTATTACATGTCTTATCCATAATACTCAGGGTGAGGCGTCGTACATGCTCCTGCCCATTCATATGCCTGCAGGCATCAACCTGCTCAAGAGCTTAAAGGGGTTGTAAAGACAAAAATATTTTCCTCTTAAATTAAAGTCTGACAGTAGCTGATAAAGTAAAAAGTAATGTTTTGCAGTATAACTAGTTTGATGCCTGTTGAATCGAGCTGTTTCATTCACCTCTGTCACTCCTGAATCGTTATTCTCACTGACTTCCTGGTTTGCGATGCGCATTTATTCTTGCTACATCACGGCCTAATGGAAACTACAGTTCCCATTAGGCTTAGCCTCAATGCCTGTGAGAGATAAGAGAGCATCTTCACACAGGGCTGTAGTCATAGGGAGAGGGTGAGCACATTCTGCTTTCCACCATGCAGGTGCTGGTGGAAAGCAAGAAGAGGAGAGACAGGAAATGGCATTTTCAAACCTGGATTACTGTATTTTGGAGGTCAAAAGGAGAAACTAGGTAAGTGATATTTAAATGCTCTAGCTTACAGCAATCAATCTAATAAAAAAAAAGAACCTTTAGTGTTCCTTTAACCACTTTGGGTCCGCGCCATTGACAGAACATGTCAACAGCGCGGACCTGAGGCGAGGGTCACGTCTTTGGACGTGATTTACTTGTAATTCCCCGCGCGCGCGCCACAGGGAAAAAACAGCATCACCGAGGATTCGATGCGTGTACCCGGCGGCCGCTGCTTTCCACCATGCAGGTGCTGGTGGAAAGCAAGAAGAGGAGAGACGGGAAATGGCATTTTCAAACCTGGATTACTGTATTTTGGAGGTCAAAAGGAGAAACTAGGTGCTATAACTTTTGTGCAAAGCAGTCGCTTAATACAAAAATTAAATGCTCTAGCTTACAGCAATCAATCTAATAAAAAAAAAGAACCTTTAGTGTTCCTGACTATTGTTTGTGGGTTATGGTAACCACTTTGGGTCCGCGCCATTGACAGAACATGTCAACAGCGCGGACCTGAGGCGACGGGGTCAGTCTGGGGGTCGACACCTTCGGGCACAGGTTTATATCCCCACCTCAAGGGAGGCTGGACCCCTTGTCCCTTCCGGCACAATACTTGGTTTCCTGGTTGTACTTTTGTTTTTTGTAGGTAGCCCAGCCGGGCTTTGCCTCCGGTTTCGAGACCCCGCGCTGCGCAGGTATAGATTCTCGCCTCCGTACTACAATCCGCGGCTCCTCTGTCGCTCAAGGTCCTATCGGTCAACGCCAGGTCTCCCTGAGAAACGCTCCAGTTTTCTAGCACCGAGGATGTCGTCTTTTTCGATCAGCGTCTAACCAATAAATGGTACCCCGACATGCCTTGTGCTGCGGCCGCGATGTTTTTGGTGGATCCCGGAGGTAGATTCCTCTTCCTTAAGGGGTTCTGGAAAGATAGACCGGTGACGCTTGCAACCGTGTACTGCCCTAACTCCAAACAGGTCTCTTTTCTGCGAGATACGCTTACGAAACGTACCTCTTTCAAATCGGGCCTTGTAATCCTCGGAGGGGACTTCAACATGGCCCTTGATCCGAACCATTGACACGTCCACGGGTACCTCGTCCCTCTCGTTCGAGGCTCTGCGTCAAGCGAAATTAGGCCTTGCCTCGCTAGCACTACATGACACGTGGCGCACCCTGAACCCTAGTGGGAAGGATTATACATTCTTCTCATCTCCCCACCAACGGTACTCGAGACTCGATTATATTTTCCTCTCCCCATCTCCCCACCAACGGTACTCGAGACTCGATTATATTTTCCTCTCCCAAAGCGATCTCTCGTACCTGCATGATGCGACAATTGAAAATTTGGTACTGTCCGACCATCACCCGGTAACCCTTACCTTACGTTTCCCGCAGAGGGAATCCACCACGAAAATGTGGAGATTAGACGCCTCACTCCTTACGGACCTAGCAGACGTTAGTGCCCTTCAACAAGCAATTAGGGATTACTTCCTGCACAATGATACGCCAGATGTGTCGCCTATGGTTCAGTGGGAGGCACATAAATGTGTCATACGGGGACACCTGCTATCCATAGCGGCGAGAAAGAAAAGGGAATATCTGGCCCTTATTCAGGAACTCGCCAACAAAATGTCTAGCTTGGAATCAAAACATAAAGGTTCTCTGGCACTGGAGGTGGCGGCGGAATTAGCAGAGACTAGGATGCTTCTACGTAATGAACTGTACAAAAAAGCGCGCAAGCGCATGATGTTATCTCAGAAATTGTTTTTTGAACAGGGGAACAAACCAGGAAGACTTCTGGCTCGGTTCACGCAGAAACGGGTCCTCGCTTCCACTATTCACCATGTCAGAGATAAACAAGGACGAATTCATACTAAGTCGGAGGACATTGCGCGTCAATTCCGGGAATACTACAACACATTATATAATATTAGGTCAACGGAGGAAGGGGTGGGCTCAGCAGTCACCAGGGAATCCCTGATTAAAGATTTCTTACACAGATACAGCCCTAGGGGACTATCTGTGGAGGACCAGCAAGCCTTAGAGTTACCGCTGACTTCGGAGGAATGGGTGGAAGCCCTGAAAGCCACCAAGCCGGGCAAGAGCCCGGGACCAGATGGCTTGACGGCACAATACTACAAATGCTTTTCCGATCTGCTAGCGCCGTGTTTCCTCAAAGCTTTTAACTCTTTAGCAGGTGCCTCTCACGATTCCCACACCCTACTGGAAGCCTATATTTCGGTAATACCTAAGGAGGGCAAGGATCCCTCGGATGTAGCAAACTACAGGCCGATTTCGCTCCTTAATGTGGATGTAAAGATTTTTTCTAAAATTCTGGCGACACGGCTAGCCTTCTATGTACCGGCCTGGGTGGGTCTTGATCAGGTAGGGTTTGTCCCGGGCAGGGAGGCCAGGGACAACACCCTCAAAGCCCTCAACCTGCATCACTGGATAACTTCTACGAGAAGCGAAGGGTTCTTCCTTTCATTGGATGCAGAGAAGGCCTTTGACCGAGTGGCCTGGGACTACATGCACTCGGTCCTGGAGGCACTCGGTCTAGGCACACGATTGAGGTCAATGGTGGGGGCACTTTATTCAACACCACGTGCCAGGGTAAGAGTAAATGGCCACTTATCAGAGGCCTTCTCCATCCACAATGGCACCAGACAGGGATGCCCTCTTTTGCCCTTACTCTATATCCTCACCCTGGAACCTCTCCTTCGCTGCATTAGGGCTCACCCTGACATATCAGGAGTTAAGGTACTCCAAAAGGAATACAAGCTTGCGGCCTTTGCCGATGATATCTTGCTCTTTCTCTCCCCCCCCTTGGTATCCTTGCCTAACCTTCTACAAGTGTTCCAACAATTCCGATATATCTCTCACCTTAAGATTAACTTTTCCAAGTCATATGCCCTAAATATCTCCCTGCCCTCGTCTCTAGTCCTCCATTGCCAGAAGAGCTTCCCCTTTCGATGGAAGACTGATGATATTCCTTACCTGGGCATTAGGCTTCCGGGTAAGCTATCAGACCTTTATGAGAAGAATTTTGCACCTGAGTTGAAGGCCATGCAACAAGATCTTCTGCGATGGGACTCTCCCACTATTTCTTGGTTTGGTAGGGCCGCCATCTTGAAAATGACGGTGCTGCCCCGAATTTTATATAAACTGCAGACAATTCCAATCGCCCTCCCACCCTCCTTCTTTGCAACCTACAAGAGGATGTGTAGGAAGTTCTTGTGGGGGTCTAAAGCTCCCAGAATTAGCTGGATGAAGCTGGTGCTGCCTAAAGCAGAGGGGAGGTATTGGCCTCCCGGACCTGCACAGGTATTATTGGGCGACACATCTCGCGAGGGTAGTGGATTGGCGAGTTCACGCCCGATGTAAAGACTGGGTTCACTTGGAAAACCGGGCGACGGGAGAAGACCTGGGGAAAATTCCCTGGATTTCTAGGAGGCATTGGAGGTCTAACGTCTTATCTCATCTACTAATAGGGGCTACCTTGTTGGCATTCACAAAGGCCTGTGATAGGTTCGGAGTCTCAACAACGGAATGCGGGTTGACCCCGCTTAGGGGTAACCCGGATTTCGTCCCAGGACAGGATGGGGGATACTTGAGGCATGAGTGGCCGCATGATGAGATTCTGGCCAAACATTTCTTCTCCAAGGATGAATTCGTATCCCTGAAAGACCTCGAGAAGAGGTCTCTGACCAAGAGGTTTCCTTTGTTTGCCTATTTCCAAGTGAGGCACTTCCTGAATGACCCGAAGGTTAGAGGGTCTTTTACAAAATCGCCCACGACCTTTGAGTCACTATGCTTAAGTGAGTCACCCCAACGACATGTTATTTCGATCCTGTATGCGTCCATGTTTAGAGGACCCTTTGCCTCTGTGCAGGCGGAGCAGGCCTCCTGGGAGGCCAAACTGGATAGACCGATTTTGGCGACAGATTGGGACAGGGTGAACTGGTTCATCTTCAAGGGCTCATTGAACGTGGGCATACAGGAAAATGGTTACAAGATTAGGACACGGTGGTATAGGACGCCGGATGTGGTACACAAATTCTGCCCTACGGTCTCAGATCAATGCTGGAGATGTGGACGAGCTTTAGGCACCTTCCTCCACATTTGGTGGGAGTGCCCACTAATTCGACCATATTGGCAGAAGGTACATGACGTGATAACGGCGGTTTCTTCGCTACCCCTGGAGTTTTCATCAGCACAATATCTGCTTCACCTTTCTGTTGTCCCCAAAAAACGATATCGCAATTCTGTAGCAATACATATGGTTAACGCTGCTAGATTATGTGTTCCTGTACACTGGAGAGCTACGGTACCACCGACCGTAAAAGAGTGGGTGGCGCACGTTGACCGGCTTGCAGCGATAGAGGAACTGATATATATACAGCCCGAGATGACATTACGAAGTTCACTTTTATTTGGAGTGAGTGGTTTAAATTCCGAGGCTCAGCAGAATACCAAGCCCTGACCCAGAATCCGAATTGATCTGGACGTAGCGAAATTGCCTGACTGGCGTCTGCCTTTCTTATGCACCCTTGACCTGTGAATGTACAGGTCAATAGAACATGGACGGCGAGGGTAGAGGGCCCCCCCACTTCACCCCCCATTAGGCGGTGAGTTGACACCTCTTCCCCCCCCCCCCCCCCTTCATTCTCTTTTTCTTCTTTCCCTCCCCCCTCTCTATCTCTTCTTTCCCTTTCCTGGTTATCCTTTTCTCTCTCTCTGTTTTTTTTTTTTTTTCTTTTCTTTCTTGACCTCTTTTCTGTCAACGTTAAGGGACTTGGGTGGGAGGGTCGGCCTCCCGCCCATCCCCCTCATTCATCCTTTTCCATGTGAGAGGATTCATGCGACAGATAAGGGACTGGGTACTGCTACCATGAATCGGGGCTAGCATGAGGTCATACGGGCCTGACAGGTCGTCCATATAGAGCAGGGATCCTCAAACTACGGCCCTCCAGCTGTTGCGGAACTACACATCCCATGAGGCATTGTAAAACTCTTACATTCACAGACATGACTTAGCATGATGGGAATTGTAGTTCCTGAACAACTGGAGGGCCATAGTTTGAAAGACCCATGATATAGAGGGTTCTCCTAGAGATTTCTATGTTGACATTGCATTGCCCTTAAACACATGTGGGATTCCTTGGTTGCTGTCGCTAAGTGTTACAGTAGTACTTGCTTGGGGCCCCTCTCTTGGGATCTTGGCCTATGTCCCTATGGTACACATTAGACTGTGGGTTTATCTCTGTATTCTTATGTTATTTTTTTTTTGATGGTGCTGTTTGATGTATACAGTTATCACCTTGTATTTTCCAATAAAAATTTGTAGAAAAAAAATAAATATATATATATATATATATATATATATATATATATATATATATATATATATATTTTTTTTTTTTTAAATTGTCGCTCTTTTTTTGTTTATAACGCAAAAAATAAAAACCGCATGGGCGATCAAATACCATCAAAAAAAAGATCTATTTGTGGGGGAAAAAAGGATGCCAATTTTGTTTGGGTGCCACGTCGCATGACCGCGCAATTGTCAGTTGAAGCGACGCAGTGCCGGAAGCTGAAATTTCGCCTGGGCATGAAGGGGGTTTATGTGCCCAGTAAGCAAGTGGTTAAGGACCCCTTCACGGGGATATATGTTCGCAGAATGGTACGGCTGGGCACAATCACGTACCTGTATGTGATTCTTTATTTAAGCCCAGCCGTGGTGTCGAGAGCGCATAGCCGGCGGTGTGCTCGCGACCCGGTCCAAAGCTCCATGACCGCGCCTGCGGGACCCGATCGCAGCCAGTGTCCCGCGATCGGTCACCGGAGCTTAAGAATGGGGAGAGGTGTGTGTTTAAATCACCTTCCTTGTTCTTTGTGGCAGTGTCATTGATCGTCTATTCCCTGATATAGGGAAAGACATGACACGTCCAAGCCCAACCCCCTACAGTTGGAAACACATGAGGTCACACTTAACCCCTACAGTGCCCCCTAGTGGTTAACTCCTAAACTGCAATTGTCATTTTCACAGTAAACAATGCATTTTTATAGCACTTTTTTGCTGTGAAAATGACAATGGTCTTAAAAATGTGTCAAAATTGTCCAATGTATCCGCCATAATGATTGCCGCCATTACTAGTAATAAAAAATACCACAAAACTATCCCCTATTTGGTTTGCGCAAAATCGATAGCGTTAACAAATCGATAAACGCTTATTGTGAGTTTTTTTTTTTTTTTTTTCAAAAAAATAGGTAGATGAATACGTATCGGCCTAAACTGAGGAATTTTTTTTTTATATATATATTTTCGGGGGATATTTTATTATAGCAAAAAGTAAAAAATATTGCATTTTTTTCAAAATTGTCGCTCTATTTTTGTTTATAAGCGTAAAAAATTAAAACCGCAGAGGTGATCAATAACCACCAAAAGAAAGCTCTATTTGTGGGGGGAAAAAAGACGCCAATTTTGTTTTGGAAGCCACGTCGCACGATCGTGCAATTGTCAGTTAAAGCGACGCAGTGCCGAATTGCAAAAAGGGCAAGGTCCCTGCAACCTGCATAATGGTCTGGGTCTTAAGTGGTAAAAGAGGTCAACTAGTTCTGGTAAGCACAATCATATTCTGTGCACTTTGGGTGTCGTAACAAATACTCAGGTGGTGAAGGATTACTGCACGTTCGGAGAAGGTTTTTTTTTTGGAGCACAGCAAGAGTCACTTTCAATATTTTAATTTTTCACAGTTGGGACTATTATTTTGGTGTCTAATTTTGCATTTATTTTTAATCAGTATTGATTGTTGGTTTATATCCTATTATGTAAGTGTTTGTACACTAGGTTCTGTTAAAAGGGTGGGGGAGCGAAGACATTTTTATAGAGAGGGGACATTTTCCTCTAACACGTGTCATGCGATATGTCAAAAACTCTCCTTCTCCCCAGGCGTCGTTCCCAATATACAGACATAAGTTTTCTTCATTATTACGATGTTTTATTCTTCAAGACAGGACAGTAAACAGTCAATGCTTACATCTTAGCAGTTGGTAAAACATCATGGTAGGATGGAAATTCAGAAACAGGAATTAGATGTTACATCTTCTCTGCTGGATAGAGCCCCTCCCCCGTCGGGTCGGGTGACCCTGAGGTCCCTCTCTAGCTACTCACATCACATGTCTCTTATACTGTTTAAAAGCCATGCTCAGCACAATTTATTTTTGGAATAGCTCCAAGAAAGGTGACAAGCGTCTGTCTCAAACGTAACACCCCCTTGTGTATATTAAGCAATACATCTCCGCCTACATTTTTGACCTAGAACTTCAAGAATAGATGTAGTCTGACAGGTGTAGCATCCTGCAACTGACCTTGTTTGTCGTCAAGCTACCTTGTTTAAACCAAATGATTCAGAAAAGTTTATCACATAAAATCTTATAAATTTAAAATCTAACAGGTTCTCACTACCAACCTCACCATAACATAGATAAATGTGATACATGTGTAACTCTTAGGAATTGTGATATAATTGCACTTATGCTTTGCACATAGTCAATTAGGCACTAGGATTATACTTGTAGGATAGCTTGATGCAATGCTGAGAAATGTGGGCACACATTGCAGCACTAGACCCAGGTTGCCTGTCCTAAAAGTGGATAGAGATGTGAATGATGGAATTAGGCAAGTTTTTTTTAAATGGCTTCACTAGGGTTGAAGGAAAGGATGGGAAACTTTTCCTGTGTTGGAAACTGACATACCATGTACTGCATTTTTTTCTTGGTAACTTCTACATATGGTGTCAGTGTACTGATAACTCTCCCCTTCCTTTGCAGCACTGTTGAAGCTCACAAAAACATCCTAAACTGTGGCATGTAAAGATTTAAGCAGCAGTCGCTAAATATCTGGGGGGGGAAGTTCTGCTGCTTTTTATCATCCAATCAAGCAAGGAGAGTGGGGTCGCTGGTCTCCGTAGGATTCTCACTTGCCGATCGATGTCCTGGAACGTCGGGCGATCAGGCTGTGCCTCGCTACAGGGGCGTCCAGTCAGACAATGCTACGGCGGTGGCATATGTCAACCATCAAGGAGGAGCATGAAGCTCGCCTGAAGCGTCAGATCGCTCACATCCTGAGGTGGCCAGAAAGGAGCATAGCAGCCCCGTCGGCCGTATACAATCTGGGTGTGGAAAATTGGCAGGTGGACTACGCGAGTTGCCAGATGCTGGACCAAGGAGAATGTTTTTTGCACCCAGATGTATTGCCGCTCCTTTGCCAAAGGATGGGGCACGCCGATGTAGATCTCCTGGGCATCTCGACTCAATCAGAAGGTTTTGAGGTTGTGGCCCGGTCAAGAGACCCATGGGCAGATGCGTTAGTGGCACCGCAGAGTCCAGTAGTACGGCTAATCTATGCTTTCCCTCCTCTAAAGCTCCTTCCTCCTCTGCTTCGCAGAGTGGAGGCAGAGGGGATACCAATTGCTCCAGATTGGCCTTGGTGTCTTTGGTATGCTGACCTAGTGCATCTACAGCTAGGAAAGGACCTGTTGTCTCAAGGTCCCATACGCTATCCTGTTTTTACAGTCACTGGCTTTAATGGCAGGGCTATTGAGAGCCAGGTGTTAAGAGACCGGTGGCCTTTCAGACTCAGAGCCGGACTGGCCAGCTGGGAAAAATCCCGGTGGGCCGGCTGTGGCTGCTCCTGGAGGCCGCTGGAGCCGCTGTGGGGCAGCGGCGCCTGAAAAGAAATGGCTGCGGCCGGGCCGACGGACATGCAACTGCGCATGCGCCAGCGGCTCAGCGCAGTTCCGACGCTAGCCGTGCTTGAGACAGCTCGTACTGTCTCGGCAAGCTTCGGGAATGCGGGGCGCATGCGCAGTGACACGATGGCATTTTCAAAATGCGCCGCTGACTGAGGTGAGGTCCTGCCCCCCCCCCCCCTCTGCAGCCTCTGACCTCCTGTCCCCCCCTCTGCAGCCTCTGACCTCCTGTCCCCTCTGCAGCCTCTGACCTCCTGTCCCCCCTCTGCAGCCTCTGACCTCCTGTCCCCCCCTCTGCAGCCTCTGACCTCCTGTCCCCCCCTGCAGCCTCTGACCTCCTGACCTCCTGTCCCCCCCTCTGCAGCCTCTGACCTCCTGTCCCCCCCCCGTCTGCAGCCTCTTGACCTCCTGTCCCCCCTGTCCCCCGTCTGAGCCTAGACGTCCTGCCCCCCCTCCCTCTGCAGCCTATGACGTCCTGCCCCCCCTCCCTCTGCAGCCTCGACCTCTGACCTCCCCCCCCCCCCCCTCTGCAGCCTCTGACCTCCTGTCCCCCCCCCCCTCTGCAGCCTCTGACCTCCTGCCCCCCCCCCCCCCCCTCTGCAGCCTCTGACCTGACCACCTGTTCCCCCCGCTGCAGCCTATGACCTGTCCCCTCCCCACAGCCTGTGACCTCCCATCCCCCCTCTGCAGCCTCTGACCTCCTGTCCCGTCCCCCCTCTGCAGCCTATGACCTGTCCCCTCCCCACAGCCTCTGACCTCCTGTCCCCCTCTCTGCAGCCTCTGACCTCCTGTTTTCCCCCCTCCACAGCATCTGACCTCCTGCAGCCTCTGACCTCCTGCCCCCCCCCCTCTGCAGCAGCCTATGACCTGTCCCCCTCCCCACAGTCTATGACCTCCTATTCCCCCCCTGCAGCCTCTGACCTCCTGCCCTGCAGCCTCTGACCTCCTGTCCCCTCCCCACGGCATCTGACCTCCTGTCCCCCTCCTCTGCAGCCTATGACCTGTCCCCTCCCCACAGCCTCTGACCTCCTGTTCTTCCCCCTCTGCAGCCTCTGACCTCCTGTTCCCCCTCCACGGCACCTGACCTCCTGTCCCCCTCTCTGCAGCCTATATGACCTGTCCCCTCCCCATAGCCTCTGACCTCCTGTCTCCCCCCCCCCTGCAGCCTCTGACCTCCTTCTCCCCCCCTGCAGCCTCTATGACCTGTCCCCTCCCCATAGCCTCTGCCCTCCTGTTCCCCCCCCCTGCAGCCTCTGACCTCCTGTCCCCCCCCCTCTCTGCAGCCTACCTATCCCTGTCCCCTCCCACAGCCTCTGACCTCCTGTCCCCCCCCTCTGCAGGCTATGACCTTTCCCTCCCTACAGCCTCTGACCTCCTGTTCCCCCCTCCACAGCATCAGATTTCCTGCCCCCCTGCAGCCTCTGATCTCCTGCCCCACCCCCCCCCCCCCTCTGCAGCCTATGACCTGTTCCCTCCCCGCAGCCTCTGACCTCCTGTCACCCCCTCTGCAGCCTATGACCTTTCCCCTCCCCACAGCCTCCGACCTCCTGTTCCCCTCCACAGCATCAGATTTCCTGCCCCCCCCTGCAGCCTCTGACCTCCTGTCCCGTCCCCCCTCTGCAGCCTATGACCTGTTCCCTCCCCGCAGCCTCTGACCTCCTGTCACCCCCTCTGCAGCCTATGACCTTTCCCCACCCCACAGCCTCCGACCTTCTGTTCCCCCCTCCACAGCATCAGATTTCCTGCCCCCTCTGACCTCCTGTCCCATCCCCCCTCTGCAGCCTATGACCTGTTCCCTCCCCGCAGCCTCTGACCTCCTGTTTCCCCCCGTCTGCAGCCTCTGACCTCCTGTTCCCCCCCGTCTGCAGCCTCTGACCTCCTGTTCCCCCCCTCTGCAGCCTCTGACCTCCTGTTCCCCCCCTCTGCAGCCTCTGACCTCCTGTTCCCCCCCTCTGCAGCCTCTGACCTCCTGTTCCCCCCCCTCTGCAGCCTCTGACCACCTGCTCCCCCACTGCAGCCTCTGACCTCCTGTCACCTCCTCTGCAGCTTTTGATTTCCCCTGTACCATCCGCAGCATCTGTCTTATATCAGATCTGAAGAGGAGTCGAGAGTGGGAGTGCTGCCAGGATGGGGGTGCATGGGAAAAGTCAGACATGTACTGACTGTGGAGAGGAAACTATAGGAGGAAGAGGAAACTATAGGAGGGAGAGGAAACTATAGGAGGGAGAGGAAACTATAGGAGGAAGAGGAAACTATAAGAGGAAGAGGAAACTATAGGAGGAAGAGGAAACTATAGGAGGAAGAGGAAGAGGAAACTATAAGAGGAAGAGGAAACTATAAGAGGAAACTATAGGAGGAAGAGGAGGAAGAAGAGGAAACTATAGGAGGAAGAGGAAACTATAGGAGGAAGAGGAAACTATAAGAGGAAGAGGAAACTATAAGAGGAAGAGGAAACTATAAGAGGAAGAGGAAACTATAAGAGGAAGAGGAAACTATAAGAGGAAGAAGAGGAAGAGGAGGAAGAAGAGGAAGAGGAAACTATAAGAGGAAGAGGAAACTATAAGAGGAAGAGGAAACAGGAAGAGGAAACAGGAAGAGGAAAGAGGAAGAGGAAACAGGAAGAGGAAGAGGAAACTATAAGAGGAAGAGGAAACTATAAGAGGAAGAGGAAACTATAAGAGGAAGAGGAAACTATAAGAGGAAGAGGAGGAGGAGGAGGATCCCCCCTTATATCAGTAAACCCCCTTACCTTAATGTTCACTTTCTGCGTTAGGTGGTCTCTGGTTACCAGAGTCCTCCCCACATTCCCAGAGTTTCCCTTTACATCATGGTCTGCAGGATTCAACCTTACAGTGCAAGGAGGCACTCTGATGTAAAGGGGAATGCAGTGGACTCTGATATAAGTGTGGTCTCTGGTCACCCTTGCCCACCTTTATATTAGAGTTCGACCCCTTTCACACTGAGACGCTTTGCAGGTGCTATAACACTAAAGGTAGCGCCTGCAAAGTGCCCTAAAAGAGCCGCTCCTGCCCATTGAAATAAATAGGCATGCTGCCTCTCCTCTACCTCTGTGGGGATTCAAATAGCGGATGTCCTTGGTGTCTACCACTACGAGAGGACCTGCTGTCGCAAGGCCCCATGCATCATCCTGCTTTACAGACATGGCCTCAAGGTGCCTCAGAAACCACAGTTTGAGAATATTAGGGAACTTCCCTTGTTGACAATTTCTCAGAAAGTGGTCCTTTTGATGGCTATTATGTCAGGTAAGATGGGTTCTGAGCTGGCTGCCTATCTAATCTTCCACAGGGATAAGGTGGCGCTGCATCAGGCTTGTGCCATAAAGTGTCGGGCGCTGCCCTGTCATGATGCATTCAACCAGGGCAAAAAACTGCGCTAATTGCAGATAAAAATCAAATAAAATAAAAGGCAGCAGCGTGCGATACACAAAACCAGAAATAGGAAAAGAAATAAAGTTGTGCCAACAAAAAAAAAACACACGAATAGTGATGATAAACCAAGTCTGCATATATATATATATATATATATATATATATTTCCAATAAACACTTGCTTTTGTAAATACAATCTGGTGCCTCGTGGGCTTTCTCACATCGAGCATCTGTTCCCAGGTGTAAGGTGGCGACCTAGTCACCCGTTCACTGTCACAAGTTGATGTGAGTGCATCTTTGGCCGCAAAGTTTTGCAGGTGGCTGTTTAGCGTTACAACTCCTCAGTTGAGGAGCTCTGTTTTCGGTGAAGTTTAATTTTATGCTGTTCCCACGCCTCATTTTGACACTGCTTTGGGACTTCCCACTTTGTCAAGATTAAGGCTGTGTCCGTCCATGAACGAAAGAGAAAATCGGATTTTTATACTCACCCACCCCTCTTGAAGTTTGTACTGCTTTTGATGACCTGAGACGCTTGGTGCAGGCTGAGGGGATATATTGGCGGTGGGGCTGTTCAGCTTTGATAACACATTCTGCCTAGTCACTCCTAAAGGAAGGCTAATACCCACTTTGTCAAGATTAAAGTGGATACAAACCCCCAAATTATTTTAGAGAATAAGATTTCTTATCTATTCCCAGTCTTGCCACTCAGTTAATTCAGCGTTGAGCAATCTCTTTTATTGTTTTGTGAAATAAAACAGACTTTCAGATAAAGACCAAAGTCTTTGCTTTGAGTGACAGATTATTTACATATCTCATGCACTAGCTTGCAGACATGCACAGCTTCTGTAAAAAAAAAAAAAAGTGAACAATTTACATCCTCCTCTGCAGCTCTCCCATGATTGGCTGCCTTTCCTGTGTTTTGATTAAATGTTTTCAAAATATGGGGCGATTTACAGTTCAATGGCATGAGGAAATGCTCCAGTGACTAGCCATCAGAATATACATAGACGATGTGATATGGGAGATGTATTTAGTCCGAGCTTGAATGATCTTATTATTGTTATATTGCCGTGTGTGTCTGAGGGTCACCTGATCACATATGTAAAATTCCTATATTACCAGGATGTGTTATGTGGGGGAAGGGTGGATTTCTCACTGTTTATACTTACTCAGTAAGGCTGAATGAACTTAGGGCTGGTTCACATTAGTGCGCTGTGTGTGAGATCGCAAGTGATTTGCACCGCACTGCTGTTCAGTCACATGCCATTTCAGCCATACAAACTGTATGGCTGAAATTGCATCTCATTTGGACCAAACACGCACAGGACCCTTTTTTTGGTCCACACCAGAATCGCATAGGTGTTTACACCCATGCGATCCGATTCACGCCCTGTCAGTTCACAGTGCGATATGTGAGCTGAAATAGTGGTGTCATTATTACCATTGTATGACACTCCCAAGCAGTTCGCATATGGCAGTGTGAACTGCCAGGCGCGAGGTGGGAACCCGCAGTGGATTCGCAGGGTTACCAAATCGCACCAGTGTGAACCCAGCCTCAAAACATACAGCCTACAAATGTCACCTGACTGCTCCCACCAAGGCTCGGTTCACACTGGTGCGATTCGGTAACCCTGCAAATCCACTGTGGGTTCCCACATCGCACCCGACTCACACGGCAGTTCACACTGCCATATGCGAACTGCTGGGAAGTGTCATACAATGGTAACGACATCCCCATTGCAGCCCATATATCGCACTGTGAACTGACAGGACATAAATCGGATTGCAAAGGTGTAAACACCCATGCGATTCTGGTGCTGACCAAAAAAAAAGGGTCTTGTGCGTGTTTGGTCCAAATGCAGTGCGATATTAGCCATACTATCTGTATTTCTGAAATCGCATCGCAGACATCACATGTGATTTGTGCTGCAGTGTGGTGCGAATCACATGCAATGTCTGGCATTGCACCGCTGTGAACCGGGCCCAAGTCCCTACAAATGTCACCTAACATTTTTTATTCATTTCATTTTTTTATCTTTTGCAATTTTATGTCTTTATTATTTTATCAGCCCTGTTGGTGGGCTTTGGTGATATGTCAGGGGGTATAAATAGAGATCCCCTTTCAGACAGAGAAAGGACATAGGACAGATTCCCCAGTCCTTTCTCTGTGAGAGTGAGTGAGAGAGACTGACTCTCTCTCAACTCCTGTTTCTTGTGCAGGAGTAACTGGAGTGCGCTCTGTCACTCCTGCACATGCACTTCAGTCTCCCCTGGCGTGATGCTCGTTCTCGCAATGCTGGCTGGGCAGGGGAGTGTAGCGGTGGGCGGAGGAGTCCCGATGTCACGACTTCGCCTGCTGGAATCAGAAAGGCCCACCAATTCGGCGATATTGTGGGGCTCCTTACAGCTGAGGCATTTATATCATTATAGATATACAATGTTAATATCTTGTAAATGATGGTAGTGGGTTTACATCCACTTTAAAGCTGTGTCCATCCATGAACTCTGAGAAAAAGATTTTACGATAAGTATAAAAATCAATTTTTTTATCATAGGAAAACTGGCTCTAAGTAGTAAAAAATTATAGAATATATATATATATATACACACACAGTGCGGAAAATAAGTATTTTGCAAGTTCTCCCACTTGGAAATCATGGAGGGGTCTGAAATTGTTATCATAGGTGCATGTCCACTGTGAGAGACATAATGGAAAAAAAAAATTACAGAAATCACAATGTATGATTTTTTTAACTATTTATTTGTATGATACAGCTGCAAATAAGTATTTGAACACCTGAGAAAATCAATGTTAATATTTGGTACAGTAGCCTTTGTTTGCAATTACAGAGGTCAAACGTTTCTTGTAGTTTTTCACCAGGTTTGCACACACTGGAGGAGGGATTTTGGCCTACTCCTCCACACAGATCTTCTCTAGATCAGTCAGGTTTCTGGGCTGTCGCTGAGAAACACGGAGTTTGAGCTCCTTTCAAAGATTCTCTATTGGGTTTAGGTCTGGAGACTGGCTAGGCCACGCCAGAACCTTGATATGCTTCTTACAGAGCCACTCCTTGGTTATCCTGGCTGTGTGCTTCGGGTCATTGTCATGTTGGAAGACCCAGCCTCGGCCCATCTTCAAAGCTCTAACTGAGGGAAGGAGGTTGTTGCCCAAATTCTCGCAATACATGGCCCCGGTCATCCTCTCCTTAATACAGTGCAGTCGCCCTGTCCCATGTGCAGAAAAACACCCCCAAAGCATGATGCTACCACCCCCATGCTTCACAGTAGGGATGGTGTTCTTTGGAGGAAGAAGAATGATGAGTGCCATCCCAACACAGTTAGTGGAATTATGACCAAAAAGTTCTATTTTGGTCTCATCTGACCACATGACTTTCTCCCATGACTCCTCTGGATCATCCAAATGGTCATTGGCAAACTTAAGACGGGCCTTGACATGTGCTGGTTTAAGCAGGGGAACCTTCCGTGCCATGCATGATTTCAAACCATGACGTCCAAGTGTATTACCAACAGTAACCTTGGAAACGGTGGTCCCAGCTCTTTTCAGATCATTGACCAGCTCCTCCCGTGTAGTCCTGGGCTGATTTCTCACCTTTCTTAGGATCATTGAGACCCCACGAGGTGAGATTTTGCATGGAGCCCCAGTCCGAGGGAGATTGACAGTCATGTTTAGCTTCTTCCATTTTCTAATGATTGCTCCAACAGTGGACCTTTTTTCACCAAGCTGCTTGGCAATTTCCCTGTAGCCCTTTCCAGCCTTGTGGAAGTGTACAATTTTGTCTCTAGTGTCTTTGGACAGCTCTTTGGTCTTGGCCATGTTAGAAGTTGGATTGTATGGGGTGGACAGGTGTCTTTATGCAGCTAATGACCTCAAACAGGTGCATCTAATTTAGGATAATAAATGGAGTGGAGGTGGACATTTTAAAAGGCAGACTAACAGGTCTTTGAGGGTCAGAATTCTAGCTGATAGACAGGTGTTCAAATACTTCTTTGCAGCTGTATCATACAAATAGTTAAAAATTCATACATTGTGATTTCTGGAATTTTTTTTTGGATTATGTCTCTCACAGTGGACATGCACCTACGATGACAATTTCAGACCCCTCCATGATTTCCAAGTGGGAGAACTTGCAAAATAGCAGGGTGTTCAAATACTTATTTTCCGCACTGTATATATATTTTTTTCAATTTAGCTGTATAATTCTTTCTACTACCCTAACCTACCACCAAAAAACACATATGCATGTTTGTACTCAAAGTACAGCCCAGAAACAATAGTGCATTATTTAGCTTTTTTTTTCTGCCTTAACCAGAATTTACCCCCTTCCTGAACAGAGCACTTTTTGCGATATGGCACTGCTTCGCTTTAACAGACAATTACGCGGTCGTACAACGTTGCGCCCAAACAAAATTGGATGTTTTTTTTTCCCCCACAAATAGACCTTTCTTTTGGTGGTATTTGATCACCTCTGCAATTGATTCTTTTTGCGCTATAAACAAAAGAGTGACAAACAATATTTTTTGCTTTGATAACCACCCCCCCCAAAAAAAAAACTTTAAAAAACACATTTTCCTTAGTTTAGGCCAATATGTAATCTACATAAACTCACAATAAGCGTATATTGATTGGTTTGCGCAAAAGTTATAGCGACTACACAATAGGGGACAGATTTATGGCATTTTTATCAATTATTTTGCATTACTAGTAATGGAGGCGATCTTTATCCTGACTGCAACATTATGGCGGACACTAGTTTTGGATTATTGTCATTTATAAAGCCACCAGTGCTATAAAAACGCACCGATTACTGTGTAAATTACACTGGCAGGGAAGGGGTTAAACACTATGGGCCGATTAAGCGGGTCCTAGGGAGTGATGGGCTACCACTGACATGACAGCAATCACTGCTCCCAAGTCCTGATGACAGGGAGCAGTATATCGGTCATGTCACTAGGCAGAAGAGGAAAATGCCTCAGGCTTTCACATTAAGGTTGCTGGGGCAGGAGTTTTTTAGGCGGTATAGCAGCGCTGTACCGCCTGAAAAACTCCTCAATGTGAAAAGGGGTCTAAGGCTCTTCTTTCCTGATTGCTGAGGTTTGGCTGGGCGGCCTGCTCTAGGATAAGTCCTAGTGGTTCCAAACGTCTCCCATTTATGAATGATGAAGGCCACTGTGCACATTGGGATCTTCAATGCTGCAGAAATATTTCTGTACCCTTCCACAGATCTGTGCCTCAATACAATCCTGTCTTGAAGGTCTGCAAACAATTCCTTGAACTTTCGTGACTCGGTTTGTGCTCTGACATGCATTAACTGTGGAACCTTATAGACAGGTGTGTGCCTTTCACAATCATGTCCAATCAACTGAATTTACCTCAGATGGACGCTCAAGTAAGGTGTAGAAACATCTCAAAGGTGGTCAGTGGAAACAGTATGCACCCAAGCTCAATTTTGAGCACTGTGGCAAAGGCTGTGACTATTTACGTGCATGGGATTTATTTTATTTTTTAATATTTTCAAAGATTTCAAAACAAAATTATTTCACATTGTGAATTTGGGGTATTGTTTGTAGAATTTTGAGGAAAAAAATGAATTGAATCCCTTTTGGAATAAGGCTATAACATAACAAAATTTTCATATGCACTGTAGCTCCATACTGAACATGCTGCTGTCGGGGCAGACATTCGTTAGCTGGTCCATGGGCAAAGTTTAGGTTCACATGAAACTAGTAGAATGCTTTATGTCTTCAGCACTGAACAAAACGCCACAACGAGGAAACCCTGAAAAGACCTTACACAGAGCTGAAGTAGGACTAAAAACTGGGTGTATAATGGTGATCTTTAATAGAATAAACCACAAAATACTTTACAAAATGTTTAATGCATGCACATCAGATACAACAATAAATTTAATGAAATCAATAGTGTAAACATTTTACAAAAGCATTTCATTATACATAGTTTGGACAAAAAAAAAAAACATCTACCATAGAAGATCAGTGGCACATAACAAGTCTTTCATAATATGATCCCAGAAAGATAGTACACAAAAATAATAGCACTTGTTCCTTTGTCAGTTTTGGGAATCAAAGAATGTCAGGTTGGTTGAACAGTCGCAAGCAATACTATCAGAAACCATTTAGAAATACCAGTATAAAAATAGCTTGTAATCCAGTTACAAATGGCTGCTGAATAGCAGACTGCGGTCGCCACCAGACAGTAGACTTTGGCATAATGCAGTGAACTGGAGTTCTTCTTGAGATCAACAGACAAAGGCTCAGAGGTTTGTACATGTCAGTTCCGAGTGTGAACCGTTCTTTCAGAGACAGTCTATCTCTACACTGCTGGCACACACATTTCTGTCAGCAAAGAGTGCTTACTGCATAGTCCCACACGACACATGTGGATATTCTGTGCTATTTTTGGAAAGAGCAATAGGAAGTGATATTGTGAGGGAAATTTCCAGGTGTTCACATGCAAGCTCGGTGCCGGTATATGCTACCTGGTATTGTTCGATACACAATACTGGTTTTGTTTCTGCTGGAGAAGCTCTGTGATTGCCAGAAGTTTTTTGAGAACATGCTGTTGGAAGTAAAAAATAAATAAAAGCTATTCAATGCATGGGACCAACAATAAATAATTTTATAATTGACTAGAAGAATACAAATCATACATGTATTAGCAAAGCAATACAAAACCGCTGAGGCTCAGTGACAAAGTCTGAGGCTGCTGCAAGCTTCACTGTACAGTCAGGTGGAGGGATTTGAGACAGCTAAACCAATAAAATCTGCATAGATATGCAGGGGGAAAATAAAAAAACACTCCCCGAAGCCCTATTGGCTTTGCACTCTTTGCTGCTCTGCCCCAATGATAGCGGTGAGTAATTGTTTGGATGAGTGGATAGAACCGTTTGGGCTAGAATCTTTTTTTCACATAATATTTTATTCAACCGCCAAACTAAAAGTGTTTATTTTCAGAGGTCGTCATCTACCTAAGTGATAAGTTCACCTTGCCATATTTAGGGCGTAACATGTTCCTAAATCACTGGCCACCACCCCACTGTGACAGCAAACGAGGGATGCTTGCCCCGTACCTGCTGTCACAATTCAAAACCAGAGCTCCATCCACACAGCTACTTTATTAAGAGTTTTGTGAATGAACCACAACTGTTAAATGCCCTTAGAGTTCATTGATCTTCCTGGACTCTAGTAACTTCCTGCCCGTATGAAAGTTATGGGCAGACTGCCTGGCAATGCACCCATGATCTGCTGATTGCAGGTAAAATGCTTTACAGGCTTCTTAGGAAACCAATTTAACTGTAAAAAAAATAAAAAAAAAATAAAATAAAAAAGTACCTGTTGCGCTCCTCGCTCATTGCTGATAGTTCGGAGTTCATCAGAATGTGCCACACACATTTCGTGCAAAGCTGCCAGGTTACGGGACAGGTCAGTCCTACAGTGTTCAGTAGTATCAGGGAGTTCAGGTACATTCTGGTGGAGATAAATAATAAAGCATATAACAGGCTTTTTTTTAAGAATGTAAAAGTGTAAGAAACTAAAAAGGAAGAAGCGTAGCGAGAAGTGAATTACATCTCAAATACAGCTTGGGTCTTATGAAAAGGCCTAAGCTGTCTCCAAATATTGCAGTCTTAGAAGAATGCCAGGTATTCCGTAGTTACATTGGTCCAGTCTGGAAAAATGTAACTATGCATATACCGTATCTCTGTGATCCCTCTAATAGCTAATAATCACTAGTAGTACACTCTACTAGCACTATGGTCTCCACCAGCTTCCTGGTCCCATGCCAAGCGACTGTCCTACTGCATTGTGAACAGAGCAGGTCAGCCTCTTGGCATGTGTGCCATGGAGAGATCACTTTGCACCTACTCAATGACTGCAAACTGTTCTCTGATTAAATGAGATGGAGAGGTGGGGTGGTGCAAATGTTAAAAGGTACAGGCTTTGGGAATGTCATTCTGACTGACTTCAACTACCTAGTGAGTCACTGACTTGGAACAAGCATGCAACCAGTAAAGAACTCCTGCCCTGCATAAACATTTCAGATCAGAGACTTGCTGGGAAGATGAAGCAAGGGTGACAGCACCATACACAAAACACAATACCATCAATTTAGGCCTCATGCACACTGGAGGTTTTCCAGCTGCTTCTAGAGATTTCTGGTGGATTTCCCCCCTCCTGCCTCTTAATTTCCCTGCATGTTAGCCTATGCATACCCTAGAAGCAGCTGTAAAAACGTGTGCAGTAGGCCTAAATGGACGAATTTGTGTTTTTCATGCACACACAGGCTTGTGGCAAAAAAAAAAAAAGACACTGCCAGTGCGTCCAGAAAAAAAAAAAACTACTAAAAGCTCCTAAACATTCGTGCTTGAGCATTAATCAAATTCCCCCAAAAAAAAAATGTATTCTGGCCAATGAAATGAAAGCCCAAGAGCTGGACACCGGTAAAAGCTTTGGACACTTTTACATGCTTCAGGCCAATCACAGCATGGAAGCCATGCATGACAGCTGTGCTTAAATTGTAAACATGCAATAGTGTCGATAAGGCTGCGCCGAGAGCGAGCTCCTGGCACAGTTACAGACAGCCAACATTCGCTGCTTGGGATCGAGAACTTTCCAATCATGTGACAACCAACCACGGCGGGCAAATGGCCATAAACCCTGCCATTATACAGCTCTTAAGGGGTTTAAAAATCATCTACTACAACTACCCATAAGAGTGCATTTATATTCCGATGATAAAGAATAAAACATTGCTCATGAATCAGGGTTTTTCTCCAAATTGCGGCACATAAAATACAGAAAAAGCTATTTTTTCTGAGAAATTCCACTCACCCCAAGTTCATCTAAGAACATGATCATGCGATGCTTGTTACATTTTATGAATGGATTTACACCTTCCATGTAGGGTTCCTGGAATACAAAAGGTTTGAATAATCCTCAGTTTACAATGTTGTCATAAACTTATTGTATTTACATGTCAGACATGCTATTTCTGTCACATTTAAAGGGATTTTCTAGAACACATTTAATCCTTGCTGGAATCAACACCTGCAAAAAACAGTATAAAAATGTGGAAGGACCAATTCTTCTAAAGAATTAGGCTGACTTTTCAAAATAAGTATTGCTTACTTTCAAAGATTTATATGTCAGCAGTTGACCATTACTTAGTTTAGCTGCAGGTAACTGGGCAGGCAAAACCAATATCTGAGTTAAGGTGAAGTGCTCAGCCAGAGACAGTGCTGTCCAGCAAGGGTCCATCTTTTGATTAATTCTTGAAAAAGCCCCTTAAACATGTGTCACAGATATTCTCAAATCTACAAACAAGGTTTGCTTTGCCATTCAATTACAAAACAAGTAAAAGTACAAACACTTTTAAGGATGCAAGAAATGGCAGAAAAGTGTAAAATGTGTGGCAAGAACAGATAATCATTAAGACATACAAGTTACACATTTACACCATACACATAAATCGATTTACATTAAAAGCCACACAAGAAACTGCTACAGGCCATTGTACAAAGTACCAATTAAAAGACTGAAGATGAACGGCTGAAAACTGCAAGCTTTGCACCAGATGTCTGGGATGAATCTGCTTTCACATGGGAGAAGAGGTGCCAGTCTGATAAGGTGGGCGTTATTTATCAACGTGCATTATATAAAGATCTTGCAAAATTGCTCCATAGTCATCAGATTCAAAGTACCAACGTCTAGTTGTCATTCTTTCAACATAGGTTAAATATGAATCTGCTTGCTGTGAGGCAAGTTGATAAATAAGACTCAATATAGGAACCAATGAAGCTTTTCCTTATTGAAAAATACCACAAATTTGGAGATAAATAATATCAAATTCCACCATTTAAAAAAAAGGTCCAGTGTCATTAATTTTACATTTGTGACTATGTTTACTATAAGATAAACTATATAATACAAAAAAGATTTACTCCTTTGTGCAATTGCAGTATGTGGAATGTGCTTCTAAATGATGACCGTGGTTTCTGCGATGGTGAAGTGGTCTGCAATATACCTTTTGTCTGTCGCAGGCATTTAACATAAAAGCAATGAATACACAGACATTGAACCCTCTCTCACAGTAGATTCAAAGGCACTATAAAGGCTGTCTTTAACAGCAGTACAAAAAACAGCCCAATTGCAGCAAGCACTGTCTGTAATTTTCAGAGTCTAGATGAAGGAAAACTTTAGAAATATTTTACTGTAGATATCCTTGTAGGTTTTTCCACTTAATGGCTACAGTACAGTGAGAGTGGCAAAAAAAGATGAGAGATGGACTACACTCACAATGAAATGGAGATCATGCAATGGCAAGTGCAGAAGCGTTACCAGTTAGAAGAATAAAAGATAAAAAAATAAAGCTTTTTTTCTTACAGCTCCAGAGGAAAAAACGCAGCTTTGTGGCACAGCAGCATCATGTCCCTCCCGTGCCAACCAGAATAAAAGGAATTGTTATTAGATTGTATTATGTACTTGGTGCATGCTAAGAGTGCATCAACTTTGCAACTGATTGTAAACACTGTATGTCAATACTACTTTAATTTGGATGTATGGTCTAAAAGAATAGTGTGTGCCCTGCTTTGCATTGCACATGAGCATATACTAAAGTTGTACATTAAATCTGTGCTATTTTTTATACTACCCATGAGCCGTTTCTTAAAGTGTATGTTAAGGCAAACTTTATTTTAGTTTTCAATAGAGTAGGGAAGGCTTGAGAGCCGTACACATGAGACAAACATCGAGCGGTATTGGCCAGTTCAATGGAAAATGGCCAACATTTGGCCAATGTGTACAGCAGCCAGTCCAGCTTCTGTCGAAGGGTCATGGCTAAAAAAAAGGTCTGCTGATCGACATCAGATCACTGGTGTGTTCTGGGAGGGCCCGCTGGGTTAAATGGAAAATAAACATCAGTGTACAAGGATTTAGACACTGTCAAGTTCTATTGTTATCTGGCTCCCCACAGAGGAGTTTCATCACCCCTAATTCTAGTTGACCACCGTCATCAAAAGGGATAAGCTCGGGTATGTTTGGATCCTAGCATGAACAAATTTAAGCAAGCCTGCCAGGAAGCCGTCATTTGTCTGGGCCGCTGTCTACCCACAGCGGCGCATATACAAGCCACCTATGATTGATGCAGTATAAGAACAGTCTCTGGGCCGATTCACTCAGGTGGGTTCGGACTAGGATATCAGAGCACACCATCCCTAGTCATCAAGGCAAAAAGTGGAGATCCAGTTTACAGATGTCAAAAGATAATTCTCCAATGGGACACCTGATTCTGCAACAACTCTTTGTGATGGGAAATCCGTTCACTTTGGAGGGATTACCTCTTATTTACTGTTGCGTCTCTAAAGACAGGAAATTAAGAGAAATATCCACAGCAGCAAAGTCTGCAAAATCTTATAATAGCATTATAAAATCTTTCAAAACCTTAAAAGGGTTTTTACCTTCCCTATTCTTTTTCAAACTAAAGAAAAATAAGTGGGTTTCACATACACTTTAAAGCAAATGATGTGGTCTTATCACATTCCACATCTAGCAGGTCAACTGTAGTGTATTTCAGAGTCGTATTTTTATGGGGGTATTTTATCTACATATTCTGCAGATTTTCACTGTGACAGTCTTTACAACAAGACTGATCAGCCCCCTTGACTAAGCAGCTGCTATAACAGGGTACACCATCTAAGCATTGTATTGTTCTTTGCAGTCAAAAAGGAGCAGAATAAATTGGCATGCCAGTACAGAGAAGCAGAGCCTGAAAATAACATGCACATATGGCTGTCCCTGCGAAACATCCGTTTCAAAAAAGTAAATATTTAAACAAAAATCAGGATCATATTGGTTATTGCTGGTAAAGGCACATTAAGATAATTACATAGGTTTTCAATATGTCTACAATGTGGGGAAAAAAAATATTAATTCACTTTAAAACAAACCTGTAATGCATTTAAATGTTGAGGTTAATAGCAGGCACGTGTACCTTGAGAGCCCCAGAACTAAAGCTGGACCATACATAGGTGGATATTCAGCCAGTTGAGCAGTAAGCAGACAAATTTCAGTCCAAGTATGGCCATGGCCACTGTAATTGAACAGAAGTCAGTCTGCTAATTGCCTTCTATTTAACCAGCTTATTGGAAAATTGTAGCTCAGTCAGCGCTGTGGGCTACAGCCTGCAGCTTTAATCAGTGTATTCTAATGGTGGGAATGTCTCCCAGCTGTCAGAATTCAAAGACACAGTGTGTGGATAGCGACTCATCTACAGCTAGTCCTAAGCTCTCTGGAGTTTGTACTTGCTGCTCTCTTACCACAACTAGCATGAACGGTCTCACTAACCAAAAGCGAGACAAGGTTGGCGATTTGGACATGTTCAGGTTTCTGGAAGAAAGTCAATATTTGCCTAACAGAGCAACCCAGGCGTTTATGTTCATAAACAGCTACCCTGCATTTTTGACAAGGTAAATAAAATGGCCGGTGAAACTTTCTGCCCAGGATATTTTTAAAGCTGAAATCCAGGCGGATCAAAAAAAAAAATACTAAAGAAGTTCTGCAGGTTCTGCTTCTTAAAGCGGATGGTTCACCAGGAAAAAATATTAAAAGCCAGCAGCAACAAATACTGCAGCTGCTGACTTTTAATATTAGGACACTTACCTGTCCTGGAGTCCAGCGGCATCCGCAGCAGAGGATGAGCGATCGCTCGTCACCCTGCTGCTCCCCCCTCCATCCACGGTGAGAGAACCAGGAAGTGAAGCGCTGCGGCTTCACTGCCCAGTTCCCTACGGCGCATGCGCGAGTCGCCCTGCGCCCGCCGATTGGCTCCCGCTGTGTGCTGGGAGCCGACGGGATGTCGCCAAATAACCCGACTTTTGCCCGAGACTGCGGGCCGGAAGTGGTTGCAGATACCTGTCTTTAGACAGGTATCTGCACCCCCCTCCCCCCTGAAAGGTGTCAATTGTGACACCGGAGGGGGGGAGGGTTCCGATCAGCGGATCTTCACTTTAGGGTGGAGATCCGCTTTAACTGTCCAATCATACGCTGAGGGCAGAGACAAGACCTGGTTGTACTACCTAACTGGAGAAGGGAACCCAGTCAAAAACACAGCTAAGCAATAAGCAACCTTGTGTTATACTGTTGCTTAAAGGGGAAGTTGGCATTAGACACAAATAGCATATGTGGGGAGGGAGCCGTGTCCCCCAAAGGTCTTCTTGAAAAGCATTTTACAATGAGCACAGAAATACTAAGCAGGCACCTTATGACACAACTCATAGTCCTAAACGATAACCTGTGGAATCAACTTAAGAAATAGTGGTCCTGAAAGATGGAGAACCTCTTTTAGGGCCTTCTAAAATGATAAACCAATAATCAGCCTGCCTAAAAGAAGCAGTAGCAGAAAGATAAACCCTGATGGAGGTCACTACCTCCAGGCAATAGAGAGCAATCTCATTTGGGTAAACCAGTGCTTAACACAAGGAAGACAACACAATATCTTCATTAAAACAAAAAACTTAACCCTAATAGGTGTAAGCAAATTGCAGCGCTAATATAATAATAAACAATAACATATAAACAAGTGATATAAAGTCCATAAAAAAATGATGAACAAATTCGATGAGAAAATTCCTTATTCTGTGAACCTTCCACCTCACCACCATGCTGTAATAACTCCCCTCTGAAAAACGCACTCACCAGATGGATTTGCCTTTCACTAAATCACTTAAGCTAAATCACTTGTGTATGATCCCATAAATGGATAAACGAATCTCAGCTGGACCACTGTAATAATCCCTCAATGTACATAAAAACAAAAGAAGTGCTCCAATAGTGTAACATTGTACCACCAGCTTAATTCAAAATCACAGCAACACTTCTTTCATTAAACTCACATGTAAAAAAAAAAAAAATAAGTCAGCTTTAAACAAATTACAGCAAACATCAGTATTTAGTTGGCTCTGCAGTGCTAGGCGGTCACGGCGGACCTGAGGTGTGTGCTCAGTTGGTATAGGCTCACCACACTCCCAGTAACGGCAAGTTGTCTAAACAGCAGCGGCGTCTCTAGTCAGTGAAGCTAGTAAAACTGTAGCTGCGTTCCCGACATGTTTCGCAGTAAATGCTTAGTCGTTTATTCATTTATGGGATCATACACAAATGATTTAGCCTAACACGAGAGTGAAAGGAAAATCCATCTGGTGAGTGCGTTTTTCAGAGGAGAGTTATCACAGCACGGTGGTGAGGTGGAAGGTTCACAGAATAAGGAATTTTCTCATCAAATTTGTTCATCAATTTTTTATGGACTTTATATCACATGTCACGTGGCGTTATTGAGTTTATACGTTATTGTTTATTTATTATTATATTAATTAGCGTTGCAATTTCCTTACACCTATTTAGGTTAAGTTTTTTAAATTTTAATTATTCATTCACCAAGTAGCGGCTGTAGTTTATTTCACTTTTTTTTATTGGCGCAGTGGTGATAGAGGTTACCCAGGGCGTTTGTATCCTATATCAATGATATATTGACAATATCTTCATTAATGAGACAAGCAGATTTTCCTTTTGGTAAAAATTTGGGTTCTTGGTCTTAAAAGGACCTTACATTTCTGCATCATCAATGAGGCTACTCACTGTATGATGCCGACAGCTCAGAAAACTTGTGTTTGAAGTAATGGTCACCAAGAATGACTGCCTTCCTAAACAGCAACACCAATATGTATCAGGCTAAACATGAGCAACATTTGTAACCCCCTGTATAGGAGTACAAACCAGAAAATACTTGGCAAAAGAATAGATTGACAGGGCAGACATCCAAGTCATGATAGTGCCATGGGACAAGTGTTTTCCAAGCCCCAACTCAAGGAAGAACTAACAAGGCCCCTTGAAAAAGCCTTAGAGCCTCACACTACTGAAAAGCCTTGCACGTCTGCTATCAGCATGAGTGCGTTCCGACACCTTTTCCTGACACCAACAAGGGAAGGATCTCCAGCACACAACCTGTGATTGACAGCCTCAGCTCTGTTTGTGTGCCGTGGTTAAAGGGGTGGGGAGGGGGTGTGTATTTTCCTTACAATGAGCTCTCAGAGCTCTTCTCACTGAGCTCTGCAGAGTATAATTTCAGCTCCCTGCCCTCTGGACAATCAGGCAAACTATAAATTCTACAATTTGAACAGAATGTAGAGGAGAAAGAGCTAAAGATAAACAGGTACAACTTATGTAGGATGATCTGATTGATCTCTGTCTGTCTTTCATCACCTGAGGCCAGCGACTTCATTTAGGTATATGTAAGGGTTTACAAACACCAAGCCAAAAGTACCCTGCAGATTTGGACCAAAGAAAGGGTTATCCAAAACACAACCCGAATAGCATCCAGGGTCATGTCACATACAAAATGTGACAATTATCTGATCAATGCAACTAATAGACTGAATGTCAACAACTGCACTTGCCAAGTCCTTGCTTAGGGATATTGACCATCCTGCCAAATTCTGGGACATTAGTACAAAGATTAGCATGGGTTGAAAGGAAGAGCCTGTCAAAGAGCAAGTAGATTGAGAAATTGTTTGACTATTATTTGCTAGTAGGGTGCATTAAGGATGGAGCATCTTTAATAAAAATAGTCAAAGCTTTATTAAGGCGAGACACAGGGGGGTTACGCTAGAGGGATACCAAAAACAAACAATCAGAAAAATTTGACACCTCTATGGCAGGTTCTGCTTGGAAAGTGGAGAACAGGAAAAACTAGAACCAAAGATGAAGGGAAGAGGTAGTCAAAAACTATTGCTGGCACGCGCAGTTTCAACTGGGTTCTGAAAGAGCAGCAAAAGTCCCATAGTGCACAATATGTCCTGATTAGATTGATTGCACACAGTTACGACCACCCTTCTGATCGATACCAGACATCGGTCTAAGAATAAGGTTGTGTACCTTTAAAGCGGTGCTCCACCCAAAAAAGGAAGATCCGCTTGTGCCCTCCGCTGCCACATTTGGCACCTTTCGGGGGGAGGGGGAGCGGATACCTGGTTTGACTTTGACCGGGTAAGAGTGTTGGAAACTCCTCTTTAAAAAAAAAAAAAACATTGCTCAAATTTCCAAAAGAATACTTATGGACTAAGAGGCGCACCAGGAGGCTGTGAATACCTCTCATTGGGATCAACAAGATTATTGGCTGAGAAAAATAGGATTTTTGTACTCACCATAAAATCCATTTCTCTGAGTTCATGGACCGACACAGCAGCATTAACCTTAGGGTTATATATCCTTCCCTTCAGGAGAGACTAGGCAGAAAAAAAAGCACTTCAAGTGTTAAACACTTCTCTCAGTCAGCACCTCCCAGGGGGCATGTCCCCCGGGTATATCCCACTCTCTGGCTCATGCAGCTCCAGTTCGTAACAAGCAGCACAAACAAAAGGAGGGGTGGGTGCTGTGTCCGTCCATGAACTCAAGAGGAATGGATTTTACGGCAAGTACAAAAATCCTATTTTCTCTTCCGTTCATGGACGGACACAGCAGCATTGACTTTAGGGACGTCCCCAAGCAGTGTCAATTTTTTTCGAGGGGTGGGAAAACAACACAGCAAACCAAGCTTCACCCCAAACAAACCAGAGTCCTCAACGGAGGAACTCCAACCTTAAACTGCCACCTGTAAAACCTTGCGGCCGAAGGAGGCATCCGAAGATGCACTCACATCCACCTTGTAAAATTTTGAGAAGGTGTGGATTGACGACCAGGTCGCTGCCTTACACACCTGTAAAACAGAGGCTAGATAGCGGAAAGCCCAAGAGGCACCAATCGCCCTGGTCGAATGCGTCGTGACCTGAAAGGGAGGCGCCCGCCCTTTTAGGGCACAGGCCTGAAGAACGACCTATTTGATCCACCTAGAAATGGTGGCCGACGAGACCGTCAGACCCTTTTTAGGACCAGTCACTGACACAGAGTCCGACTTCCGGAACGGAGCCGTAGCAGACATGTAAACCCGTAGGGCCCGAACCACGTCCAAGGAATGCAAAGTGGCCTCCTCCTGTTTTTTTTGGCTGAGGACATAAGGATGGTAAAACAATGTCCTCATTAATGTGAAAAGCCGAAACAACCTTTGGAAGGAACAACGGCTGCCGCCGCAGCACCACCTTATCCTTATGGATGACCAAGTAGGGAGCCTTGCAAGACAAGGCACTAGTTAAGATACCCGTCTGACCGAGGTAATTGCCGCCAGAAAAAACACCTTCTGGGACAGAGTCAACAAAAGGGATCTTCCGAATGTCCTCAAACTGAGCCTCTTGAAGCACTGAGAGGACGCACAGGAGGGGCCACATGCCAGACCCCCTGTACAAACGTACGCACCAGGGAGTGTGCCGCCAAAGGTCACTGAAAGTTAACGGCTAGAGACAAAATCTGAATCTTAACCGTACTTAAGGCGAGAGCCTGATCCACTCCACGCTGTAGGAACAGCAGAATCCGGGACATCACGTATGTACGAGGGTGCCATTTCATCTCTTCACACAGAGATGTAGGCCTTCCACGTACAATGGTAAATCTTTTGTGAAGTAGACTCCGTACTCGTAGCATGGTAGAGAGGCCGACAGGTCCTTGGTCCTTCAGCACCTGGCTCTCAACAGCCACACCGTTAAAGCCAGCGACTGTAAAGCAGGGGTGAAAGATGGGACCCTGCGACAGAAGATCTTCCCTCAGGGGGTAGACGCCAAGGGACGTCTGCCACCAGACGCACCAGGTCCGCGTACCACGGACGGCGCGGCGAATCCGGGGCGATCAGGATTGTTGGTATCCCCTTGGCTTCCACTCTGCGCAGCAGGCGAGGAAGAAGCTTCAGAGGGTGGGGAGGCGTAGATTAGGTGATAGTGGCCCCATGGCGCTACCAATGCGTCTGCCCACGGGTCCTTTGATCTGGCCACGAACAGTGACACCTTCTGATTCTGATGGGACGCCAGAAGGTCCACGTCTGGAGTGCCCCATTTGTGGCACAGATTCTGAAACACCACCGGGTGTAGCGACCATTCTCCTTGGTCTAGTGTTTGGCGACTTAGGTAGTCGGCTTGCCAGTTTCATACCCCCGGAATGTACACGGCCGACAGAGCTGGAACGGATCTTTCTGCCCACCGGAGGAAGTGCGCCACTTCTGTCGCTGCAGCCGAGCTCCGTGTGCCTTCTTGATGATTGACGTACGCCATGGCCGTGGCATTGTCGGACTGGATCCTGACCGGTCGGTCCTGCAAACCCAGGGACCACTTGGAGAGACACAACTTGATCGCCCGGAGCTCCAGTACATTGATCGGAAGGCGGGACTCCTCCCGAGTCCAGCCCACTGGGCTGGCTGCGTACCCCAGACACCCCCCCCCCTCCCAGCCAGATAGACTGGCATCCCTTATGACCACTGTCCAGTGGCACGGCAGAAAAGACTTCCCGGTCTGAAGTACCGGAGACGTCATCCACCACACTAGGGAGGCCTTGACCAGTCGACTCACCCGAATCTGGAAATCCAGAGACGAGGGGAGCTAGTCCCAACGTGACAGAATCTCTTTCTGCAACACTCGGGTGTGAAATTGGGCATACGGAACTGCCTCGAAAGAGGCCACCATCAGACCCAGAACTCTCATGCAAAACCACAGCGACAACCATCTTTGGGTCGCCAACCGCTGCACCACAGACTGTAGTGTCTGTAGATTCTCTGTTGGGAAGAAAACTTTCACCTCCGAGGAATCCAGGATTAACCCCAGGTATTCCAGCCACTGAGAAGGATACCAACGCTGACTTCTGGGCATTCAGTAGCCAACCGAAATCTCGGAGGGTCTGACAGGTGATAGACACATCCTGTTCTAATTTTGAGCTTGAGGAAGCTCTCAGAAGAAGGTCGTCCAGGTATCCAACGATAGCGATCCCACGCTGCCTCAGCAGGGCCAGGATCGGAGCAAGCACCTTGGTGAAGACCCGTGGTGCCGAGGCCAGGCCGAATGGGAGGGCCACAAATTGGAAGTGGTCCTCCTTGACCGCAAAGCGCAGGAACCTCTGGTGTTTTGTGCATATGGGGATATGCAGGTACGCGTCCATGATGTCCAAGGATGCCTTAAAATCCCACTGATGGAGCGCTGCCACCATTAAGCGGATCAACTCCATTCTGAATTTTTGCACTTTGACAAAACAATTGAGGGC
This sequence comes from Rana kukunoris, assembly GCA_029574335.1. Lineage (NCBI taxonomy): Eukaryota > Metazoa > Chordata > Amphibia > Anura > Ranidae > Rana > Rana kukunoris. Next base: position 119,677,424 of record CM056049.1, on the reverse strand, counting down.
CTTGAGGTCCAGGATTGGATGGACTCCGTCCTTTTTGGGGGCTACAAACAGATTGGAGTAAAACCCCTGAAACCGTTCCCCTGAGGGAACCGGCACAATTACTCACCTGACCAGCAGATCCTGAACAGCCCCAGACAGGGCCTCCCGGCGTTCCAGAGGAAGCTGGAGGTTGGAAGGAAAAAAACTGTTGGGTGGATAGGAGAGAAACTATCTTGTACCCCAAGGAAACTACTTTGCAAACCCAGAAGAAGAGACCCGGAAAGAGACCTCCACCGAGCCGCGAACTCGCGAAACAGGCCCCCCACCAGAGATGCGGACGGGGGCAGACCTCCATGCGGAAGTAGGCTTGTCCACAGGCTTGTTGGGCTTGCGGTACCAGGTGCGCTTCTGCCCTTCAGCGGGCGCCTTAGCACCTTGAATGCATTTTCCTGTCACACTTGGCGAGCGAAAAAAAAAAAACGCTTGGGGGCAATAAAGGAGGGCCCCTGCTTACGGTGAGGCTCCTTGCCTTTTCCAGATTGCAGGAGCAGCGTGCTCTTACCCCCTGTGGCATCTTTTATGATGTCATCCAGGGATGCCCGAAAAAGCCGTTCACCTTTAAAGGGTAAATCCACCAAGGCTTTTTTTGAAGACGGACGATCAACTCTTCAGCCACACAAGGTGGCGTAGTACCACCGCGGAGGCCCTGGAGAGCAAGGAGAGCGTATCCAGGGCCGACTCACAGAGAAACTTTAAGCCTTGCACTAACTGGTCAGCCAGGTCCATGCAGGTCTCAGGAGAATTCTGCGCCTCCAGCTCCTGCAGCAAGGCCTTTGCCCGTTTGGCAAGTGTCTGCGACACCAGAGCTCTGGCCAAAACCGGTCTCACCGCCGACCCCACTACTGTGAACATGGAGCGGGCCACAGCCTCAGCTCTCCTATCTGCGGGGTCCTTAAAAGCGGGGGCCCCTTCCACAGGCAACGTGGTGGCCTTGTTCAGTCTGGACACAGGGGGGTCCACCGACGGAGGAGAAACACACTTTTTTTTTAAAAGTCCTCCTCAAAGGGGTAACGGACCGCAAAGTATTTTGGAACAGCAAAAACTTTCTGCGGCTTATTCCATTCCTTGTACAACAGTTTGTCCAGATATAGAACACAAGGAAACACTTTTGCGGTGTGGGGTGGCTTGCGGAACCCAAAAAGGGACCGGCACATCCAATGCCTCCGCCAAATCCTCTAGTTTTTGAGTATCCCGCACCACAGTGATAAGAGCTCCAACAAACGCCTTATCATGCGCTGACCCTGAAGCAGAGTCATGCTCACTGTCCGTGTGGGCTACGCCTGCATCACCTGACATGACAGAACCAGATGCAGTAGCAGGGCCTGGTTCCGTGTCAGAGCTGTCCCCAGAAGCAGGCGCAGGGAGGGGGCGCTTTTTACCCCCCTTCTGGCCACTTGTCGCTTCAATCCTGGCGATAAACGCCTCAAGGACTGCCGTCATAGCCTCTACAGAGGCCACAGGGGCACTAGGGGGTTAACTCAGTCATGGTTGGGGTAGAAGCCTCTGATTCAGACTCCATGCTGACCCACCACTATGTCGCCCTAGTACTGCAAGGCAGAGACCCACAGGCCACCCTCCCGGCCGCAAAATAGAGAGTAGGTTGAAGTGCTGCTGAAAACGCTGAGAGTGCTGTCTGAGCTGTGCCTTCCCCCAGGAGGATTTTCGCGGGCTTCAGCGCTGTTATTCCGACCACTAGAGGCCAAGACTTTTCCAAGATGGCCGCCGGAATGCAGAGGAAAAAAAGCATGTGGGCCACAAGAAAATGGCCACCGATATATAAAAATGTGGCTATGGTAAAATGGCAGCCATACACGTGCTTTAAAACCAGCTACACAGGGAAAACACAGCCCAGCACACACAGCACCTCCAGTACGCCCCCGGGAGGTGCTGACTGAGAGAAGTGTTTAACACTTGAAGTGCTTTTTTTCTGCCTAGTCTCTCCTGAAGGGAAGAATATATAACCCTAAGGTCAATGCTGCTGTGTCTGTCCATGAAGGGAAGAGAAATACTGTCACTCTGCTGGCAGGGAAAAAAAAATAAAAAAAACGGGTGCACATGCTACTCCTTACCAGTCCCAGCCAGGAAGAGAAACCGTTGGCATAATAAAATGGTGGCTCTGGCATAAACAGGCCGAAGAACAGGACAGGAAGGCCCAAGCTTTAAATTGTGAAAGAAGGGTTCCCTCATGCCCAAAATATTTCCAGGTTGTAGGCCAAAAAAAAGTTTTTTGACAAGCCTCGGTAGTAAAAGAAGAAATCTTACCAACTTCATAAAATGGCCCGACAGCTACAGCCTCTTCAACAAATACCGTACACATAGCCTCAAAAACAAACAGAAGAATAAACCTCAACACATGCTAGCCACTTGAGAGAGTCTTCAGACATGGGGTCAGAAAAACTACTGTGACAGAACCCTGATATATCTAATGAACTGGGAAAAACCTATGCTCGTTTTCTGACTGGAGGGACTTTGGGATTTTCAATATTCGGCTTTAATCTACCAGTAGCTGTTAATGTCTTCCAATTTAAGCAACAATATAGCAGGAAAAGACATCCCTTCTCCTAGGGACACCAAGCAAAACTGAACAGGATGTGTGGAAGGTGTTAGACTCTATGGGGATGACCTTTAAGGGCCATACACACAGGCTTATCACTGATGTGTTCTAGGGGGGTATTGGGGCGCTCCCTATCGGAGCACAGTAGCTCAGCAGGGGGAGGACATAGGATTGTTTGTACAGTGGCTCCACCTGAGTGTTTACATATTTTTTTCCCATTCAGCCCGCTGGGTTGAAGGAGAAAAAAAACTTGGTGTGTAGGTGTGTACCAGGCTTTTGTTTTCTATGTGCCATCACCCCCCCCCCCCAATAGGCAGCAATATAACCCCAGGTTGCTTATTGCCCAGCTGTGTCCCTCAATGAACAATAGGTAAAGTCTGGGTTCCAGGTGCTTTGTAGAAGATGTAAATCTCATAAATGAACTCAGCAATTTTCCTGCATAATAATCACGTCTGTAGGTATACGCAGATCCTTTACATATGCTTAAGGGTCCTTTTTGCCACAACATGTTAGCAGGGGACAGGCTGACTGTGTATGCTCTTTAAAGAATATAATCTAACATTGAACACATTTGTTTTGATGTACCCAAATGTATTTAGCCCACTAAAACTGAAAGTTCAATTTGTCTTTAACCACTTAAGACCAGGACCTTTAGGCAGGTAAAAAACTTGGCCAGTTTTTGCGATTCGGCATTGCGTCGCTTTAACTAACAATTACGCAGCGTGCGACGTGGCTCCCAAAACAAAATTGGCGTCCCTTTTTCCCCACAAATAGAGCTTTCTTTTGGTGGTATTTGATTACCTCTGCGTTTTTTAATTTTTGCGCTATAAACAAAAATAGAATATTTTTTGCTATAATAAATATCCCCCAAAAACATTTTTCTTCCCCTCAGTTTAGGCCGATACGTATCCTACCTATTTTTCGTGACTGCGACATAATGGCGGACACTTTGGACAATTTTGACACATTTTTGGGACGATTGTCATTTTCACAGCAAAAAATGCATTAAAAATGCATTGTTTACTGTGAAAATGGCAATTGCAGTTTGGGAGTTAACCACAAGGGGCGCTGAAGGGGTTAAGTGTGACCTCATCTGTGTTTCTAACTGTAGGGGGGTGTGGCTGTAGGTGTGACGTCATTGATTGTGGTTCCTTATATTAGGGAACACACGATCGATGACGGCGCCACAGTGAAGAACGGGGAAGCCGTGTTTACACACAGCTCTCCCACTTCTTCAGCTCCAGGGGACCAATCGCGGGACTCCAGCGGCGATCGGGTCCATGGGTCCTGCGGCCACAGTCACGGAGCTTCGGACCGACCCACGGCTGGGCACTTAAAGAGGACGTACCTGTAGGTGCTTGTGCCCAGCCGTGCCATTCTGCCGACGTATATGTGCAGGAGGCAGTCCTTAAGTGGTTAAAGAGGAAGTAAACCCAGGTGGGTTTTTCCTACCTTCTTACCTGCAAAGTAAAGGCAAAATGTGCTAGTATGCATCGCATGCTACCACATTATGTGACACTTGCCTGCAAAACTAAGCCCACGTTGTCCCCACTGCAGGCCGCATCCATCTTCGCCTATCTTCATTCTGGGGCCACGGACATCACTCCCATGTATGCACGCGGGAGCCTCCGGTCACGGCATACGCTCCTGAAGAAGCGGCATGGGCTGCTGTTTCTTCAGAGCGCATGCAGCGATTACATAATCAGTGCAGTATACAGTAACTATCTCCAAAACAGCGTACGCTTAGGAGACATTAACATTACCTGTAGGTAAGCCTGATTCTATGCTTACATATATGGCACAGCTTACACAGGAAGGTTACAACTTATTTAATGTAACCTAAAACTGGGATTTAATAAACACTAAAACCTCGCACCCAGTCACACATCTGTTTTTTCAGTGCTTGCATTCCATTACAACTGCTACTAGACTAGTATAAAGGATGAATTTGGCTATTGCATGCATCGTCAAAATGGTTACAGATTTGGTGTATTTTAGACTATACAGGCATTTGTACTGTGTACATGGGTATTTAAATTCTTTTCACCGTCACTCCACATTTATCACATGCCTGATGAAGGGGTCCTGCGTGACTCCGAAATGTTATGCTCTCCTTGTGTTGTGATCTTGCAATAAATGATCAGTTTGGATGCCATTCATGTCGTTCCATGGTGTGCTGGCAAATATCTTCATCATCAATCTTCACTGTGGTCAGATGATTGGGCAGGGAGTGATTAAAACTCTAGCCAGCACGTTGGTAAGTTTTTGTTTTTCTACACAAACTCAGATTCTTGGCATAAGTCCATTTTAAGCAACATGTCTATGAAGATACATGCATCTAAAGTATAATTTTTCCTGGTAAGGAAAATCTCTAAAGTTTCTAAAATGACAACTTTCATATCACACCCCTGCACACAAATAGAACTACCTAATAGAAACACACATCAATCAAACTAGATGTGTGGTTCTGCACAACTGTGATAAGAGGAATGCATTGACCTGTTCCCAAGCCATATCTCGTTTACTCTAGGGGTTCACACAATTGTAGTGTATAGGCTTACAAACTGTACCCCAGAATTTATATAGTGCTGTCAACTTAGGCAGTGCTTTACATACTGTACCGGTCACATCAGTTCCTGCCCTCAAAGAGCTTACAATCTAAGGTCCCCATCTCCCGCACATATATGCGTGCACACACAAACTAGGACCAATTTAAACAGGAGCCAATTAACTTTACACCAGGTCTCTTGAGATTTGGAGGAAACCAAAGTACCTAGTAAAAAACATGCAACCACAGGGAGAATATGTAACCTCCACACAGATAGTGTCCTGGCTGGGATGTGAACAAGGACACCAGTGCTGCAAGGCACACGTGCTCCTCTGCAAGTTTTTATTTAGTAGCTTAGTGCCTAGACTGTATTTCTTCAAATCGGTTTCAAATGAATTCTGCCTTTTACTTACTTTGGATCCAAATTCAACCAAATTTGCTAAATTTTGCAGAGACTTGGCGACCAGCGTCAACGTCCTTGCAGCAGTTGGAGAAGGAGAATCTATCAAAGAATAAATATCCAAGCAGTAAAGATTAGATCCTGAGTATACTTTACAGTTACTAGCTATATTACAAGCTCTTATAAATACAAGATAATTAAAGTGATACTAAATGTTTGCATTTATTAAAAAAAAAAAACACATGTCATACTTACCTCCAGTGTACAGTTAATTTTGCAGAGAGTGGCCCCGATCCACATGTTCTGGGGTCCCACGGTGGCTCTCGTGGCTCCTCCCCGCATTAGAAAACCCCCTCTGGGAAGCTCTCCTCCAAGGACGTTACCTTGCGGGCGTGCTCCTGAGTCATACACTCGGCGTCCATAGACCCCGAGTGTATGACTCGGCCGTGCGTCATTGGATTTGACTGACAGCAGTAGGAGCCAATGGCTGTGCTGCTATCAATCCTATCAAAGCCAGGACTCCGTGGAGAGGACGGCAGGGAGGCGCCCATGGAAATTCGGGGCTCAGGTAAGTAAAACGGGGGCTGGGAGGGTGGGGGGACACTGCAAGGTGTTTTTTCACATTAATGCAACAGTGAAGCATGGTGGTGGCAGCATCATGCTGTGGGGGTGTTTTTCAGCTGCAGAGACAGGATTGACTGGTTGCAATCGAGGGAAAAGATGAATGTGGCCAAGTACATGGATATCCTAGACGAAAACCTTCTCCAGAGTGCTCAGGACCTCAGAATGGACCGAAGGTTTACCTTCCAACAAGACAATGACCCCAAGCACACAGCTAAAATAACGAAGAAGTCGCTTCACAACAACTCTGATTGTTCTTTAATGGCCCAACCAGAGCCCTGACTTAAACCCAATTGAGCATCTCTGGAGAGACCTAAAAATGGCCGTCCACCGTTTACCATCCAACCTGACAGAACTGGAGAGGATCTGCCTGGCCGAGGATCTATGGCCGAGGATCTGCCAGGAGGAATGGCCGAGGATCTGCCAGGAGGAATGGCCGAGGATCTGCCAGGAGGAATGGGAAGAGGATCAGAGGATCCCCAAATCCAGGTGTGAAAACCTTGTTGCATCTTTCCCAAAAAGACTCATGGCTGTAGTAGATCAGAAGGGTGCTTTTACTAAATACTGAGCAAAGGGTCTGAATACTTAGGACCATGTGATATTTCAGTTTATCTTTTTTAATAAATCTGCAAAAATGTCAACAATTCTGTTTTCTGTCAGTATGGGGTGCAGTGTGTACATTGAGTAAAAAAATTAAACTTAAATGATTTTAGCAAATGGCTGCAATATAAAAAGAGTGAAACATTTAAGGGGGTCTGAATACTTTCCGTACCCACTGTAAGCATTACAAAGTTTTACTATGGTAAAGTGTTAAACATTCAAATATTAAAAGCATATGACCTCAGCACTTGCCATGCTAAAGGATAAGTTCAGCTTTGGTAACATGTTACACCCATATTTATGGTGTAAAACAGCACCATGCATGCGCACCACGGTCCCCCTCCACTGTGACAGAGGATCTTCTCGCTGCTGTCACTATTTAAAAAGCGTTTGTGAATGGCTCTGCCCAATGGGTCACGTCATTTATTCAGAGCGATCTGTGCATGAACGAACTACCGCCTGCCACTACACAGACAACTTGTAGTTCTCACTGAACTCTGAGGGCACTAGCAAGCACTCTAGTAATTCACAGATCTTCCTGATTTCTACTAACTGCCCGCCTGCCCAGACTTATATCCTGGATACGATCAATAACTTAAAGCGGATCTCCGCCGAAAAATCGTTTTTTTCAATATGCGCTCTTTAAATTACACTCACTTGTTTTGTTGTCAACCGCCGCTCCGCTGCTTTATAGTGCCAAATAACGAGTTATATTCTCCCGGTCACCCCGTTGCCATCTTGGCTTTGGGCAGGAAGAGGAACCCAGCATGTCATTTCCTGTTCTCGGTGGATGCTGTCCCAGCATCCACCGCTCAATCTCGCGCACGGGCAAAGGTGTCCTGCGGCGTGAGCGTCTGTTATCGCAACGGCAGGCGTATGAATGAAAAGTTACCGCCCCGTACTCTAATGGAGAACATTCATAAAACCCGCCCTCTCCTTTGTTTACTACCGCGTCACTTCCTGTGAAACGAAGTCGCGCGATGTCTTAGCTGATACAGCTAAATATTATAATTAGGGAGCTCCTAGAAAGGCTCCCAGCATGCAGAGCGAGGGACAGGAAGGATAAGAAAAAACGAGGAATACCCGACCAGCTACTAAACCGGAAGCCGCGCTGTTTAATAGGTATTACAACACCTAATTTCTTTTTAATAGCCGATTAGGGATTGTTTAGCAGCGCTATTAGTATTTAGGTAAACTCAATTTCAGGGTGGAGATCCGCTTTAACAGTGCCCCCTATTAACAAGAAAAAATGCAATACATTCTTACATTAGAAGCTACATCATACTTATTTTGCAACACTAGAGCGAGCACATTAAGGATTATTTTTCTTACCAGAGATGATATTAAACATCCTTGGATTAAGGATAGCAGGACAGATTAGTCGTAGAAAAACGAAGCCGCTAAAAAATAGACACAGGAAAGGATTAAAAAACTAAAATACTGAGGACCCATTCACACTAAATATGTTAAAAACTAGTGGCCAACACTGTCTTCCAGCACCCACAGCAATTAACCACTAGGGATCTGCAATCAGTCAATGGACGTCCTCCCCTTCGCGGGCCCCTGCAGGGCGCACGCTGTGATCACCCGAGTCACTGAGATTCGGGTGATCACAGATCCAAGTAAGGGGGTGATCCCAGCCCCTTACCACGTGATCAGCTGTCAGCCAATGACAGCTGATCACGTGATGTAAACAAAGCACAGTAGATGGCAAGGATTGGAAATCTCCTGATCATGTAACCACTGACAGCCAATCATGACTCAAATCCCCCCCCCCCCCTTCTCTTCCCCGCTTTTAAAATTCCTAAAGGGCCAGGAGGCAGTCCGCACAAAGGGGTCAATTCATTCTCTGCATTAAGGTAAAAAAAAATCCAGTAGTTGTATCATTCCACCTCCCTAAACATTGAGTAATTTCTCAATCCAGTGCTGTGCCCATCTGCAACACAGATCTCCCCTCTTTACAGGACACAGAGACTGCCGTGGGAGCCATTGGCTGCCACTGCCACCAATTAAATCCTGTGAGGAAAAAGTGCTGCTAAACCGCACGGTGTGGCTTTTTGAATGCACATTGCCCGGCTCAAGAGCACTCCCACACAAGGGCCCCCATAGCAGTCGGCTTTGCTATAGGGGGTCAATGTCACTTCCGGTTTACTCAGCAGCCAACGGCACCAATTTAAAAAATGTTGGTATTCAAAAGCGCCGATCTTGGCGTTTTGACAGTGTTCAAAAACAAACAGTGCTCAAATCACACGTGAGGTATAACTGTGATCTTTAGAGTGAGCGCATTAATTCTAGCTTAAGACCTACTCTAACTCTGAACAGGAAACCGTTAAAGTGTCGCTTCAAGATTTTTTTTTAAGTACCGTAGTTTGTAGCCATTCCACGAGAATGCGCAATTTTAAAGCACGACATGTCAGGTATATATTCTGCGCAACATCAGCTTTCATATTGTACAAACATGGGCCAACTTTACCTTTTTTTTTTTCCCCAAGTAAATTCCCCCCCCCCAAAAAATTGCATTTGATAGACCACTGAGCAAATACAGTGTGACATAAAATATTGCAATTACTATTTTATTCTCTAGGGTCTATATGTTTTCGGGTTCTAAAATTTTTTCTAGCAAAACACTGATTTTAACTTGTAAACAAATGTCAGAAATAGGCATGGTCTTGAAGTGGTTAAAGGCAAGCATGCAAATACCACTGCTTAAATTCCCTCCCAAAGGACAGTTACAATTTACTCTCAGGTGGGGCCCAGGACCCTTCATGGTGCTTCCAATCTGCACAGAGTTAAACTCTGAAAAGCAGTTGGGATTCAAAAGGTCTTTGTAGCTTTAGGAGCTGAAAAAGACCCCAGGATAATCCTTCAAATGCAAGGAAGTATTCACTGCATTAATAAGGTCCGGAGTGACCCCTTGTAATTCTGGGGTGATAGAAGAAGAGGTGCCCCAGTTTCTTCAGAGGTAGACTAATGGAACTCTGAATCGGAGTCAGGGATGGTTATAATCCATGGCTAGACCTGTTCTATGGTCTCAGGAAGGTAAGAGATGAACTGCAGGGAATAGAACTAGGGTACAAAGGTTTGGGCGATTCTGGACACCAAGGAGACACTGATGATGTAGAACCTATAACTAAAAGGTTTACAAGATTCCATACTGCAGGCATCGATTCACTCTGGATAGTAGGCATCTCTGGAACTGTTAGAAGTATGTGGGCTGAGGGTTACCGCTAACAGTGGAACGTCCACCTCTGTCTATGTGCAAATGCGAGCTGAGGAGGATCAGATGGCCAGGCGATGACTAGATTACTGTAGATGGGTGCAAGGAATCAAAATTTGCTGTGGTGCTTTGCAAAGCAGGAGCAACAGGATGGTGCATCCACTATGCTGAATGGCAGGAAAGAGCGCAGAGCATGCACAACACTCCGTCCAGAAGATGTCAACACTCATTCTGCATTAACACTTGCAATGTCGCTAAAACAAGCAATATTAACCACTTTAGCCCCGAGCCTGTTTTTCAGATTCGGTGTTTAAGAGACTAAAACTTTTTTTTTTGCTATAAAATTACTTAAAACCCCCAAACATATTTTTTTTCTAACACTCTAGAGAATAAAATGGCAGTCATTGCAATACTTTTTGTTACACCGTATTTGCGCACCGGTCTTACCAGCGCACTTTTTTTTGAAAAAATTCCTTTTTTTAAAATAAAAAATAAGACAACAATAAATTTGGCCCAATTTTTTTACATATTGTGAAAGATAATGTTACGCCGAGTAAAATGATACCCAACATGTCACGCTTAAAAATTGCGCCCGCTCGTGGCATGGCGTCAAACTTTTACCCTTAAAAATCTCGATAGGCGATGTTTAAAAAAATCTACAGGTTGCATTTTTTGAGATACAGAGGAGGTCTAGGGCTAGAATTATTGCTCTTGCTCCAACGATCGCGGCGATACCTCACTTGTGTGGTTTGAACACCATTTTCAAATGCGGGCGCTACTCGCGTATGCGTTCGCTTCTGCGCGCAAGCTCGTCGGGACGGGGCGATTTACATTTTTTTTTTTTTTTCGGATTTATTTGTATTTATTTTACCAATTTTTAACACTAAAATAAAAAAAATAAAAACATTATCACTTTTATTCCTATTACAAGGAATGTAAACATCCCCCCTTGTAATAGAAAAAAGCATGACAGGTCCTCTTAAATATGAGATCTGGGGGTCAAAAAGACCTCAGATCTCATATTTAGGCTTAATTGCAAAAAAAAGAAAATCAAAAATGAAAATTGTCATTTTTCAAATGACATTTAAAAAAAAATGTCTCTTTAAGACGCTGGGCGGAACTGACGTTTTGATGTCACTTCCGCCCAGCAGAGCTACGGGGATGGACGAGGGAAATTTTTCCCTCACTCGCATCCCCCACTGAGCAGACCCGCCACCGATAACAGCGATCTTGCGGCGAATCCGCCGCGGAGACTGCCATTATCGTTTAGCTGACTGCCCACAGAAGAGATGTATATCTTGGTTGTGGCAGCAGCTGCTGCCGTTACCGAGATATCCATCTCCAAAGTCATGACGTATAACTGCGGTGGGCGGTCGGGAAGTAGTTAAGAAATTTAAGTGGTGCATAGGCATACATATAGCAGGATGGTTCACTGTGCTTCAGCCCAAATGGCTTTAGAGATGGGGCAAGTGCCGAAGCAATGCCATGGCTCTGGAGAGCTCTCCAAGGCTAACCTTTAGCAGCACACACAGGTCTGGAATGCACTACAATGCCTATCCTAGTGCCCGAAGTTCACATTCTAGGTTAGGAATAGGAAAGGCCAATCAGGATCGCTGCTTACTAAAGACCAGCTCAAGCAACAATATAGTGAGAAACTTTGATTGAAGTTGGATGGAAGAATCCAAAACGAAAAAAAAAAAATGAACAAACAAGGCTAACAAAGACTGGTTATATTTTTCTCATTAGAGTTCTCTGTATATTAAAAAAAAAAATGAGGCATGCTGGGTAGTGGAGGGGTTTTGTTGCTTACCAGTGTTCAATCCTCCTGTAAGCGACAGTATAACCCAACAAAATCTGAATTTTTATGTCCCTCAATGGGTGAGGAAAAAAAGGTTTCTTTAACTACTTCCAGACTGCCCACTTCAGTACACAAACTGCAGCAGGGTCAGCCCGGCTGCACGGAACAATGTACCTGTAAGTTGTTAAAGCTCCCTGGTCTAGGGAGCACGTGACTCCGGCGACGCGATTCCGCTGTGATGGGACACAGGGTCCCCACCAACCATCCGCAATCACTCGGGGAATGGCAGAACCGAGAGATCTGCGATTCCTAGTAATCAGGAACACCAAACCAATCAATATACGCCAATTGTGTTTTTTTTTTTGTTTGTTTGTTTTTTAACCAAAAACATGGCTGAATACAAATTGGCCTAAATTGATGAAGAAATTCGATTTTGTACATATTTTTATTGTATATATTTTATAGCAGAAAGTAAAAAAAATAAAAAATTGTTGCTCTTTGTTTATAGCGTAGAAAGAAAAAAAAAAAAACACTAAAGGTGATCAAATACCACCAAAAGAAAACTATTTGTGGGGGGGGGGGGGGGAAGGACATCAATTTTGTTTGGGTACAACTTTGCACATCCGCACAATTGTGAGTTAAAATAATGCAGCACTGTATTCGGAAAAAAAAAACTGGTCATAAAAGAGGTGTTCTACCCGCTTTTAAGTTTATTAACCACTTCAATACCGGGCCTATTTTGGCACTTCTCTCCTACATGCATAAATCATTTTTTTTTGTTAGAAAATTACTCAGAACACTAAAACATTATATATGTTTTTTTTTAGCAGACACCCTAGGGAATAAAATGGTGGCCATTAAAACTTTTTATCTCGCATAGTGTTTGCGCAATAATTTTTCAAATGCCTTTTTTTTTGGGAAATAAACGGTTTTGTGAATTAAAAAATAACAAAACAGTAAAGTTAACCCAATTTTTTTATATAATGTGAAAGATGAAGTTACGCCGAGTAAATAGATACCCAACATGCGACGCTTTAAAATTGCGCACACTCATGAAATGGCGCCAAACGTCAGTACTTAAAAATCTCCATAGGCGTCGCTTTTTTTTTTACAAGTTACAATTTTAGAGTTACAGAGGTGGTCTAGTGCTAGAATTGTTGTTGGCGCTCTAACGCAGGCGGCGATACCTCAAATGTGTGGTTTGAACGGCGTTTACATATGTGGGTGGGACTTGCGTGTGTGTTCGCTTCTGAGCGTGAGCTACCGGGGATAGGTGCGTTTAAAAAAACGTTTTTTTCTTTTTTGTTATTTCACTCAATTTCTTTTATTTTTACACTTTTTTTGACTTTTTTTTATCACTTTTATTCCTGTTACAATGAATGTAAACATCCCTTGTAATAGGAATGGTTTGCGACAGGTACTCTTTATGGAGAGATGCGGGGTCAAAAAGACCCCGCATCTCTCCTCCAGGCTGGAAAGCATTAGATCGTGAAAAAAAATCACAGATCTAATGCTTTCAGTCGCGATTGCGGCTGTGTTTACATTCCAGGACCCGGGCGTGACGTCATAACATCACGCCCGGGCCTCTGACGATCATAGAGATGGTCACCAGTCTACTCTATGGTTTCCATCTGACGCCGGCGGATCGTTTCTCCGGGTCTCCGATGGCAAAGGAGAGCCCGGAGATGCACCGGATGGCGGCGGGAGGGGCCGGGGGCGTCCCATCCCGCCGCCTATAAGAACGATCAAGTGGCGGACCCGCCGATATGATTGTTCTTATGGTGCACAGAATCGCCGGCTGAAGAGATGGATATCTGAATGATGCTTGTGGCTACAGGCATCATTCAGATATCCCCACTGAAAGCCAGGACGTCATTTCACAATGGGTGGGTATTGAAGTGGTTAAAAGTCAGCAGCTACAAAAAATAGGATTTTTAATAACAGCTTACCTGTAAAATCCTTTTCTTGGAGTACACCATGGGACACAGAGCCTTAAATCATTGCATAGTGGGTTGTATGGTCACCAGAGGCGATTGGACACTGGCACAAACAATGAAGTCAAGTTCCCCTCCATACAACCCCTCCCCCAAGGGAAGTTTTTGTAGCAAAGCAGTAAATATTTTCCAGGTAAGCAGTTATTAAAAATACTATTTTCTTTATCTTACACCACGGGACACAGAGCCCTAAATCATTACATAGTGGGACGTCCCAGAGCAATGCTCAATATGAAGGGAGGGAGAGACAGATCAAGCAGACCACCACCACCTGACGTGAGGCCCTATAGTGCTGTCTGTAATACACTACGCCCGAAGGCGGAATCCTCATGTCCTCTTACATCTATTTGATAGAATTTGGACTGAAGACCAAGTTGCAGCTTTACAGATCTGAGCCATAGAAGCCTGATGATGCACTACCCATGAAGCACTCAATGCCCTGGTTGAGTGCACTTTAACAGGAAAAGGAGGAATCTTGTTTTCCAAACCATAAGCTTGAATCACTTGCCGAATCCACCTAGAAATGGTAGATTTCAATGCCGCCTGGCACTTTTTGGGACCCTCTGGCAATAAACACCACATCTGTTTTACGTATTTGCGCAGTTGCTTGCAGATAAACTTTTACTGCTCTCACTACATCTAGAGAATGCAACAATTTTCCCCCCGCAGACTGCGGCTCTGGATAAAAAGGTAAAACAATATCTTGATCCAAATGAAACGCTGACACTACTTTCGGAAGGAAAGTAGGATGGGGACGCAACACAATTTTGTCCTTGTGACAAACTAAATAAGGCTCTTTACAAGAATGAGCTGCCAACTCCTAGCAGAGGAGATAGCAACCAAAAAGGCCAATTTCCTACTCAAAAGGATTAACAGAATATGGTGACTAGGTTCAAAGGGATGCTTCTGCAAGACCGACAACACTAGATTCAAATCCCATGGGCACAATGGAGGTTTGATATCTACGCCCAATTGACAAAAGGCCAGAATCCTACTGACGACATTTTTGCGGATTCCACCCTCTGGTTTCACACCAGGCCACATATGATTTCCAGATCCTACAAAGCCGGCTTCCAAGCATGAGAGTGAAGAGAACTGGACCCGAGAGTCCTTGTTTCTTCAATATGTAGGTTTCAACAGCCAAGCCGTCAAATTTAGCTTTCGTAAGGAAAGATGGAACACTGGACCCTTCGATAGCAGGTCATGTCCGAGTGGAAGAATCCAAGGTTTGCCCACTGCCATCTTTACAATCTTGTTGTACAAAGACCTTCTGGGCCAATTCGGGGGCCCACCAAGATAACAGGTATTCCCTCTTTCTCGATTTTGCAAAACAGTCTCTGTAAGAGCGGAACCAGAGGGAATGCTTAGATCAGTAAAAACTGATTCCAGGGAATCATTATTGCATCCGTTCTGAAGGCTAGAGGATCTCTTGTCCTTGACACAAAGGTGTCCAGTTTTCTGTTGACCCTGGAGGACAGCAAGTCTACATCTGGGGTCCCTTATTTCAGACATATGGCCTGAAAAATATTGGGGTGCAGAGCCCACTCCCCTGGCAACAGTTGCTGGAGGCTCAGGTAATCCGCTTGCTAATTCTCTACTCCTGGAAGGAAGATGATTTTCTGCCCATATTAATATCCGGTTCACTTCTCTCTGAGCATCCTGAGTCCGGGTACCCCCTGATGATCGACAATGCTACGGCAGTAGCCTATATCAGATTGGATCCAAACCGGGTAAACCTGCAACCTGTGTGTCCAGGTCCTGAGGGCCAGATATATTGTCCGAATTTCCAATATGTTGATGAGCAGGCTCCTTTCGGACTTGGACCAAATTCCTTAGGCCGAGTTCTCTTCCAGAACTGCACCCCAACCAGACAAGCTGGCATCCGTGGATATCATCTTCCAGGTGACTGGGAGAAAGGTTTTCTCTTTTTTTAAGTTCTTGGTGTCCAACCACCAACTAAGGCTTTGACGTACCCTTAAAGAGAGGTACATTGGCAAGCTAGAGCCTAGATTTTCCTGTTCCAGGTAGCCAAAATACTGTTCTTCAGCAGTCTCAAATTAACCTGGGCATAGGGGAAGGCCTCGAAGGAGGCCACCATCTTCCCCAACAACCTCATACAAAGGCGAATGGATGGTCTTCTCTTTGCTTTGACCATGCGGACCAGATCCTTCAAGGCTTTGATCTTTGGAAGGAACACTCTGCTTTGGGCTGTGTCTATGATCATGCCCAAATACTCCACCCTTCTTAGGGGTTGTAGAGAGAATTTTTGTAAGTTTAAGATCCATCCCAACTGTTCTAGGTACTTTACCATACTGAGTACACTGTGGTTCAATCGTGTTACTAACTGTTCTACTAGAAGCACGTTGTCTAGATACATCATCATCACTTATGCCCGGTGCCCTTAGGTTTGCCAAAAGCGGGGCCAGAACTTTCGTAAACACCCAGGGTGCGGTAGCCAAGCCGAAAGACGGAGCTACAAACTGGTAATGGCGGTGTTCTACTGCGAATCATAGGAACTCTGAAGGGCTGAAAAAAAGGGATTTTTAAATACAGCTTACCTGTAAAATCCTTTTCTTGGAGTACATCACGGGACACAGAGCGGCATATTCATTACTATGTGGGTTATATGGAGTACCTTCAGGTGTGGACACTGGCAATCTTCAAACAGGAAGTCCCCTCCCTATATAACCCCCTCCCCTAGAGGGAGTCCCTCAGTTTTGTAGCAAGCAGTATGCCTCCCAAAATGGTCACCCAAAAGAGGGGTGGGAGCTCTGTGTCCCGTGATGTACTCCAAGAAAAGGATTTTACAGGTAAGCTGTATTTAAAAATCCCTTTTTCTTTCTCGTACATCACGGGACACAGAGCGGCATATTCATTACTATGTGGGATGTCCGAAAGCAATGCTTTAATGAGGGGAGGGAGACATCTTCCAAAGAAGGATTCAATTTAGAGATAAACTCAAATCATAATAATTCCAACTTAGTCAAGAAAAAACTTTTTTTTTTTTTTTATAACCAAGGGTGTTTCTGATCCCGAGGATTTCAAACTGCAGCCTGTAGTACTGCCTGTCCAAAGGCAGAATCCGCATTCCTTCTCACGTCTAGTTGATAAAACCTTGTAAACGTGTGGACTGATGACCACGTTGCTGCCTTGCATATCTGAGCCATAGAGATCTGATGGTGTGCTGCCCAAGAGGCGCCCATGGCCCTGGTAGAATGGGCCTTTACCGACAACGGAGGAGGCAACCTCTTCAATCCGTAGGCTTGAATGATTAATTGTCTAATCCATCTTGAGATGGTGGATTTTGCAGCTGCCTGCCCCTTCTTGGGGCCATCTGGTAGAACGAATAACACATCTGTTTTCCGGATCTTTTCCGTAGCTTTAAGATAGGCCTTCATGGCCCGGACAATATCCAAGGTATGCAGCAACCCCTCCTTTCTAGATGTAGGTTTTGGAAAGAAGGATGGAAGTACCAAATCCTGGTTTAAGTGAAATTTGGATATAACCTTTGGTAGAAAGGAAGGATGGGGCCGGAGAACTGCCCTGTCCTTATGCAGAACAAGATATGGTTCCTTACATGATAAGGCTGCTAATTCTGACACTCTCCTGGCCGAAACTATGGCGACCAAGAAAACCAATTTTCTTGTCAGTAAGAGTAAAGGAATCTCAGCCAGAGGCTCAAAAGGCTGTTTCTGTAGAGTGGACAGGACAAGATTTAGGTCCCAAGGACAAACTAGTGACTTGACAGGAGGATTAATACGCAAGACCCCCTGTAAGAAGGTCTTTACCAGCGAGTGGGTGGCCAGCGGCCTCTGAAACCACACTGACAGAGCTGAGATCTGTCCTTTGATTGTGCTTAGTGCCAGGCCTTTATCCACTCCTAGCTGGAGAAAACTTAACACCCTATCAATAGTATATTTGCGGCAATTCCATCTTTTGGATTCACACCAGCCTATATAATCCCTCCACACCCTGTAATAAATTACCCTGGAGACCGGCTTTCTAGCCTTAATCAGGGTAGGGATTACCTGCCTAGACAGACCTCTACCCCTGAGAATCAGGGATTCAGCCTCCAGGCCGTCAAATTTAGACGCTGTAATGTAGGGTGGAGGATCGGACCTTGTGAGAGTAGGTCTGGTTGTAGAGGAAGAGTCCAAGGGTCTCCCACTGCCATATTCAGGACTAGCGAGTACCAAGCCCTCCGGGGCCAAGCTGGAGCTATTAGAATGACTGGCTTGTGCTCCACTCTGATCCTGCGCAACAGGCGGGGGAGTAACTGTAGTGGAGGGAATGCATATAGAAGTTTGAATTGATGCCAAGGGCACACCAACGCATCGGTTCCGCAGGCCATAGGATCCCTCGCTCGCGACACGAACCTGTCTAGTTTCTTGTTGAACCTGGATGCCATTATATCTACGTCTGGCGTTCCCCACCTCTGGCAGATTGTCTGAAAGACCTGGGGATGCAGAGACCACTCCCCTGGCAACAGACTCTGGCGACTTAAGAAGTCTGCCTGCAGGTTGTCCACTCCTGGAATGAATATCGCTGAAATGCAGGGTACATGAGCCTCTGCCCATTGAAAAATCAAGTTCACTTCCCTTTGAGCGGCCTGGCTCCTGGTTCCCCCTTGGTGGTTTATGTATGCCACCGCCGTGGCATTGTCTGACTGGATTCTCACCGGGAACCCCTTTAATCTGGAGGTCCACGCCAACAGGGCTAGGCGAGCCGCTCTGATTTCCAAGATATTGATGGAGAGCTGCCTCTCTGCTTTCACCCAAGTTCCCTGGCGGGAGAACCCCTCGAAGACCGCCCCCCAGCCTGCCAGGCTGGCGTCTGTGGTAACTACCTTCCAGACAACAGGGCTGAAGGATCTTCCCTTTAGAAGGTTCTGAGGGTTCAACCACCAGGCCAGGCTTTGTCGGACCCTTGATGATAGCGTCAAAGGGGACTCTAAGGCATGTGCCCTCTTGCCCCAGGCTGCTAAAATGGCTGCCTGTAGGACGCGAGTGTGGATCTGAGCGTATGGTACTGCCTCGAATGTGGCCACTAGCTTGCCTAGTAATCGCATACACAGGCGAATAGTTGGTCTTTTCTTGTTTATAACCAACTGAACCAACCCCTTGATCGCCCTGATCTTTACAAGGGGCAGGAACACCTTTTGACGTTCCGTGTCTAACCTCATGCCGAGGTATTCCAACTGCTTTGTAGGCTGGAATGCTGACTTTCCCTGGTTTAGGACCCAGCCGAATTCTTCGAGGTACCGAACCGTGAGGTTTACTGCCTTCTGCAGACCCGTCCGTGAATGATCTATAATTAAAAGGTCGTCCAAGTATGCTAGGACTGTGACTCCTTGGATTCTTAAATTGGCCAGAACTGGGGCTAGGATCTTCGTGAATACCCGGGGGGCCGTGGCCAGCCCGAAAGGGAGCGCCCTGAATTGGAAGTGTCGCTGCCCGACCGCGAAGCGTAAAAACCTTTGATGCGACTGACAGATTGGTACATGAAGGTAAGCATCTTTTATGTCTATGGAGGCCAGAAAATCGTTCCTCTGAAGCGCGGCGGCTGCTGACCGGATGGATTCCATCCGGAAGGACCGCACCCTTAGATAACCGTTTAACCTCTTTAGGTCCAAAATTGGCCTGACATCGCCGTTGGGCTTTGGTATGACAAAGAGATTGGAATAGAAACCTAGGCCTTGCTCTTGGGCTGGCACTTCTAAAATTACGTCCTGGCAAAGCAGGTGATCCAAAGCTGCCAGCATTGAGGCCTTCCTTGCTGGATCCCTTGGTAGCCTTGATTCTTGAAAATGAGGCGGAGGATACCTTAGAAACTCCAGTCTGTAACCTGTGGTTACAGATGCCCGGACCCATTTGTCGGGGATCTTGGCTTCCCAAACTTCTGAGAAGAGACGAAGCCTTCCCCCCACCCGTGAGAGTGGGGGCGCCCCTTCATAAGGCAGACTTAGGGGCTGTCTTTGACGGCTTGCGATACCACGGCTTCTTACCCCCAGGGGTTTGTCCCTGCGATCTACTGTTACCGTTGGATCGCGCAGGCGGCCGTCGATACTGCCTGGAATTAGAGGGCCCCGAGACAGGAAAAAGCTGCCTTTTAAATGTAGGAGCCCGGAATGTCTTTTTGACCGGTAAAAGGGTACTCTTGCCATTTGAAATAGTCTGAATATATTTATCCAGATCCTCTCCGAAGAGTCGCCCTCCATGGAAGGGAAATCCTGCCAGAAGCTTTTTGCATGGGGGTTCTGCCGCCCAGTTCTTCAACCATAAGAGCCTTCTCATGTGTACCAAACATAGTGATAAACGAGAAGCCTGCTGGATGGAATCTTTTATAGCATCTACCGCAAAACACAGAACTCTGGGAATGTCAGCAAACTCTTCTGCTTGTTGGGTAGGCATGTCTTTTAACATCTCTTTTGTCTGGTCTTTTAATGCCTGACAAACTCCAATTGCAGCTACCGCTGGCTGCACCACTGCTCCTGCCGTAGCAAAGGATGCTTTTAAAAGTGTTTCTAATCTTTTATCAACCGGATCTTTAAACATATGTATATTTTCCACCGGGCAAGTTAGTGATTTATTCACACATGAGATGGCTGCATCCACTACTGGGAGCCTCCATCTCTTGGAGAATTTTTCCTCCATGGGATAAATGACCGCAAATCTTTTCGGTGGCAGAAAAACCCTGTCCGGCCGTACCCAATCCCGAAAGATCAATTCCTCCAAGAGAGGATGGACCGGAAAAAACTGCGTTGCTTAACGGGGCTCTCAAAGAGCCCAGAGAGGATACCGGAGGAACCTGAGGTTCTGGCAATGGCAAACTAAATGCCGAGCGGACCATGTCCGTCAAAGACTGTACCCACAGTCTTTCTGTCTGGGAGTCTGAAAATGGTTCCTCAGAGGTAGACCCCTCCATCCCTGAACCCTCTTGGTTCAGGTCCAGTTGATCCTCCTGTGATTCTAATTCCTCCGGAGAGAGAATCTCAGCATCTGAGGATACACTCCCTGGTGATGGGGATCTAACCCGTTTCTTACCAGGAATAGCTCTAGCGATCAATGCTGCTATTCTCTCTTCTAGCCCCCCTAGGGATACGGCTAGCATCTCCTCTGTGATAAACACAGGGCTGGGCTGATCTGGGCCAGCCTCCGCACCAGATCCCCCTAATGGCTCATCCAAGGCGCTTCTTAAATTAATAAGCTGCGGGGAAAGAATCGGCATATCAGAATCAGAAAGGGAACCCTTTTGTTTTTTTTTTGGTCTTTTTTGTACCCTTTGACCCCGAACCCTTGGAAGCCATAATACAAAATCGAGGGACTCCGCCCACACAACAGACTGTAGTGGCCAGGAGTACAATTCCAGAGTTTAGGGGAAAGTAGATCACTAGTGTCCCCACAAACTGATGGGCCCGTATGTTGGTCTTTCTTTTTTTTTTTTTTTTTTCTTTTTTTAAATAATTATATATTATATATTTTCTATGACCATATACAATGACCCTAATTTAAGTTTGCCAGCCTCCAACCTGCTGTCAAATAAGGGGGATTTTTTGGCTTAACAATAGACATTAGGACAAAGTCCATATGTACTACCCCTCTTCCGCCACCGGGAGTCACTGTTCTGCCGCCCTGCGTCCTCTCTCGAAACAATCAGCCACAGACTGAGCCCTGACAAGGCCTGCTGTCTATAACAGCAGAAGGGCGCGCCCCTGTATGACGCCGCAGGCCCGCCCCCCCCCCGCCCTCCTGTCTGGATGGCGCGAAATATCGTCAATAAGACGCGCGCGTGCACGCGTGCACGCGCGCGCGCGCGCGTACCCGGAAACAGGAAGAACATGGAGGAGCCGCGCTGCTGGAGATCCATGGCGCAGAAACGGCGGCAGATTCAAAACTCCCGGCCAGGTAGGACTCTCTCAAGGCCCCTAAGGATCCTTTACTAGCCTCTAGGAAGAAACAGCAGGTTAGCTAGCAACACTCTTTAGACAGGGGGGCCTAGTGATGGGGGGAGAAAGGGTGTCATCCTGTCTCTAAGACATAGTGATCACAGTTGCCCATGCAGAGCATACTCAGGCTATCCCCCCTTTTAGGTTACCCCGGGGAGCCTGCTGTCGAACCAAGTCCCGCAGGCTCCCCCTTACCTGCTCCATGCTGCAGGATGTTTGACCAGCAAACTGATCCAGTCTTCTCCCATCTCCGTGGGTAGCGTAGTAGACCTTCAGGCCCTGGGGTCCTATGAAGGTACCCACTGTCCTGGACCTATATAGCACCCTGGCAAAACAGGAACCTTATGGTTTTTTTGCAAACACCAAGTCCTGGGCCCAGGGTCCAGCCCTCCAAAGAGGAGCATTATAGGCAAAACCCCACGGTTTGGGGCCCGGGTACTGTCCACTTTGGCACTGAGGCTCCTTGGACAGATCCGGTTAGCCCGCCCTTAATCCCAAAGGATGTGGAGCAAAGCTATTCCGTGACCAACACCTAAGACACTGGCGAAAAAACTGAGGGACTCCCTCTAGGGGAGGGGGTTATATAGGGAGGGGACTTCCTGTTTGAAGATTGCCAGTGTCCACACCTGAAGGTACTCCATATAACCCACATAGTAATGAATATGCCGCTCTGTGTCCCGTGATGTACGAGAAAGAAATATATATTTCACCAGTGCTATTGAATTGATGTAAACTGAACACCAACTGGGAAAAGTGACATGCTAAAAAAAACCTCCTGTGATACCGTAGGATCTTTTTGATCATTTCCATTACATATAAACATGTACTGGTCCAGTCCCTTCATGGGTTTTATCAAGTAAACTGTTTTTCTTTATTACTGTCAACTAATGGCTTGACTTCATTCTGGTCTTAACCCACTGAGCGCGGACTCACATTGGGGGCTGCACCGTGCACACTCTTTCTGTCGAATATCTTCCAAAGATTTCCCTATCAGCTCTCCCCTCTGGAAAAATGCAGTGATCTCCAAGCAGTATATTATTTCTTGCTGATTGGAATGTCTTCCGTTTTCTTTTTTTTTTGCACTGATGTTGACCTGTTTACTTTCCAAGTTGCGGCCAAAAGACTAAAGGGTATTATTTTTTCCTTTAAAATAAAAATGATCATATTTACCTGCTGACCGTGTCTCCGACCGTCTCCTGTAGTCTCCGTCTCCACGCCTGCAGTCTCCGACCGTCTCCTGTACCACGCCTGCAGTCTCCGACCGTCTCCTGTACCACGCCTGCAGTCTCCGACCGTCTCCTGTACCACGCCCTGCAGTCTCCGACCGTCTCCTGTACCACGCCCTGCAGTCTCCGACCGTCTCCTGTACCACGCCTGCAGTCTCCGACCGTCTCCTGTACCACGCCTGCAGTCTCCGACCGTCTCCTGTACCACGCCTGCAGTCTCCGACCGTCTCCTGTACCACGCCTGCAGTCTCCGACCGTCTCCTGTACCACGCCTGCAGTCTCCGACCGTCTCCTGTACCACGCCTGCAGTCTCCGACCGTCTCCTGTACCACGCCTGCAGTCTCCGACCGTCTCCTGTACCACGCCTGCAGTCTCCGTCCGTCTCCTGTACCACGCCTGCAGTCTCCGACCGTCTCCTGTAGTAATTTGTGGGGAGCCTGGAGCTCCTCTAAGTGGTTGACTGCTGTGTTTAGACTTTGCTGCATGCAGGTAGTGTTTTATTATATTTTTTTTTAAGAACAGATAAAATAAAAATGAGTTCTCCTGACTGCTTGAATTTTTTTTATGAAAACCGTGCGCAGCAATCGTGATGCATCCTAATCGTTGACATGATAATCGTAATTGAATCGAATCGTGAGGCCAGTGAAGATGCTTACCTCTAATACACTACTGTGTTAGTTAAGCAATATACATATAGTATACAACTAATCACACAGCTTTGATCCCGAGTAGGTGTCCAGGAGTGCCTATATATCCAACCACACAGTGAAGCTTATGTGCCCTTGGCTGCTGTGTCTGCTCTTAGAGAACTTCCCCTAGCATCTGAGGTCATTTTCAAACCTCCCGCCCTGCACCTGCACAGTAGAGCGGCGTGTGCGTGCACGTGCACGCTCCCATGACCGCCTTCTTTCGGCTGTGCATATAAAAAGGTGTGCCCTAGCGAGGAGAGACGAGAGGATCCCTTCTGACCATCCTACCTTGGCCGTGAAGGCATTGTGTATCTGGTATGTAGAGCCTGCAGTGAAGGAAGCATGCGGTCTTTAGGAGCAGCCGACACCGACTTCTCTGGAGCATGGTAAGTGAAAAACAGCTCTTTACTCCCTACAGTGGCGAAATGAAGGCAAGACACTCTACTCAAAAGGGGAAACTCCTTAAGACAAATTTTCTAAGGATTATTTGCCACTTACCTGATCCCCGCCACAGGACTGCTGAAACCAGACAGTACCAACCTTCACCCATCACGGCGGGTATGTTGTGCCAACCTTCATGGGTCTGGGTTCCTACTTAAAGGAGACCTCTTCCCTGGGCCTTGAAAAAGACTCTGCCAGAAACTTTTGTGCTTTAGTTTGTATAGCGAAAGTACTGGACCCTAGAGCCCAGTCCTCTAAAGAGAGGCGTTACAGGCAAACCTCAGTCTGCCTTAGCACATCCTTAGTCGCGACCAACACCAAAAACTGAGGTACTTCCCTTAGGGGAGGGGTTATATGGAGGGGAACTTGTCTTCATTGGTTGTGCCAGTGTCCAATTACCTCTGGGGACCATACAACCCCACTTTGCAATGATTTAAAGGCTCTGTGTCCTGTGGTGTACGATAAAGAAGGTGTAACTGCTGAGTTTTAATAAACAGACACTCACCTGTCCCACAGTCCATTGATGCGCCGCCCGAAGCCTTGCTCCTCTCCGTGGTGCCGGCATTGCAAATTTAGGCACCCAGCTGTGACAGCTTGCGGCACTCACAGCCAGGTGCGCACTGTACGAGTCACGGTGTCCCTTCTCAGTGACCAGGCAATCACCTGAAACATGTCCCAGAAGACTGCAGGAAGGGAGGGGGGGGAGAGGAGTTGCCTAGGCGGCGAGAGCGGTAGTGGGAGCTGGGTACCTGCCAAAACTAGGTACCCGCACCACCCCCCCACCCCCCAAAATGCCAAATGTGGCATCTAAGGGGATGAGGAGTGCTTAAAGTGGAAGATCCACTTTTGGGTGGAACTCCGCTTTAAGGGGGTAAATCATTCCGGGGCTGAAGTGATTAAAAACAAAACATACATTATGGTAGTACTTTATTTCACACACTACTAAGCACTAGAAATGTACTGTGCACATTAGAAGATGAATTTGCCTAATTTGGTGATGTTCAGTATCTACAGAAAGTTGAAATGTCTAGAAAAGCACATTAGTGGGGGTGGTTGTAGGAAGTGACAATTTAACAGACATCTACTAATATTTTAGCTAAAAGTCTCGTCACTTTTAAGGCTGTGGGAAATTATCATCAATTAAAAATATTTAAAACATTCGTAAAATGAAAAGCATGATTTCACCTAATTAAAGAACTCTAATTACGGACATGACCTGTAAATGCTTTATCCATTATTTGTGAGCATTATTTGTGAGCGTTGCTATAAACCACTTGCCAACCAGGCCAATTCTGACATTTCTCTCTTCTACATGTAAAAATCATAATTTGTTTGCTAGAAAATTACATAGAACCCCCAAAAACATATATATATTTTAGCAGAGACCCTTAGAGAATACAATGGCGGTCATTGCAACTCTATCTCGCACAGTATTTGCACAGCAATTTTTCAAAGGCTGAAGATATATTCACCCAAGTCCCCCGCTGCTATCATATCTGGTTGCGCGGGGACCACTAATCCAGTAAGGGGGAGGGGGGCCAACATTATCCTGGAGAGGGACTAAGTATATGTAAATATTTGAATGCTCATAGCCTTGCCCCAGATTTACTTTAATGTAAGATTTCATCATTATTCTACTGAAAAAGATTATTGCCGTGTACATTTCCTATAATAGTATGTTTTCAATAATATAGTTTAGTCACTTACCTAACAACTCTGGTTCTC
Source organism: Rana kukunoris (assembly GCA_029574335.1). Lineage (NCBI taxonomy): Eukaryota > Metazoa > Chordata > Amphibia > Anura > Ranidae > Rana > Rana kukunoris. The sequence goes on along the minus strand of CM056049.1, from coordinate 119,651,627 downwards.
ATAGTCGTGTTAGAAGTCCACTTTTGTTGAACAGATCTTTGTAAGCACCCATATATATACCTCAAAGTACTGTAAAAAAAAAAAAAAAAAAGCACACAGCAGAAAAGAAAATGTTAGCTAATAAAAAAATATAATTGAGTGGTTCCTAATCAGTGACTGAAATGCCCCATATCTATATAATTCTTTAAATGCAGCTTGCATACCTTTAAAAAGATGCTGAGCATCTAATCTTATGTTTCTTACTCATAGCTGTCAACATGAATTGACATGCATTCTTCAAACATCCTGCTTCTCCCTAATGTCTGGGAGAATATTAATGTACTGAACGGAATAGCTTAATACATATTACCAATCATAATATTCTATCTATTTCCATCCCTAATCAGCTATCCCAGGTGGCAAAGCCCTAATGATGGGACCAACAGAAACAAAAAATAAATAAATGTTTTTCTCAAAGGGGTCCTTAGGGACTGGGAACCACAGGAATGAACTACAGCCCTCCATCTGTATAAACACCCTGCAGATAATTCAATATGCTGCACTACATTTCAAGGTGAGTGCCCACGCATGATTCAGTGAAGCAACATTAGAGGCTGCCCCTCACCAGCATGGGGTCCAGGAACAGTTCCCGAAATTAACACAAATGATGCACTGCTTCTGTATGTGGCAATAGAAGGTAGTGAGAAGTTAATTGAAGAAATTGAAGATAAAATAATAAAAGAACTCTTAAGCATAGAGTGATTTCTCTGTGAAGAAGAAGAGATCCATCACCTTATGATGATTAGCACAAAAGGATTCATGGAGTGGGAAAGGGTTACAACGGCCCTCGAAAGCTTGTCAGCGTCCATTCAACTGAAAGTAGGAGCCTAAACATTGGGTACACACTGTCCGAAAATCGGCTGGTCCAACAGGAACCAAACTACTTTTGGTCAGTGTGTAGAGCAGTCTGTCCGACAGAGGCAAGTCTAGTGACCGACTTTTGTCAAAGGGACATACAGGGGCGTACCAATAGGGGTGCGGGGGGGGGGGGGGAGGGAGATCCGCCCCAGGTACCACACATTGTTGTATGAAGAAGAGCCTGGAGGAGTGTGTGTCTGCCTGCTCTGCCACCATGTGCTGACCTGATTTGGGGGGGGGGGACCCCTGCCATGTGTACAACTAGCACTGTATGTAGCTGACCTGATTTGGGGGGGGGGGGTGATTGCTGTGTGTCCACCACCCCCGCCATGTGTACTAGCACTGTATGTAGCTGATCTGATTGGGGGGGGGGGGGGGGGTGATTGCTGGGTCCACCACCCCTGCCATGGGTACTAGCACTGTATGTAGCTGACTTGATTTTTTTTTTGGGGGGGGGGGGGGGGGTGATTGCTCTGTCCGCCACCCCACCCCATGTGTACTAGCACTGTATGTAGGTGACCTGATTTGGGGGGGGGGGGGGTGATTGCTCTGTCCGCCACCCCTGCCATGTGTACTAGCACTGTATGTAGCTGACCTGATTTGGGGGGGGGGGGGGGGTGATTGCTCTGTCCGCCACCCCACCCCATGTGTACTAGCACTGTATGTAGCTGACCTGATTTGGGGGGGGGGGGGGTGATTGCTCTGTCCGCCACCCCACCCCATGTGTACTAGCACTGTATGTAGGTGACCTGATTTGGGGGGGGTGATTGCTCTGTCCGCCACCCCTGCCATGTGTACTAGCACTGTATGTAGCTGACCTGATTTGGGGGGGGGGGGGTGATTGCTCTGTCCGCCACCCCACCCCATGTGTACTAGCACTGTATGTAGCGGACCTGATTTGGGGGGGGGGGTGATTGCTCTGTCCGCCACCCCACCCCATGTGTACTAGCACTGTATGTAGCTGACCTGATTTGGGGGGGGGGGGGGTGATTGCTCTGTCCACCACCCCACCCCATGTATACTAGCACTGTATGTAGCTGATCTGATTGGGGGGGGGGTGATTGCTCTGTCCGCCACCCCACCCCATGTGTACTAGCACTGTATGTAGCTGATCTGATTTGGGGGGGGGGGTGATTGCTCTGTCCGGTACCCCACCCCATGTGTACTAGCACTGTATGTAGCTGATCTGATTGGGGGGGGGGGGGTGGGGGTGATTGCTCTGTCCGCCACCCCATGTGTACTAGCACTGTATGTAGCTGACCGATGATTTGGGGGGGGGGGGGTGATTGCTCTGTCCGCCACCCCACCCCATGTGTACTAGCACTGTATGTAGCTGATCTGATATGGGGGGGGGGTGATTGCTCTGTCCGCCACCCCACCCCATGTGTACTAGCACTGTATGTAACTGATCTGATTGGGGGGGGGGGGGTAATTGCTCTGTCCACCACCCCATCCCATGTGTAATAGCACTGTATGTAGCTGATCTGATTGGGGGGGGGGGGTGATTGCGCTGTCCGCCACCCCACCCCATGTGTACTAGCACTGTATGTAGCTGACCTGATTTGGGGGGGGGGGTGATTGCTCTGTCCGCCACCCCACCCCATGTGTAATAGCACTGTATGTAGCTGACCTGATGGGGGGGGGGGGGGTGATTGCTCTGTCCGCCACCCCACCCCATGTGTACTAGCACTGTAAGTAGCCGATCGGATTTGGGGGGAGGGGGGTGATTGCTCTGTCCGCCACCCCACCCCACGTGTACTAGCACTGTATGTAGCTGACCCGATTTGGGGGGGGGGGGGTGATTGCTCTGTCCGCCACCCCATGTGTACTAGCACTGTATGTAGCTGGTCTGATTTGGGGGGGGGGGGGGGTGATTGCTCTGTCCGCCACCCCACCCCATGTGTACTAGCACTGTATGTAGCTGATCTGATTTGGGGGGGGGGGGGGGTGATTTCTCTGTCCGCCACCCCATCCCATGTGTACTAGCACTGTATGTAGCTGACCTGATTGGGGGGGGGGGGGGGGCGATTGCTCTGTCCGCCACCCCATGTGTACTAGCACTGTATGTAGCTGATCTGATTGGGAGGGGGGGGGGGTGATTGCTGATTCTGTCCGCCACCCCACCCCATGTGTACTAGCACTGTATGTAGCTGACCTGATTTGGGGGGGGGGGGGGTGATTGCTTTGTCCGCCACCCCACCCCATGTGTACTAGCACTGTATGTAGCTGACCTGATTTGGGGGGGGGGGGGGGTGATTGCTGTGTCAGCCAAAAAAATATTGTGGGTGTTTTTCCAGTTAAAAGTTGGGGGGGGTGCCAGATATAGGATCCGCTCCTGGTGCCAAATGCTCTAGGTACGCCCCTGGGGACATATGCTAGAAAACCAGCATTTGATCAGTGTATTTTGCAAACTCCAAACCTAGGGTCTATGAATATGTTGCCTCTGTCCTGGACTGTATGATTAAGATATGTTTTTTTTAAACTTTTCAGATTTCTTAGTGCCCAGGGAGACTTGGCAAGCCTGGGGAGAATCAAGTGTGACCATACCAAAGCTTTTGTGTTGAAGCAAGCATGTCTACATTGGCAAGCATAATGCGTGCAGCGAGAGCATCAGGCTGGGGTAAAAAAATCTGCTGCCTTTTCTATTAATTCTAATATGTTTTCCAAGTCTACCTCTTCTAAGGGATGTAATGCCATTGCCACTTTTGGGATATAGACCGTAATGGCTAAGGCCTGAACTAAGCCTGAGAAATTCTTCAAAATTTGGGAACTACAGGAATGGACCACAGCCCCAGACCCGTATAGCACCCTGTGGCTAACAAAATGCACTGCAAAACTGCAAAAGGTCTTACAAAGTGGGGTAGAGTTATAGGGGTATGCCCAAAAAGGGCATGTCCAATCACCTGAAAGTAGCAGCATATAATCCAGGGTCTATGAATATTCAGTTTCTGTCCTGAACTGTACAATTAAGATAAGCAATTTTTGAATAAGATGTAACTGAACATACGCACACAAATAATGGAGACTTACGGTGGAAGGATTTCCGCTGCCATAAAAATCTTCTCACTAATTCAGAAAGTAAGCCTAAGAGGTGCGCTAAATTAGTGTGCACATCTTCATTTTTTTCCAACTTTGAGGGATTTAACTGTAAAAGATTTTAAAAAAATTGTCATATAAACACCATACAATGCTTTGCAAAATCAATATTGCTAGAATATATTTTTCATAGAGTGTAAACGCAAATCGTAACACCACCTAGCTAAATACTGTAAACAAGGTGTAACTATGCAGTGTCGCCCCCGGGGGTTCATGTACATAAACTGGAGTAAAGCAACTTAGGACAAAAGAACAGATGTTGCCAGTAACAATTAAGGTTTGATATTATAGGATGAATTGGCTCGCTTTCCAGGAATATTTATAAGGGCAAAACAATGGCATGACACCAACCTATAGAAATATAGGGCATTGAATCCAACGGATAGAAAAAGAGGATATACTTGCAGATATCCAGGCACACATGGATCGAATGTTGGCCTTCCAAGCCCATGAAAGGAAATCACATGATTCCTTTATCAATACCAACAGCCTGATATTCTGACAGCTGCTGTTCCGGATAATTTTCTATCCAGGTTAATCTTTTTTTTAATCAATTTTGTCAAACAAGGTGGTGCTTGCAGGGCAATCCACAGCGCAAAGCCAGCATGAACCAGATGAAATTCAAGCAGTCTATGGGCGGCCTTAAATGTGTAAACATTTAGGGGTGGATTCACAAAACAATTACGCCTGTCTAACTGGGGTTAGACAGGAGTAATTTCAAATTTCCCGCGGCGTATCACTAGTTTGAATTCTCAAACCATGATACGCCGGCTTCGGGCTTCGATCCGAGAGGCTTACGTCTTCGTAAGCCTTCGGATCTACGCTGCCATCTATTTGCTCGGCCGCTGGGAGGAGTGTTCGCGTCGTTTTAATGCGTCGGGATATGCAAATGTGTTTTTACGGGGATTCACGAACAAACGACGAGCGAGCGTCGCAATCGTTTTCGTCTATTTTTTTATACGTAAAGTTAGAGCAGCTTTTTGCTGCTCTAACTTTACGTAGCCCATGTTAAGTATGGCGCCGCCGTTCCCGCTTCGAATTTATTTAATTTTTTATTTTGTTTACGTAACTCGTCGGGACGTGGATCGCCCGTAAAGTACGCTACATAACAACGAATGACGTCACGACGTGATTTCGCGCAATGCACGGCGGGAAATTTACGAACGGAGCATGCGCAGATCGATCGCCGCGCGGGAACGCGCCTACTTTAATTGTTTCACGCCCCCTACTCGCGCGGGATGGATTACGACGGGAGAAATACACTACGCCGCCGTCGTTTACCGAAAAAAATCTACCTGAATTCCACGTAGATCAAGGTAAAAAACGGCGGCGTAGCGTATTTCTGATACGCTACGATAATCCATTTCTCTGTGAATCCACCCCTTAGTGTCATAATGTACCCCGATGAAAGGCTTGTACAGAGGTAATGTACCAAGTAACCTAAAAACAACTTGTCCAACAAAGAAAAAGCAAAATCTTACTAAAATTTACACTTTACTCTTTCAGTGTAGCTGCCCATTCATTAGCATATTTTGCTCAACCAGTAGGTTGAACAAATAATAAAAATAAAGGACTCAACTGTCCCATTCACACATTAGAGGTGGATAGAGGAATCCTCCCTGCTGAGCTATTATATTCTGACAGTAGGGAGACTGCAGCTGTCAGAACATGCTGATCAATGCTGCTAGCTACAGCTGGTGGTGCTGATTGAGCAGAAATGTTCCAACAGGGACAGTTGTACTAAAGTCATTCAGTAGGCCTTTACAGCCACCTGACAGATGAACGCATTTTAAAACTACCAAGGTAGTAGGAGCAGAGCTGGAATCTTGAAAAAGACCGCAATACAAACTGAACTTTCATACTTTTCCTGCTATATCAAAAGGTTATAAGCCATTTTTAATGCTAGCATAGATACAACCCAATATGTCTGT